>CM023537.1:36208411-36612839 GCA_013350335.1 Chimonanthus salicifolius | reverse complement strand
TGTGCCCTTTTCGTGGCGAGACCTTCAAGACTACCATTTTCTCCCACTTCAAATTTGAGGAACCGCCCTCCTCGTATCATCATAGCTCTTTTTGCCGACATCTGTACGGTCAACAATGTTGACGTATCAACTGGATCTGTGTAGTAGTTTCAGCAACCAACTCCGGGTCCTATCAACGCAGGTTCGCCGACCTCCGGTCCAGCACACTGGTGACCTGCATGGTCTACAATACAAAGCTTCGAATGGTGCCATCTGAAGGCTTGCTTGGTAGCTATTGTTATAAGAAAACTCCACCAATGGCAAATGATCCTCCCATCCACCTTTGAAGTCTAGCATGGCCTGCCCTCAACATGTCCTCCCTTGTCTGTATGGTTCTTTCCGACTGTCCATCAGTCCTGTGGATGGAATGCTGTGCTAGTCAGTAAATCAGTCCCCATGGCTGACTGCATACTCTGCCATACCCTGGCCGGTGAATCGCCATCTCTATCAGATACGATTGTCCGAAGGAATACCATGTAATCTGATGATGTCCTTGATATACTGCCGACCCCAATGTCTCAGATGAATCCGACATCTTGATAGGAATAAAATGCGCGGATTTGGTCAGTCGGTCTAACCACGCCCATATAGCGTCATTGCCCTTCGAGGACCTCGGCAACCCCGTCACAAAGTCCATGGAAATGTGCTTCCAGTTCCATTCCGGCACTGCTAAGGGTTTGAGTAACCCTGGTGACTTCGGGTGTTCCGTCTTAACCTTCTGACAAGTTAAACAGTGTGCCACAAATTCCGCCACATCTCTTTTGAGTCCATGCCACCAATAATGCCTCTTCAGGTCATGATACATCTTGGTGCTGCCCGGATGTATGTTGAGCTTGGTCTGATGTGCCTCAACCAACAGCTCTTTTCTGCAGCTTTTTGGCACATATATTCTTCCCCAGAATACAAGACCCTGTCCTAGTCGTAATTCCCATTCCGGTATGACAACGCCAGTGGACATCTTGGCCCATATCTCCTCCACTTCCGGATCTGCTCGTTGCTCTTGTTCAATCTTTGTAACCATGTTGGATCGTATGATCAAATTGTACATACTCCCATGGTTTGTGATGTATAGATTGAACTCTCAAATGGTGTTTAACATCTCCCATTCGGTCCTGATCAGACATGCCACTGATGCATGAGATATGTGGCTGAGAGTATTTGCCACCTTGTTTGCTTTACCCGGATGATGTCGGAGCACGAATTCATAATCCGCCAGATATTCCATTTTAACTAAGTTTCTAGTTGCACTCTTCTGGAATTCCATCGGCTAACTACAGAGTCAGGTGATCAGTCTAACTCGACAATCGCCCATAGCTTCCCATTCAGGTTTCACTAGACTCTTATCTTTTCCGTTAAATACGTCTCCAAAATTTTGCAGATCTTCATTTGCACATGTCACTATGTGACTAACACCTTTTGTTCCAACTTCCACGATACCAATACCCGGCATCAATCCAAACCACCATGGGAATAATCACCCATGTTTAAATACATCCATCCCTGGTATCACTCTTTCAGTAACTATCATCTATCCCTGTTTAATAATCATCCATGAATATAACCCATCTATGGGTATAATCCATTCATGGGTATAACTAATCCTTCCTTGGACATAATTAATCTAGGTCACATCCTCTACCATGAGATATTTTATCCACGGAAACAACACTCAAAGAGTCACTACCCGACTGTGGCAACCATAACAATTCACAAATATACCCCGACCCCTAGCAAGACTTAAGGCCCATGACTTACTAAGCGGAAGACCCACGTCCAACATGATCCGATCTACCCCGCCCTGCATCCCTTCACCCCAAAGGTGATACATGTAATGGCCCGAAATTTTTAAATCAATAAATATGTGAATATTATTTATTTTAATGATGAAAGTTGGGAAAATTGGTGGAATAAAGGGTAAATGGACCAAAATTTGGACAAAAGCCCAAGTATGGACCAATAGACTATGGATTGGATTTAAATTTATTGAAGGGGTCAATAATGGTCAATTGGGCCAAGGATGGTCAAATTGGGCCCAATACCCATTTGGGACCCAATAGGTCAAGATAATGTAAACTCTAAGATAAATGGGTAAGAATGAATGTAATTGGGCCATGGGCCCAATGGTGTTCCAATTAGTTGGAATGGGTTGAATTAAATTTAAATCACCTAAGTTAATGTGAATTAAGCCAAGGTGATGTGGCCATTGGACCCACCTCCACCTCACCAAATGAGGTGGCATGTGGACCAAGGATTGGTGGGGCCGGCCACCATGGTTGAATTGGTCAACCATGGGTGGATGTATGAAGACAATTTAAATAAATGGAATTAAGTAAATGGGAATTAAATTAACTTAATTATTTAATTAATTAAATGTTTAAGTTATCCAAAAAGGGTGGTCAAATGGTCAAATAAGAAAACCAAACAATCCATTCCAAACATGTAAAAAACGTTGGCTAGTGTTGGTTGGGTCAAAAAGCACGACAAATATCTTAGGCTTGGTTGGTGGGAAATTTATGTTAAAGTGTAAAGTAAGCTACCTTGGGATAAGATGGGTTTCCATCTTATCCCATTCTCAATTTTACTCACTCCATCTCTCCCAAACCACCGTCCCTCATCTCTAAGGAAAAAGAAGAAGAAAAACTTGGAAGAAGAAGAGAAGAAAAGATGTAAGCATGAGCCACCACTACAATATCAAAGCTTGGCATCTTATTTCTCACCATCTCCTCCTCTCCTTCTCTCAAGCACACCCCATCTTGGCCGACCCAAGCTATGGTGTTTTTCACCATGGATCAAGCATCTTAGCCGATCAAACAAGGAGAGGAAGAAGAAAGGAGGCAAAGGAAGCCGACGGGAGTGACGAAAGTCGGAGGAGGCGTCGGATTGTAAGTAATTCCTAAACAAGAGATTTGGATTTTTAGGGTTTAAGTTTTGGGATCCATTCTTGTTAAATTTGATGGTGGCCAAATAATCATAGGCCTTGGATCTCAAATTCATCAAATGGAATGATGGAAAAGTGGATAAATTAGGTTAAGGAAAAATAAATACATTAAGGACATTATGTAATGAAATTTATTTAAGCACGAAATGTGTGTGATTTTTGGAAGGAATTATGGTGAGTAATTAAGTAAGCTTAAATGGGGTTTTTAAGATCAAAACCATGGAAGAGGGATTTATGATTTTAAGATGTTAATAAATAAATGTTAGTGAAGCTAAAGAGTTTTAATGAGGAAAAAGAATGGAGGATGATTTAGGGTTTGTAAGTGTTTATTGATTAAATGTGGTAGTTCTTTTTAAAGGGATCTTGAATGAAAATCATGGAAAGATGGTTTATGTTTTTTTTAATGTGCTAATGATTAAATATGATGATTTGTAAAGGGTTGTTAAATGAAGAAATTCATGGAAGGAATGATTAGGATTATTAGGGTTTCTAGTGATTAAGTGTAGGAAATTTTTAAAGGGGCTCAAATGAGGAAATGCATGGGAGGTGTGAATGGTGTTGGTAGCCTTAAAAGGCATGGGGAAACTTTGACGAATTAAGTGTTTTAGAAACCATGAAAGGAATGGAAAGTATGGCATGACTAAATGAGTCATTAATGGACTCAAGAAAATGTACCAAAATGATGGATGCATAGTTTTTAATATGTGGTTAATGAGATTTATAATTATTATATTGTGGATGAGATTATAGGGTAGAACTGGTGTTTGATGTATGGTTTGAATCTAAATGAACGGCTCATGTACTTTGTTGAGAAAATGGTGCTCATATTAGATGAACATGTATCGATGAGGAATAGAGGGTGTGTACCTACCATACCAAGGGTGGAAAGAGTTGTTGGTGAGGAGTTATCCCCTTTCTTTGGTTAAACTTGCTAACTTGGTTGAGTTTTCAAATGTTTGAAGCTTGAAATTAAAATGGATGATTGTTGTAGAAGGTGGAAAAATGTTTTATATGTTAGATATCGTGTAGTGATGATAGCCATGAAAATGGCATATGGTGCTCATAATAAATATCATCCTACAACTTTATCTCGTAGGAATATTATGTAATGAAAATGTGAAGAGACTTGAGGTGGAATTGCATTTCATGTTGAGACCTTGGAAATGTATGTATACTAAACATTGAAGTGTAATAGGGTGTTGTATAGCCCATGCAAATTGTTGTGAATTGAGAAATGCATGTAATAACATGGTAATGCTTATATGAAGGGTGATATACACGTGAATGAGGTGTGGAGTATGTTATGGGAGTGTGAGGGCTCAACCCTTGTTGCTCTAAGATTGTGATTAGGGAATGGATGAATATTCTTTGTTGGAATGTTTTACCTTGTACTAAATTGCTAAGCCATTGTATGAAAAGTGTGGGTATGATTGTATCTATGTTGAAATTGGTATGTTTGGAAAAGAGGTAGTGGCAAAACCGTAATTAATGGCCAAATTCAAGAACTCCATGGGAGAGGACCATGGACTTAGGGGCACTAAGTGATAAGTTTATGTATGGTTAAATAAAGCCTAGGAGGCTGATTTTTTTAACTCATGTAATTAAAAATATGTAGTGGATTAAATGGGACCCACAAAACCTAAATAGTGACCGATTTTCATATGGACATGGAAATGTTTAATGGGTTTAGAAATAGTTAAAATATGGACTGATTATGTGTATGTACTAAGGTATTGGATATCGTAAGCGGTGCGTGATCGGCTACCGGATTATCAGACGGAAGCGAGAAAGGACGCTAGTCGGTATTCGGTACGATTCCTACCTTTTTGTAAGCCATGGATTGAGTGATGGATTTCTTTGAATTATTTTGGAAATTATATGGTTTGTTTGAAGATGGGTTTTGGATTAAGTATTATGTGATGTTTTCCTTTAATTTATTTTGGAAATCATGTGGTTGTTTTTAAGATGGGTTTTGGATTTAGTATTATGTGATGGGTTTCCTTTGATTTATTTTGATAATCATGGGATTGTTTAAGATGGGTTTTATGACTATGAGTTACATATATTACATGGTATATGGCATCTACATCTCATGCATGACATGGGAGGGATATGGTAGGGGAAGGATGAAATGAAACCGGAGTCCATGCTCCGGCGGGGAGACCGAGAAGCAACCATGGGGATAGCCTGATAGGCTATAACCGGAGAGCATGCTCCGTCGGGGCAACCGTGAAGCAGCCATGGGGATAGCCTGATAGGATATAACCGGAGACCATGCTCCGTCGGGGCGACCGAGAACCAAACATGGGGATATCTTGATGTGATTCATCCATCAAGGGGGTACCATAAGGTACAACCGGAATTCATGCTCCGTCGGGGCGACCGAGAAATAAGCATGGGAACACCTTGACGAGGCCTTGCCGTCAAGGGGGATACAGTGTGATTGGCTATATCTTGACGAGGTTTTTCCGTCAAGGGGGATATGGCATCATGATAGTAAGGAGGATGGGTGGGATACATGACATAATACACCCATGGCATGACATTCACTTTCTAGTTTTCATTATATGATTATCTGTATGCTTGTTATCACTAATCCATGTATTAGCCCTACTCGGAGTCCTACTGGGCGCGTGTTCTAACGCCCTACTTCTATCCTAGCTGATGACGCAGGAAATGCCGGAGCAGAAGGACTGTAACGCCCAGCCCTTTCCGAGAATTTCAGAGTCTAATTTTTTTTTTTAAAGTAATAATAAAACATCGAAAGAGAGCGGGCGGCGTCACGACGCGAGTTAAGTTCAGACTACCCAAGTCTGAACCTTAACTGGCCACCCATGTGTACATGGAATAGACCATGATTATGAATCACACATGGAACTAACATCAACATGCGGAATAACCTAGATTAATTGCGGAATAGAAAGACTAGATAGCAAGTAACAGTCTCAACCATTAATTAAGATAAATCAACGATCCAAAGGTTATTAATCTAATCAAACCATAGCAAGTAATGAATTATTACATGTCCAACAAAGTATTCAAATGACAGTAATATAAAGTAGTCCAGTCCAACATTCAAGCGCTTAGGCTTGGCTCCCCTCCCGGTCATCGACCTTCTTTTTCCCTTTACTTGTACATGCATTCTCCTCTGAGGATAGAATTAGGGCGTTAGATCAACGCGCCCAGTATGTTCCCGAATCAGGGCTACCACATGTTAGCATATAAAACATGCATATATATCATATTACATGATCATTAAAATAAGTAAAACCATGCTATGATGTATGCACATGCAATGAGCATCCCCCATCATGTACATTCATGGCCATCACTTGACGTGCCTTGCACCGACAAGGTAAATTACAACACACTTTCATCTCTTCATCATTGACTGATTCATATCACGTATGAGTCCTCCTGGCGGGACTCTCATCACCTAAGGAGACCAATGTGACTATGATCATCATGTTACTCCTCCTGGCGTGACTTGCACCACCGAGGCAGGACGTAACTCATAACTTGAAACACTGTAGAATCTCATTCATAATCCCATGTCTATGCATGAGATGCCAATGCTTGTATGCCATTTGTTAATGCATAATATATCATTTGAAACACATAAAATAAAACAAGAATCTCATAAGAAAAATTGGGGTAATACTATGTTTACAAGTAGGTAGGAAACCTACTGAAGAATCACTTCAGCGTCCGTTTTTTCTTAGGCTTTATCCGGTCACGACTCGCTCGTCGTTCATGTTCCGTTACCTTATCATGTAACAGTAAATCAATACTAGCATTTAAATGTCCCTTCTTTAATCCACCAAACTTACTCCATGGGGTTCGGCCATACATTTGGCCGAACCCAATGGTTCCTTTATCCTTTACCACATGGTTCTCCATTAGGGTATTTTAAAACCTTTTAAATCAACATAGAACCATTACCAACTACTAGTCATAAGCTTAGGCTATTTAACCCATTCATTATGAATTAGCATAAAGTCCATCAACATGCTTGGTTATTTACTGATATTATGTACATAGATACATACATGATTCTTGAATCAAATCATACAACCCAATCAGTAAGCATAACCCTATGTAAACCAAATAAAAACCATAAAATAACCCATGGGGTTCGGCCACTCACATGGCCGAACCTCATGGTTCTTTGAATCCAATTCTCCGAATAATCTTTCATCATTTATTATGCATCTTAGCCATAAAAAAAATAGCAACCATAATTCTATTTAAAATCCCATAGAAACCCCATGATATTGCATGGTTTCTAACTCTTTAAATTCATACCAATCATCAATCTCTTTCATGGGGTTCGGCCATTCAAGTTGGCCAAACCCTATGTCCATGAATTGATCCTTTAAGCATGCATTAGGTGTTATTTAAATCATGCAATATCAATATCATATTGCTGCCTTTATACCTCTTAGAACCCTTTAATTAAATCCATCCAAAATGGTCCATAAAAGTCCATGGTTTCCATGTTTCACAACATGCAAACCAACAATCTTTCACATGGGGTTCGGCCCTCCATGGTGGCCGAACCCAATGGTTATTTTCTTCTATTTTTAAACCTCCAAGAATTATGTAATAACCAGCGTATTATCACCGAGTTTAACCCTTTAAAAATCATCTAAAAACCAACCCAATTTCATAGGGTTCGGCAATGCTTATTGGCCGAACACTATGACCTTTGGTTTTGAAATATTCAATCATTTATCTTAGGTCTGAATCAACCATCCAACTCCATGTTTTGACCTTCTTAAAACATGATTTTAAAACTAACACTAACATCTAATATCAGTCCCACTTTTATATGGTTTTAACTTCCAAAAACCATCAACATCAACCATTTGTTTCCATGGGGTTCGGCCATGCAAACTGGCCGAACCCAATGGTCCAACTTATCAGTTTTAAACCACTGTTTTATACCCATAATACCTTCAGTCCCCATGTCATTCAGATCCATGTTTTTAACCCATTCTAAAGCATGTATTTAAATCTTAAATCAAAACCCAAAAACAGTCCACAAAATCCATGGTTTTCATGTTTTAAGACATGAAAACCAAGCAATCTCTTACATGGGGTTCGGCCCTCCATGGTGGCCGAACCCAATGGTTATTTTTACCATTTTAAATCCTCCATAATCAAGGTTAAACATTGGTGTATTCGGCCATGACCATGGCCCAATACATACCCCACTTTATTAATTCAAAAGTCCATGAAACACTTACCAAATTCCAAGCTCTTGTCTTGCCTTTTGATCCTTGCTTCCTTTCCTTCTTAGCCTCCCTTCCTTTGCTGATTATTTGCTTGAACCAATGGTGAAATCACCAAGTCCAATTCGGCCACATGATGGTGTTCTTGAGAGAGGGAAAGAGATGGGATTCTAAGGCTTTTGCAATGATAAAAATCGGCCAAAATGGGTGTTGTTTGCTTTTGTATTTCAGCCCCCAAAACTGTAAGGTCTCGGAATTTGGGAATTAATATAAATGTGAATATTAATTATTTTAATGATGGAAATTAGAAAATTGGTGGAGTAAATGGTAAATGGGCCAAAATTGGATAAAGGCCCAAGTGTGGCCCAATAGACTATGGTTTGGATTTAAATTTATTTAAATGGGTCAAGAATGGTCAAATTGGGTCAAATACCCATTTGGGACCCAATGGGTCAAGATGGTTAAGCTCTAAGGTAAATGGGCTAGTAGGAAATGTAATTGGGCCATGGGCCCAATGGTGATCCATTTAGAGTGGGCTTAATGAAATTCAATCACCCTAAGTAATTTGGAATTAAACAATGGTGGTGTGGCCAAGTGGGACCCACCTCCACCTCATCAAGTGAGGTGGCATGTGGGCCAAGGTTTGGTGGGGCCGGCCACCATGGTTGAATTGGTCAACCGTGGGTGTATGAAGGCAAGTTAAGTAAGTAGAATTAAGCTAAATGGGGTTAATTAGCCTAATGATTTAATTAAGTAATTAAGTAAGCTTATCCAAAAAGGTGGTCAAAGAGGGAAGACCCAAATCAAACCACCTCATCTCCAAATACACAAAGAAAAACGTTGGCTAGGTGTTGGGGTCAAAAAGCATATAAAATATCTATGGGGTGGTTGGGAAAGTTAATGTTAAAGTGTAAAGATAAGATAAGTTCTATCTTATTTTTTTTCCCATCTTTTTCCATCTAACTCCCATTCCACTCTTTCCCTCTCTCTCACTCCCTCATGGACGTCCCCCACTAGGAAGAGAAGAGAAGAAAAAAATTAAGGAAGAAGAAGAAGAAAAGCTTGGAAGAAAAGAGAGGAGGAAGTTGTAAGTTGGGTTATCCCTTTAAGATAAAACCATAGAATCCTATTTTCTCATCTCCATCTTTCCCTCTCCCTCTCTCAAGCATACCCTACCTTGGCCAATCCTAAGTTAGGAGGGTTTCACCATTGATCAAGCATCTTGACCTACCAAAGATCGAGAGGAAGGAGAAAGGAGGCTAAGGAAGCCGACGGGAGCGGCGGAAGTCTGAGGAGACGACGGATTGTGAGTATTTCTTAAACAAGAGTTTTGGATTTTTTTTAGGGTTTAAGAATTGGAATTCTTTTTGGTTAAATTTAATGGTGGCTAAATAATTTTGTGCCATGGATTTTAAATCCATCAAAATGGAAGGATGGAAAGTGGAGGAAACTCTAATGGATAGGTTAGGGTTAGGGGAAAAAAAAATGGATTAAGGGTTATATAATTAATGTATGATTTTTTTTAGGGTTTTAAGGAATGGAGGATATGCAAAGTAATTTGGGCATTTTAATGATTTATTAGGGTTTATGAAGAATGGAAAACCATGGAGGATGGTTTAGGGTTTTAAATTTCTTGATTAAATGTGATTAAGTTTGAAGGGGTTTTATAAGAAAAATCATGGGAAAGAGGGTTTATGATTTTTTTAAGGAGTTAATGATTGAATGTAGTGATTTGTAAATGGATTTCATGACCTATTTGTGGGTAAACTTATGATTAATTTTGGTGTTATGTATGTGGGAAATGAATGAGGATTAGAATATTTAAATGGCTAAATTCTAGTGTTGTTATATTATGGTTAAGGAGACACCAATGGACCCATTTTGTGTGAACCAATTAAGGACTAAGATGAAGGTGTATGTATATGGATTAGTAAATGAGGAATATGGCATGATTAAAGGGGACATTCATGGATTCCAAAAATGTAGTTTATGATGATAAAAAAATGATAAGTCAAATGTGTGATGGAACTAAGTGATGTATGTAGACTTGTTTGGCCTAAGGTTAATGTGTTTGTATATGATTAAATTAATGGAGTTTAGGTTCAATTAAGTGGCTGATTTAATGATCTTGAGATATGGGTGATGGGTCATTAATGGACCTGAATCCATGAATGAATTTTTAGACAAAGAAATGTATATAATTAAGTTAATGTTTAACTATAGGGGAGGTAGTGGCAAAACCGTAAATATTGATCAAAATGAAGCAACCCACTAAGATATGATGTATGGGCTTAGAAATGGTTAAAATATGGACTAATTATGTGTATGTAATAAGGTATTGGATATCGCGAGCGGTACGCATGTCGGTAGCCGGATTATCGGACGAAGCCGAAAAAGGACGCGAGTCGGTATTCGGTAGGATTTCTACCTACTTGTAAGCCATGGATGTGTAATGGTATATTTATCTTATTTTGGTTGACTTTGGGATTGATCTTAAAAAAAATTGTTCTATGATTATGGACATTATGTTTAATACTATGGTTTATTATTTTTAAGATTATGCATTATATGGTAAGGCTATGTATAGTATATTAAGAGTATGAGATATACATATTACATAGCATAATGCATTACATCTCATGCATGGCATGGGCGGAAAAAAAATAAACAAACCGGAGTCCATGCTCCGTCGGGGCGACCGAGAACAGGCATGGGGCCACCTTGACGAGGCTTTGCCGTCAAGGGGGATATTTTACGGTTGGACATATCTTGACGAGGTTTTTCCGTCAAGAGGGATATGACAGTATATGGCAAGAATGATGGGTGGGATTCATAACATTGATACCCATGGCATATCATTTACTTATATTTCAGTATATGGTGGTTTATAGTTTTCACTGTGTTATTATCTGTATGTGGTTATTACTAACCCATGTGCTAGCCCTACTCGGAATCCTACTGGGCGCGTTGTTCTAACGCCCTACTTCTACCCTAGCTGACGATGCAGGAGATGGCGGACCGGAAGGGCGAGACGGAAGCCAAGCTTAGGAGCTTGGGGAGGCGGATTAATTATTTTGTTTTACTTCATTTTGGAAAAGATGTATTTGTATAGTTAGCTTGTCGGAAATGTAATAATTTAGGTAGTTTGCTATGTTTAGGTATTATTTTGGATAATACAGTATAATGGCATTTTCGTAATTAATTGGGTATTTCTTCCCTGTTATCTGAAGAACTGGTAGGATAGTTCTATGATCATCTGCACTTATTTTTATGTTCCGTGAGCTTACTTGCTACGCGTGAACCGTACTCGTGGACTTATGTTCCACGCACGCGTAGGGTTGGCCAGTTAAGGGCCGGGCTTTAGAAGCTCGGAACTTAACTCGCGTCGTGACGTCCGCGCCCTTTGTCACTTTTATTTTAAAAAAAAAAAAAGTACTCTGATTTTACGGTGAAAAGGGGCGGGCGTTACAGTTGGTATCAGAGCGAATTCGGAAGAATGAATCTCTCGAAGTAAGATTAAGACGGTTGCACGTCTCACTGACGGCTAAGAATCCCAACCGACCGACTCTTCGGAGACCGCTGCACGGGGGCCGGGTTAAATTACTTCGATTGACTCAAACTGAAGGGTTTAATCTGAGAACAACATTTGACGGAGAGGGATGATAGCAAGGGAAGAAAAAAAAAAAATTCAATGTAAGTCGGAATTATCAAACATAGCAAGTAGGGTTACATTTTCCCGACATGAGAAAACAAGTTTAGGTCTTCCCCAAATTTGACGGAATAATGGTAGGCTTATTGAACATAGGAGAAAATTCCCCGATTTCACAAATGGAACGAAACATAGATACTTGGGAAGTTTTCCCCAAACCAAGTGTGCTTATTTGGCAATCTTCCCCAAAAATGAGAAACAAAGTATATTGTTTAGTATTTTTTTTTTCCTTCTTTTTCCTCCATTTGAAAAAGGAACTAAGTCAGTGTTTTCGATGACTAGGAAATGGCTCCGAAGAGAAGGACTTGTCGCAACCAGAAAGAGGTATCACCACCTCGCCAGGAAGAGGAGGTACCCCATCGGGAGGAGGAACAGAATAATATCAACATACAAGGTGTACCTCCCGAGCTAAAAGATGTAGTTCAAGCGGCAGTCGCTGCTGCTCTTCAGCAACATTTGAGCGGAAATGCGACTACTAGCGACAGAAATGCTACTACTAGTGACACTAGTAAACGGAAGATGGTCAAAGATTTTCAGCAACAGCGCCCTCCCTATTTCAGAGGAAAAGAAGGGGCTGTAGGAGCAGATCACTGGTTAAAGAAGATCACACAGATCTTAAATCTTCTTCAGGTTTCCAGTCCGGCTGACAGAATCTTACTGGCAACATCTCAACTGATTGAGGATGCCGGTAATTGGTGGGAAGTGGTAGAAAAATAACAATCACTGGTGCCGGAAAGGGAAAGAATTGCCATGACTTGGGAATGGTTCTCAGCCACTTTTCTAGAGCAGTTTTTCCCGGAGGAAGAAAGGGAGAGTCAGACTGAAGCTTTTATATCATTAGTACAAGGCAATATGACAGTGGCAGAGTACCACCGGGAGTTCCTTCGACTATCTGTCTACGCGTTCTACATGGTGGACACTGAGCACCGGAGGGCCCGTAAGTTTGAACGGGGCCTTCGGCCGAGCATCAAAACTAGGGTGACAGTATTCAAGGAACCTACATTGGCAGGGGTGGTCGGCAGGGCCACTATAGTGGAGCGGGAATTGAATGAGGTAGCGCGGCATGACAACCGCTGATGGCAGAGTGGGCGGGGTGCATTTCAACCCAATAAGAGGTTCCGCCCGAGTTTCAGCAGACCCTCATCCTCTACTGGATCTAAAGGGGGCTTTCGCCCCAATCAGCCCTCCCAGTCAGCATCAGTTACCCAGGTTCCTAGAGGTGGGAACACTTGCTATCAGTGTGGCCAACAGGGTCACTTCAAGAGGGAGTGTCCGCAGCTCAGCAGAACCTCTAACTTCAAGGGTTCCTCCCGCCCTCCAGTTAGATCAGCTCCGCCGCGAGGGGGCAGAACATACAATCAGGCAGGACGGGCGCCAAACCCTATGGGATCAGGACGACTTTTTGCTATACCTTCTCCAATAGCAGTGGACCGCTCGGTGATTCAAGGTATGGCCGTAGTTGGTAGTTCTTATGCAGTTACATTATTTGATTCTGGAGCTTCCCATTCATTTATATCTGCTGCATTCATATCTGCTACGGGCACATTAGTACAGAATCTGTCCACCTCACTTACTATTGTATCCCCTGTCGGAGACACATCTTTGGGGCTCATATGCACGGCACTGAACACTGAACTCGCTGGATTCAGATTCGAGTTCAATTATTTAGTAATCGATATGGCTGAGTACGATGTTATATTTGGCATGGACTGGTTGGCTACGTATCAGGCCCATATTGATTGCCATCTTCGTAGAGTGATATTTTGGTCACCCGAAGGAAGGCGGTATATAGTGCCCGCTGACCTACAGGGCATTCCTAGAAGGCTGCAGGAAGAATTGAATCATCTTGCCTTGAACACCCTCAGATTAGATAAGGCACCAATAGCTGAACTTCCGGCAGTGGTAGTAGATTATGCCGAGGTATTTCCAACAGAGCTCCCTGGTCTGCCACCTAAGAGGGAGATAGACTTTGAGATTAAATTATACCCCGGCGCAGCTCCAGTATCATTACCTCATTACAGGATGGCACCGGCTGAGATGACTGAGTTGAAAAAGCAGATTGATGAACTGCTCAGGCTGGGCTTTATTCGGAACAGCACATCGGCATGGGGAGCCCCGGTATTGTTTGTTAAGAAGAAGGACGGTACCCTTCGGATGTGTGTGGATTATAGAAAATTGAACCAGTTGACTGTCAGGAATAAATATCCCCTACCCAGGATTGATGATCTGTTTGATCAGCTTAGGGGTTCCTCTCACTTTTCCAAGATTGATCTGATGTCCGGATACCATCAAATCCGGGTTAGAGAGGAAAACATCGAGAAGACAGCCTTCAGGACACGGTATGGATTATATGAGTATGTAGTCATGCCGTTTGGGCTTAGTAATGCATCGGCGGTGTTCATGGACCTGATGAATAGGATATTCCGTCCTTACTTGGATCAGTTTGTAATTGTATTTATTGATGACATCCTGATCTATTCCAAGAGTCAGGAGGAACATGCTGAACACCTGCGGATAGTTCTGAACACCCTTAAGAGGAACCAGTTGTATGCCAAAGCCAGCAAGTGTGAATTTTGGCTATCAGAGGTCAATTTCTTGGGGCACGTTATATCGGAGGAAGGCATAGCTGTAGACCCGGCTAAGGTAGCGGCAGTGAGGGAGTGGAAAGCACCGACGAATGTGACCGAGATCCGCAGTTTTCTGGGATTGGCCGGTTACTACAAGAAATTTATTATGGATTTCTCCAAGATTGCAGCCCCACTTACCCGACTCACTCAGAAAGGAGTCAAATTTGAATGGTCAGATCTGTGCAACCGGAGATTTGAGGAGCTAAAGGAGAAGCTTACAACCGCTCCTATTTTGATCTTGCCGGAAAGAGGCAGAAACTATGAGGTGTACTGTGATGCCTCAGGATAGGGACTGGGGTGTACGCTCAGTCAAGGTAATAGGGCGGTGGCGTACGGGTTAAGACAGTTGAAAATTCATGAACGCAATTATCCCACACATGATCTGGAACTGGCAGCAGTGGTCTTCGCTCTTAAAAGCTGGAGACACTACCTTTATGGTGAAAAGTTTGAGGTATTCTCAGACCATAAGAGCCTAAAGTACTTATTTGATCAGAAGGAACTCAACATGAGACAACGTAGATGGATGGAATACTTGGCAGATTATGAGTTCGCACTCCGGTATCATCCTGGCAAGGCGAACAAAGTGGCGGATGCTCTCAGCCGTATATCACCTGCGACAGTGGCCAGTATGATCAAAACAGAATGGGAGGTGTTGAATACCATCAGAGAATTTAAACTCTATCTGAATAATCATGGAACCATATATAATCTGATCATACGATCCCACATGGTCTCCGAGATCGAACGGGAACAACGAACAGATCCAGAGGTGGATGAGATATGGGCTAAAATGTCTACCGGTGAAGTTGTACCGGAATGGGAATTACGACCGGGACAGGGTCTTATGTTCCGAGGTAGGACATATGTGCCTAAGAATTGCAGAAGAGAGTTGCTGATTGAAGCACACCAAACCAAACTCTCTATTCACCCGGGCAGCACCAAGATGTATCATGATCTTAAGAGGCACTATTGGTGGCATGGACTTAAGAAAGACGTGGCAGAGTTCGTTGCTCGTTGCTTAACCTGTCAGCAGGTTAAGGCAGAACATCGGAAGCCACCGACTTTACTCGCACCCTTACCGGTGCCAGAATGGAAATGGGAACACATATCCATGGACTTTGTAACAAGGTTGCCAAGGTCATCCAAGGGCAACAATGCGATATGGGTCATAGTGGACCGGTTGACCAAGTCTGCACATTTCATTCCCATCAAGATGATGGATTCATCAGACACTTTGGGTCGACGGTACATCCGGGAGATCATCAGGTTACATGGCATTCCCCGGTCTATTGTGTCCGACAGGGATGGCCGATTCACCGGCAGAGTATGGCAGGGCTTGCAGTCGGCTATGGGGACCGACGTATTAACTAGCACAGCATTTCATCCACAGACTGATGGACAGTCGGAGAGGACAATACAGACATTGGAGGATATGCTGAGAGCATGCATGCTAGACTTTAAGGGTGGATGGGAGGATCATTTACCACTGGTGGAGTTTTCCTACAATAACAGCTATCAGTCGAGCCTACAGATGGCTCCGTTTGAGGCCTTATATGGTAGGCCATGTAGATCACCAGTGTGTTGGACAGAAGCCGGTGAGCCTGCGCTGATTGGACCGGAGTTGGTTGCAGAAACTATAGCGCAGATTAAATTGATACAGCAACATCTACTCACTACACAAAGTCGACAAAAGAGTTACGCCGACAAAAGGAGAAGGTTCCTCGAATTTGAGGTGGGGGACTTGGTATTTTTGAAAGTCTCACCACGGAAGGGACACATGAGATTTGGAAAGAAGGGAAAACTGTCACCTAGATTTGTGGGACCGTTTCCAATCTTGAAGAGGGTGGGGGGGCTAGCTTATCAGTTGGCGCTCCCTCCACAGTTATCATCATTACATGATGTATTCCATGTGTCTATGTTGAGGAAGTACAACCCTGATCCTTCACATGTATTGAATATTCAAGACATCGATGTGCAAAGCGATGTGACGTATGTGGAGAAGCCGGTCAGAATAGTCGGGACCGAGCAAAGGGTGTTGCGGAACCGGGCCATTCAGTTCGTCAAGGTGGTATGGGAACGACATGGTAATGAAGAAACCACCTGGGAACTTGAGTCGGAGATGAGAGCCTCTCATCCGGAACTCTTTGTGTAAGATGTTTTGAACCTCTACTTCGCTCGAATTTTCGGGACGAAAATTTTAAAAGAGGATTGTATTGTAAGGTCTCGGAATTTGGGAATTAATATAAATGTGAATATTAATTATTTTAATGATGGAAATTAGAAAATTGGTGGAGTAAATGGTAAATGGGCCAAAATTGGATAAAGGCCCAAGTGTGGCCCAATCGACTGTGGTTTGGATTTAAATTTATTTAAATGGGTCAAGAATGGTCAAATTGGGTCAAATACCCATTTGGGACCCAATGGGTCAAGATGGTTAAGCTCTAAGGTAAATGGGCTAGTGGGAAATGTAATTGGGCCATGGGCCCAATGGTGATCCATTTAGAGTGGGCTTAATGAAATTCAATCACCCTAAATAATTTGGAATTAAACAATGGTGGTGTGGCCAAGTGGGACCCACCTCCACCTCATCAAGTGAGGTGGCATGTGGGCCAAGGTTTGGTGGGGCCGGCCACCATGGTTGAATTGGTCAACCATGGGTGTATGAAGGCAAGTTAAGTAAGTAGAATTAAGCTAAATGGGGTTAATTAGCCTAATGATTTAATTAAGTAATTACGTAAGCTTATCCAAAAAGGTGGTCAAAGAGGGAAGACCCAAATCAAACCACCTCATCTCCAAATACACAAAGAAAAACGTTGGCTAGGTGTTGGGGTCAAAAAGCATATAAAATATCTATGGGGTGGTTGGGAAAGTAAATGTTAAAGTGTAAAGATAAGATAAGTTCTATCTTATTTTTTTTCCCATCTTTTTCCATCTAACTCCCATTCCACTCTTTCCCTCTCTCTCACTCCCTCATGGACGTCCCCCACTAGGAAGAGAAGAGAAGAAAAAAATTAAGGAAGAAGAAGAAGAAAAGCTTGGAAGAAAAGAGAGGAGGAAGTTGTAAGTTGGGTTATCCCTTTAAGATCAAACCATAGAATCCTATTTTCTCATCTCCATCTTTCCCTCTCCCTCTCTCAAGCATACCCTACCTTGGCCAATCCTAAGTTAGGAGGGATTCACCATTGATCAAGCATCTTGACCTACCAAAGATCAAGAGGAAGGAGAAAGGAGGCTAAGGAAGCCGACGGGAGAGGCGGAAGTCGGAGGAGACGACGGATTGTGAGTATTTCTTAAACAAGAGTTTTGGATTTTTTTTAGGGTTTAAGAATTGGAATTCTTTTTGGTTAAATTTAATGGTGGCTAAATAATTTTGTGCCATAGATTTTAAATCCATCAAAATGGAAGGATGGAAAGTGGAGGAAACTCTAATGGATAGGTTAGGGTTAGGGAAAAAAAAAATGGATTAAGGGTTATATAATTAATGTATGATTTTTTTTAGGGTTTTAAGGAATGGAGGATATGCAAAGTAATTTGGGCATTTTAATGATTTATTAGGGTTTATGAAGAATGGAAAACCATGGAGGATGGTTTAGGGTTTTAAATTTCTTGATTAAATGTGATTAAGTTTGAAGGGGTTTTATAAGAAAAATCATGGGAAAGAGGGTTTATGATTTTTTTAAGGAGTTAATGATTGAATGTAGTAATTTGTAAATGGATTTCATGACCTATTTGTGGGTAAACTTATGATTAATTTTGGTGTTATGTATGTGGAAAATGAATGAGGATTAGAATATTTAAATGGCTAAATTCTAGTGTTGTTATATTATGGTTAAGGAGACACCAATGGACCCATTTTGTGTGAACCAATTAAGGACTAAGATGAAGGTGTATGTATATGGATTAGTAAATGAGGAATATGGCATGATTAAGGGGGACATTCATGGATTCCAAAAATGTAGTTTATGATGATAAAAAAATGATAAGTCAAATGTGTGATGGAACTAAGTGATGTATGTAGACTTGTTTGGCCTAAGGTTAATGTGTTTGTATATGATTAAATTAATGGAGTTTAGGTTCAATTAAGTGGCTGATTTAATGATCTTGAGATATGGGTGATGGGTCATTAATGGACCTGAATCCATGAATGAATTTTTAGACAAAGAAATGTATATAATTAAGTTAATGTTTAACTATAGGGGAGGTAGTGGCAAAACCGTAAATATTGATCAAAATGAAGCAACCCACTAAGATATGATGTATGGGCTTAGAAATGGTTAAAATATGGACTAATTATGTGTATGTAATAAGGTATTGGATATGGTGAGCGGTACGCGTGTCGGTAGCCGGATTATCGGACGAAGCCGAAAAAGGACGCGAGTCGGTATTCGGTAGGATTTCTACCTACTTGTAAGCCATGGATGTGTAATGGTATATTTATCTTATTTTGGTTGACTTTGGGATTGATCTTAAAAAAAATTGTTCTATGATTATGGACATTATGTTTAATACTATGGTTTATTATTTTTAAGATTATGCATTATATGGTAAGGCTGTGTATAGTATATTAAGAGTATGAGATATACATATTACATAGCATAATGCATTACATCTCATGCATGGCATGGGCGGAAAAAAAATAAACAAACCGGAGTCCATGCTCCGTCGGGGCGACCGAGAACAGGCATGGGGACACCTTGAGGAGGCTTTGCCGTCAAGGGGGATATTTTACGATTGGACATATCTTGACGAGGTTTTTCCGTCAAGAGGGATATGACAGTATATGGCAGGAATGATGGGTGGGATTCATAACATTGATACCCATGGCATATCATTTACTTATATTTCAGTATATGGTGGTTTATAGTTTTCACTGTGTTATTATCTGTATGTGGTTATTACTAACCCATGTGCTAGCCCTACTCGGAATCCTACTGGGCGCGTTGTTCTAACGCCCTACTTCTACCCTAGCTGACGATGCAGGAGATGGTGGACCGGAAGGGCGAGACGGAAGCCAAGCTTAGGAGCTTGGGGAGGCGGATTAATTATTTTGTTTTACTTCATTTTGGAAAAGATGTATTTGTATAGTTAGCTTGTCGGAAATGTAATAATTTAGGTAGTTTGCTATGTTTAGGTATTATTTTGGATAATACAGTATAATGGCATTTTCGTAATTAATTGGGTATCTCTTCCCTGCTATCTGAAGAACTGGTAGGATAGTTCTATGATCATCCGCACTTATTTTTATGTTCCGTGAGCTTACTTGCTACGCGTTAACCGTACTCGTGGACTTATGTTCCACGCACGCGTAGGGTTGGCCAGTTAAGGGCCGGGCTTTAGAAGCTCGGAACTTAACTCGCGTCGTGACGTCCGCGCCCTTTGTCACTTTTATTTAAAAAAAAAAAAAAGTACTCTGATTTTACGGTGAAAAGGGGCGGGCGTTACAAAAACCCCTCCACTTCCTCATCAATTCTCCCACAAAATGATGGGTCTTGGGTGCTAACCAAGGCACCCCTTGGCACCTACCCATGCAGCCATTCAGCTTTCCATGCAACCCATCTCAAACCCATCATTTGCATTAACCATTCACCATGGAACTCACCAAAACAAGTCCCCAACGTGTGGGACTTGTTTTGGTTGGTTTGAGACTAAGTTACCTTTTCAAATTTCCACTCAACTCACTGATTTTACAGTCCCTTCAATTTCCCTTTTGACTCACTTGAACTCAAGGCTATTTAGATTTCCATCTCAACTCACCCAACTCACATACTTAATGCATTTCATTTAATGGACATGTGTTGACTCACTACTTGATTTAATTCCAACTCATTTCAGTCCCACTCAACTGACTTGACTCGTGTTTTAGCTCCCTTGAGGGTCCACACGGTCAAACATAGTCAACTCGACCCGTTGGGTCCACTTTTAGCTCCTTGACCCGTTTTTGACTCCATGACCCAAATATGGTACTTTGGTCATTTGTAAGTGGTTTTCACATATGGATCAAGCTACCCAGTTCTTCTCTACTTGATGTCCAATCAAATAAGCTTAACTCCATTTAATTTAAATTCACAAAACGATCAAATAATCCAGTAAGACCCGATGGGTACCATTTGGGCCCTTTGACCCATTTAGCCATTTTTGACCCAAATGATGAAAATTACCCATCCAATCAAACTTAACATTCATAATGTGATCATATGATTTTAATTTGAGCAATGGGCCCCACTATTTCCTTACTTATCATCACAAAATAATTAATTTAACAACTCAGGGGCATTTTCGTAATTTTTCACTTCATTGAGAAATTGGGGTGTTGCAAGGACAAGATGGGAGCCAAGCTTAGGAGCTTGGGGAGACAGACTATTTAGTTTATTCAAGTTTAATTTGGAAATGTATTTGATAGCTTAGCTCGTTGGAATGTAATATTTTAGATTAATTGCTATGTTTGGGATTTTATTTTAGATATTATGTTGTTGAGGTATTTTGGTAATTAAATGAATGTATGTTCCCTGCTATCTCAAATTTGTAGGACAGTCTTTATTGTAATTCCGCACATAGTTTAATATTCCACGAGCTACTTCTACGTGTGAATCATTCTCCGTGGACTTCGTTCCATGCACACGTAGGGTTGGCCAGTTAAGGGCCGGGCTTTAGAAACTCGGACTTAACTCGCGTCGTGACGTCCGCGCCCTTTGTCACTATTCAAAAAAAAAATGGACTCTGATTTCGGTGAAAATGGGCGGGCGTTACAGTTGGTATCAGAGCGAACTCGGAAGAATGAATCTCTCGAAGTAAGACTAAGACGGTTGCATGTCTCACAGACAGCTAAGAATCCCAACCGACCGACTCTTCGGAGTCCGCTGCATGGGGGCCGGGTTAATTTACTTCGATTGATTCAAACGGAAGCATTCAATCTGAGAACGACATTTGACAGAAAGGAATGATAGCAAGGGAAGAAAATTCATCCTAAGTTAGATTTATCAAACGTAGCAATATAGGGCTTATTTCCCCCGAAAATGAGAACACAATACTTTGATACTTAGGAAATTCCTTCCCCCCCCCCCCCCCCCCCCCCCCAAATTGATAAAACAGTGATAGATTTATCCAACGTAGCAAAGTAGGATGCATTTCTCCGGTATTTCGAGATTTGAACAACAAATGATAGGAATTTAGAGATCCCCCCCGAAACAAAGGAAAAACAAGTGTGCTTATTTGGCAACTTTCCCCAAACAAAATACATTGTGATATACATAAGAAATTCCCCAAAACCTAGATTGGTTTTATTGGAAATTTTTGTTGATGATTTTTGTGTTCTATTGTATTCTATGAATAAAGATATGTCAAGTGACGGGGAGTGTACAGAATTATGGGATAAGGAAATCCCTAGCTGTTCCATAGATTTGGTGTCCGCTTCTAGCATAGAAGTTGGCATGGACTTTCAGGAGGGACCTTCCGAGAAAGATGAAGAGGATTTAGCATCTCTTCCTGAAGAGGATGTGGAAGACTTTCCGATGATAAGAGAGTCGGTAGGGGAAGTAGAACTCGATTATATGCGCCAGTTGTACAACCAAGTTGGGCACAACTGTACATACTGCCCCTACCCTCTTGAAATGGTATGCCCAATTTGTGGACTACATGGACACGAGAAAGAAAGGACTAACTATCCTTATAATGGAAGATAATTAATGATTTTGGGGTTTTAAATGAAGGAAATAAATGTGATATTAAATTGCACAAGCATACTTGTATTGTGAGTGCATGTGAATATACATGTGTTGAATTCTTATTGTTGAGTGTATGAGGTGATGAAATGAGGAAAGACTAATAGTTATGATCATACTAATTAAGTGAGGCAAGAGTATGTAAAAATGTACAATGATGAACTACATGCATCAAATGAGGATAAGAGGCATGAGCTTTTGATGTGGGGTGTATGTTGCATATGCTTATGAGTGAGATAAATATGAATAAAAAGGGTGGGGAGTATTTGATAATGTGATATATGGGTATACTTGGGGGATGGTACAATGGTTTTAGAAATGGCTTTTATATTGGTGATGACCCATGGCTTGATAATTTGTCATGACCAAGTGAAGAGATTTATGTTATGACATATAATGGGTGATGATGTAAACACTTTGTGAAGGGGTATAAGAGATTCTCATATGAACAAAGTGCCATTTGAGAGATGTTGGATAAACAATGTACTTGAAAGAGACCGGAATGCATGGGTTAACTTGCCACATGAAACTCGTGAGAGGATGACATTATGAGGAAGATGTGAAGGGTCTAGCTTGCAAAGACTAATATGTTGTATGAAAATCTTGTATTTATAATGCAATTGCATTTTCCCAATGTGTAGTGTAGATTATGAACGAGTGATGATAGGCCTTGGAATGGGTTTATGGCCTTAAAAGGCATGAATGAATGATGGACCATGAATTTATGAAAATATTTTATTTAGTGGTTGCATGATGATTCCCTATGATGTTACTAAATTGTGAATTATCAATCATTGCAATGAGTTTATATGATATTGCTTTGATAATTGATTCTATGCAATGAATAGTCATTGAGGAACAAGGATGTGTTATAGACTATGTATATGATGATGAGTTGATAAAGTGCTGTGAGTTGTGAATATGTAGTATGCATGAAGAGGCTGTGATATGCCAATGCGTTTGGTTGGAAATCTAGGTGGGGCTGATGAATAATCCTAAAGATTAGGAATTTGTAGATAGTCATGGATTGATGCCAAACATTAGCATTATGATAGACGTTTGATTTCATAGTTGACGCATAGTTCGTATGTTAGACTTGTTAGCACTATGACAAACAGAATAGTCCTACGAAGGTATTAGTTATGCCCATGAATGGATTACACCCATAGGAGGGTTATATTCATGGATGGTTACTAACCATGGATGTGTATAACCATGGATGAGGGTTCCCATGGGGGTTTGGATTGGTGTCGGGTATTGGTATTGTAGGAGTTATGAACAAAAGGGTTAGTCACATAGTGACTTATGTTCAAATGAAGAGGTGCTGAGTTGTGGAGATGTATTTAATGAGAAAGATAAAAGTCTGGTGAAACTCGAATGGGAAGCTATGGGCGACTGCCGAGTTAGTCTAGCTAGCTGACTTGTAGTTAGCCGATGGAGTTCCAGGAGAGTGCAGCTAGAAACTTAGTTGGAATGGAATCAGCAAGGGACTTGAGCATAGGCTCGTACTGGCAGGCTACCTCACACAGAGAGTAGACGAAAGAACGTGTTGAATAAGTACGTATGAGAAATGTCTTGATAGCTGGTAAAGTGAAGTAGAATACATTAATCTACATCAGATCAGAAATGGGTTCATGAGAAAAAAGAGATAATGTGGGAAAAAGTAAATTCTGCAAAAATGAAACTCGTAGGTTGATGTGAGTGATGTTGATGTAATTAAGAGGTACTTGACGCGATTGAAAGGGAACAACGAATAGACCAGAAATGGAGGAGATATGGACCGAGATATCAATAGGCGAGGTGGTATCGGAATAGGAATTACGAACGGGACAGGGTCTTGTATTCCGAGGCAGGACGGATGTGCCTAAGAACTGCAAAAGGGAGTTGTTGGTGGAGACACACCAAACCAAGCTCTCTACCCATCCGGACAGCGCCAAAATGTACCATGATCTAAAGAGGCACTATTGGCGACATGGACTCAAGAGAGATATGGCAGAGTTTGTGCTCATTGCACTAACTTGTCGGGAGGTTAAGGCGGAACATCGGAAGCCACCGGGTTTACTCAAACCCTTACCAGTGCCGGAGTGGAAATGGGAGCATGTAGCCATGGACTTTGTAACAGGGCTACTAAGGTCATCAAGAGGCAACGATACAATATGGGTCGGTGGTACATCCGAAATATTATCAGACTACATGGTGTACCCCAGACTATTGTGTCTGACAGAGATGGCCGATTCACTAGTAGAGTATGGCAGAGCATGCAGTCGGCTATGGGGACTGACTTGTTGATTAGCACAGCATTCCACCCACAGACTGATGGACAGTCGGAGAGGACAATACGGATATTAGAGGATATACTGAGAGCGTGTATATTGGATTTCAAGGGTAGATGGGAGGATCATTTGCCACTGGTGGAGTTCTCCTACAATAACAGTTACCAGGCAAACCTCCAGATGGCTCCATTTGAGTTCTTATATGGTAGGCCGTGTAGATCGCCAATGTGTTGGACAGAGGCCGGTGAGCATGTGCTGTTTGGACCGGAGTTGGTTGCGGAGAATACGGCGCAGATCAAGGTGGTATGGGAACGACATGGTAATGAGGAAACCACCTGGGAACTTGAGTCAGAGATGAGTGCTGCTCATCCGGAGCTCTTTGTATAAGATGATTTGAACCTCTACTTCGCTCGAATTTTCAGGACAAAAATTTTAAAAGAGGATTGTATTGTAATGGCCCGAAATTTTTAAATCAATAAATATGTGAATATTATTTATTTTAATGATGAAAGTTGGGAAAATTGGTGGAATAAAGGGTAAATGGACCAAAATTTTGACAAAAGCCCAAGTATGGCCCAATAGACTATGGATTGGATTTAAATTTATTTAAGGGGTCAATAATGGTCAATTGGGCCAAGGATGGTCAAATTGGGCCCAATACCCATTTGGGACCCAACGGGTCAAGATAATGTAAACTCTAAGATTTTAAGATGTTAATGAATAAATGTTAGTGAAGCTAAAGAGTTTTAATGAAGAAAAAGAATGGAGGATGATTTAGGGTTTGTAAGTGTTTATTGATTAAATGTGGTAGTTCTTTTTAATGGGATCTTGAATGAAAATCATGGAAAGATGGTTTATGTTTTTTTTAATGTGCTAATGATTAAATATGGTGATTTGTAAAGGGTTGTTAAATGAAGAAATTCATGGAAGGAATGATTAGGATTATTAGGGTTTCTAGTGATTAAGTGTAGGAAATTTTTAAAGGGGCTTAAATTAGGAAATGCATGGGAGGTGTGAATGGTGTTGGTAGCCTTAAAAGGTATGGGGAAACTTTGACTAATTAAGTGTTTTAGAAACCATGAAAGGAATGGAAAGTATGGCATGACTAAATGAGTCATTAATGGACTCAAGAAAATGTACCAAAATGATGGATGAATAGTTTTTAATATGTGGTTAATGAGATTTATAATTATTATATTGTGGATGAGATTATAGGGTAGAACTGGTGTTTGATGTATAGTTTGAATCAAAATGAACGGCTCATGTACTTTGTTGAGAAAATGGTGCTCATATTAGATGAACATGTATCGATGAGGAATAGAGGGTATGTACCTACCATACCAAGGGTGGAAAGAGTTGTTGGTGAGGAGTTATCCCCTTTCTTTGGTTAAACTTGCTAACTTGGTTGAGTTTTCAAATGTTTGAAGCTTGAAATTAAAATGGATGATTGTTGTAGAAGGTGGAAAAATGTTTTATATGTTAGATATGGTGTAGTGATGATAGCCATGAAAATGGCATATGGTGCTCATAATAAATACCATCCTACAACTTTATCTCGTAGGAAGCTTATGTAATGAAAATGTGAAGAGACTTGAGGTGGAATTGCATTTCATGTTGAGACCTTGGAAATGTATGTATACTAAACATTGGAGTGTAATAGGGTGTTGTATAGCCCATGCAAATTCTGGTGAATTGAGAAATGCATGTAATAACATGGTAATGCTTATAAGAAGGGTGATATACACGTGAATGAGGTGTGGAGTATGTTATGGGAATGTGAGGGCTCAACCCTTGTTGCTCTAAGATTGTGATTAGGGAATGGATGAATATTCTTTGTTGGAATGTTTTACCTTGTACTAAATTGCTAAGCCATTGTATGAAAAGTGTGGGTATGATTGTATCTATGTTGAAATTGGTATGTTTGGAAAAGAGGTAGTGGCAAAACCGTAATTAATGGCCAAATTCAAGAACTCCATGGGAGAGGACCATGGACTTAGGGGCACTAAGTGATAAGTTTATGTATGGTTAAATAAAGCCTAGGACGCTGATTTTTTAAACTCATGTAATTAAAAATATGTAGTGGATTAAATGGGACCCACAAAACCTAAATAGTGACCGATTTTCATATGGACTTGGAAATGTTTAATGGGCTTAGAAATAGTTAAAATATGGACTGATTATGTGTATGTAATAAGGTATTGGATATCGCAAGCGGTGCATGATCGGCGACTGGATTATCAGACGGAAGCGAGAAAGGACGCTAGTCGGTATTCGGTAGGATTCCTACCTTTTTGTAAGCCATGGATTGAGTGATGGATTTCTTTGAATTATTTTGGAAATTATATGGTTTGTTTTAAGATGGGTTTTGGATTAAGTATTATGTGATGTTTTCCTTTAATTTATTTTGGAAATCATGTGGTTGTTTTTAAGATGGGTTTTGGATTTAGTATTACGTGATGGGTTTCCTTTGATTTATTTTGATAATCATGGGATTGTTTAAGATGGGTTTTATGACTATGAGTTACATATATTACATGGTATATGGCATCTACATCTCATGCATGACATGGGAGGGATATGGTAGGGGAAGGATGAAATGAAACCGGAGTCCATGCTCCGTCGGGGAGACCGAGAAACAGCCATGGGGATAGCCTGATAGGCTATAACCGGAGAACATGCTCTGTCAGGGCAAGCGAGAAGCAGCCATGGGGATGGCCTGATAGGCTATAACCGGAGACCATGCTCCGTCGGGGCGACCGAGAACCAAACATGGGGATATCTTGATGTGATTCATCCATCAAGGGGGTACCATAAGGTACAACAAAAATTCATGCTCCGTCGGGGCAACCGAGAAATAAGCATGGGAACGCCTTGACGAGGCCTTGCCGTCAAGGGGGATACAGTGTGATTGGTTATATCTTGACGAGGTTTTTCCGTCAAAGGGGATATGGCATCATGATAATAAGGATGATGGGTGGGATACATGATATAAGACACCCATGGCATGGCATTCACTTTCTAGTTTTCATTATATGATTATCTGTAAGCTTGTTATCACTAATCCATGTGTTAGCCCTACTCGGAGTCCTACTGGGTGCGTGGTCTAATGCCCTACTTCTACCCTAGCTGATGATGCAGGAAATGCCGGAGCAGAAGGACGAGATGGGAGCCAGGCTTAGGAGCTTGGGGAGACAGACTATTTAGTTTATTCAAGTTTAATTTGGAAATGTATTTGATAGCTTAGCTCGTTGGAATGTAATATTTTAGATTAATTGCTATGTTTTGGATTTTATTTTGGATATTATGTTGTTGAGGTATTTTGGTAATTAAATGAATGTATGTTCCCTGCTATCTCAAATTTGTAGGACAGTCTTTATTGTAATTCCGTACGTAGTTTAATATTCCGCGAGCTACTTCTACGTGTGAATCATTCTCCGTGGACTTCGTTTCACGTACACGTAGGGTTGGCCAGTTAAGGGCCTGGCTTTAGAAGCTCGGACTTAACTCGCGTCGTGACGTCCGCGCCCTTTGTCACTATTCATTAAAAAAAAATAGACTCTGATTTCAGTGAAAAGGGGCGGGCGTTACAATTCAGTCGAACTCTAAGGCGGTCGATCCGCGTATTACGAAGTTAGCACCATCCCCACGGGGTAAAATAGTACCTAACTCTGCGCATTTATGCACAAGCCGTGAGAGCGCCCTCCAGCGTATAGCATGCGAGGGACCCACCCCTCAACGGTAACCCTACGGGACCAAGTCTCCGTAATTCGTATCGAGGTTCCCACAGTCTCAATCATCAATATTATGTGAGGGACGCACCCATACCACGTCTCAATATACTCCTATGACCTATTCACATACATCTCAGTGCCAAAGTCCTTATGAACTCTTAAAGTTGCATACTTTATTGAAAATCATTTAAACTTCCATCATCATACAAGGGTTGGTAGTGTTAGAATAGACCCTTTCAAATGTACCCACAACCCTTTACAAAATCTTTTTCTTTTCCCTGACATTTTCTTACCCTTTCTTAGTCTACTCTTCCGTCGAAGACCCTGCATCATCATAAAAATCGAGGAAGCTGTCAGGGCATGTCGTCAACGTGTGCCCCAACACTCCACAAGTCAAACAGGGTATTATTCCCGGTCCCTTAATGTGTGGACAGTTAGTCCTCTCCTTCTCGTGCCCATGAAGTCCACATACAGGGCAAATAACCTCAAAGAGGTAGGGACAGTAATTACAGTTGTGCCCCTCCTGATTGCACAACTCGCACATATACCTGGGCTCTATCTCCCCTACAAATTCTCTTAAGTTTGGGACATATTTCTCATCCTCTTCGGGTACATAGGCTGGAGCAACCCCAACATTGTACTCTGGCGATCTTACCTCCATATCCTGACTGATTTCAACTTCATTGATGAAGTTTGGCATGCTAGCATCGTTGGAAGAAGAAACCAGATCTATCGGACAGCTAGGTGTCCCTCTGTCCCACAACTCGGTGTACTTTATGTTGCTCGACATATTTGTATCACAGCAACAAAACATATCAATAACAACCATAGATCAAATCAAACTAATCTTTGTTTTGTGGAATTTTCCCTAATCAACATCTTGTATTTCTTGTTTGGGGATTCTTCCTACATATCATATAATGTCTATTGTTTGGGGAATTTTGCCAAATAAACAACTTGTGTTTCTTGTCCTTGGGGAAATTGCCAAATCAGCACTCTTTGTGTTTCTTTGTTTTGGGGAAATTTCTAAATACCTATTTTTTTGTTTTTCTCAATTTGGGGAAAATTGGGGAAGTATATCCTATTTTGCTATGTTTGGTAGATCAACCACAATGACTGTACTTTTGCTGTCTTTGTTGTTCTCAGATTGATTGTTCAGTCTGAGTCCACGAAGTACATTAATCCGGCCCCCAGTCAGCGGACTCCGAAGAGTCGGTCAGTTGGGATTCTTATCCGTCAGTGAGACATGAAACAGTCTTAATCTTACTTCAGAAGATTCAACTTCCCGTTTCGCTCTGATACCAACTGTAACACCCCGCCCTTTTCATTCTAATTTTCAGAGTTTATTTATTTTTTATTTTTTAAAATATAATAATCAAGTGATCGGGGCAGAGTGTCACAACGCGAGTTAAGTTCGGACTTCTAAAATCCGACCCTTAACTGGCCAAGCCCATGTGCGTATGGATTAAGTCCATAAGAATGATCCACACATGGTACAAATACAACTTGCGGAATTAACTTAATCTTAATCTAACTGAGGTTATAATAGAACCTATGACTATTCCAATTTTCCATCCACTAAGGGTAGAGATAGGGCATTAGATCAACGCGCCCAGTAGTGTTTCCGAATAGGGCTACCACAAGGTTAGTATAAAACATGCAAATAATATAATAATACATGTGTGACAAAATTCTAGAAAACATGATATGTATGAAATGAATATGTAATGAGTCCCACCCATCACCATTCTACATAGCCTCCTCTTGACGGGATTCTCATCGTCAAGGTACCCCACAGTGGTCTTTCAGATGCCCCGACGGAGTGTGGCCTCCGGATTCCTCTTGATGGGATTCTCATCATCAAGGTACCCCACAGTGGTCTTTCGGACACCCCGACGGAGTGTGGCCTCTGATTACAACACCATCATCCCATGCCATGCATGAGATGTCTATGCAAATATGTCATTTGTAAATATAACATTTCATTCAAATAACATATTCGAATAAACATAAAACAACAAATAAAATATGTGGTTATAACAAGGTAGGAAACCTACTCAATGTTACTTAGTTTGACCCTTCTTTTGAGCGTCTCCCGTTTACGACTAGTACACCGTTCAAGCAATCCCGATACCTTATTTACATAGCAGCAAGTCGAGATACTAATCATGTGATTCCGATTTACATCTAAGACCCAACCACATCATGTGGGGTTCGGCCATGCCCATGGCCGAACATCACTAACTTAGGATTTAACCTTTTAAAGCTACCGATCCATTCCATGTAATGAATCCACATCAAAACCTATTGTCATGATCCATGATCTTTACATTTGAAACCTTTTAATTTAATAAAAACCTTCCACACAAAATACTCCATATGAAGTGGTCCATTTTACGCATACCATGATCCATGGGGTTCGGCCCTATACATGGCCGAACCCTATGGTTCACTTGGTCCAATAATCACCATGATTACTCATGGTTTTAACATGCTAATTCAACTATGAATAATACATGGTTTAGCCATGTATTGGCCGACCAAAAACAGTAACTTATACCTTCATTTAAATCACATAAAAACCCCATAATTTCACATGATTTCCAACTCTCCAAAACCATACATTTCATCAAATTCTTTCATGGGGTTCGGCCCTCCAAGGTGGCAGGACCCTATGTCCATGACTTGATCCTTATAAACATATTTTTATGTTTCAATAATCATGTAATAAAATAGTAACATATTACCGAGTTTTACCATTTAAAAAATCATCTAATAACCAACCCAATTTCATGGGGTTCGGCCATGCTCATTGGCCGAACACTATGACCTTTGGTTTTGAACCACTTAACCCTTCATCTTAGGTCCGAATTAAACATCCAAATCCATGTTTTAACTTTCTTAAAACATGCATTTTAAATCTAATAAAACATATAATAACAGTGCCAAACTTGTATGGTTTTAAATTCCAAAAACCATCAAAATCCATCGATTACCTTCATGGGGTTCGGCCATCCAAAGTGGTCGAACCCTATGGTCCATTTCCATCATCCTTTGACAGCTAATTAATTTCTTATATTAATTCCATAGATAAACCTATCTTTTTCTTAAATCAAAGCACATAATGATTACATAATATCCATCCTACACTTAACCCAAATAACCATCAAAAACAGTCCATGGGGTTAGGCCATACACATGGCCGAACCCCAAGGTTTCCTTGATGTAAACCCTCCAATATTTGTCCATAATTTTTTATCAGCACTTAGCTTAATAACCACATAATTCAGCCATGTAATAACTGGTCAAAATCAGTGACCTTATCTCCCTTTAAAATCCTTTAAAAGAACTTCATTACATAATATGAATTTCATCTCTCAAACACCATACAAATCACCAAGTTTTCCCATGGGGTTCGGCCATCCAAAGGGCCGAACCCTATGGTCCATATTTTACCACTTTTAAACATCATAATCCTAGATCTAAAGCATTGATGGATCTGGCCATACAATGGCCAGATCTCATTTTCTTAACCAATCTATTAAACAAGGGTTCAAAATGCACTTACTAATACCGCGTCTCCTTCGGTTCTTTTGACTCCTCCTTTGACCCTTTATTTCCTCGACCTCTCCTTCTCTCTTACTGTTCTTTGGACTGAGACTGATCTTGTTGCAAGCTCGTGGTCCATTTTACCCATACCATGATCCATGGGGTTCGGCCATGTATAGGGCCGAACCCTATGGTTCACTTGGTCCAATAATCACCATGATTACTCATGGTTTTAACATGCTAATCCAACTATGAATAATACATGGTTCAGCCATGTATTGGCAGACCAAAAACAGTAACTTATACCTTCATTTAAATCACATAAAAACCCCATAATTTCACATGATTTCCAACTCTCCAAAATCATACATTTCATCAAATTCTTTAATGGGGTTCGGCCCTCCAAGGTGGCCGAACCCTATGTCCATGACTTGATCCTTATAAACATATTTTTATGTTTCAATAATCATGTAATAAAACAGTAACATATTACTGAGTTTTACCATTTAAAAATCATCTAATAACCAACCCAATTTCATGGGGTTCGGCCATGCTCATTGGCCAAACACTATGACCTTTGGTTTTGAACCACTTAACCCTTCATCTTAGGTCCGAATTAAATATCCAAATCCATGTTTTAACCTTCTTAAAACATGCATTTTAAATCTAATAAAACATATAATAACAGTCCCAAACTTGTATGGTTTTAAATTCCAAAAACCATCAAAATCCACCAATTACCTTCATGGGGTTCGGCCATCCAAAGTGGCCGAACCCTATGGTCCATTTCCATCATTCTTTGACAGCTAATTAATTTCTTATATTAAGTCCATAGATAAACCTATCTTTTCTTAAATCAAAGCACATACATCCTACACTTAACCTAAATAACCATCAAAAACAGTCCATGGGGTTACGCCATACACATGGCCGAACGCCAAGGTTTCCTTGATATAAACCCTCCAATATTTGTCCATAATTTTTTATCAGTACCTAGCTTAATAACTACATAATTCAGCCATGTAATAACTTGTCAAAATCAGTGATCTTATCTCCCTTTAAAATCCTTTAAAAGAACTTCATTACATAATATGAATTTCATCTCTGAAACACCATACAAATCACCAAGTTTTCCCATGGGGTTCGGCCATCCAAAGGGCCGAACCCTATGGTCCATATTTTACCACTTTTAAACATCATAATCCTAGATCTAAAGCATTGATGGATCTGGCCATACAATGGCCAGATCTCATTTTCTTAACCAATCTATTAAACAAGGGTTCAAAATGCACTTACTAATACCGCGTCTCCTTCGGTTCTTTTGACTCCTCCTTTGACCCTTTATTTCCTCGACCACTCCTTCTCTCTTACTGTTCTTTGGGCTGAGACTGATCTTGTTGCAAGCTCGTGGTCCATTTTACCCATACCATGATCCATGGGGTTCGACCATGTATAGGGCCGAACCCTATGGTTCACTTGGTCCAATAATCACCATGATTACTCATGGTTTTAACATGCTAATCCAACTATGAATAATACATGGTTCAGCCATGTATTGGCAGACCAAAAACAGTAACTTATACCTTCATTTAAATCACATAAAAACCCCATAATTTCACATGATTTCCAACTCTCCAAAATCATACATTTCATCAAATTCTTTAATGGGGTTCGGCCCTCCAAGGTGGCCGAACCCTATGTCCATGACTTGATCCTTATAAACATATTTTTATGTTTCAATAATCATGTAATAAAACAGTAACATATTACTGAGTTTTACCATTTAAAAATCATCTAATAACCAACCCAATTTCATGGGGTTCGACCATGCTCATTGGCCAAACACTATGACCTTTGGTTTTGAACCACTTAACCCTTCATCTTAGGTCCGAATTAAATATCCAAATCCATGTTTTAACCTTCTTAAAACATGCATTTTAAATCTAATAAAACATATAATAACAGTCCCAAACTTGTATGGTTTTAAATTCCAAAAACCATCAAAATCCACCAATTACCTTCATGGGGTTCGGCCATCCAAAGTGGCCGAACCCTATGGTCCATTTCCATCATTCTTTGACAGCTAATTAATTTCTTATATTAAGTCCATAGATAAACCTATCTTTTCTTAAATCAAAGCACATACATCCTACACTTAACCCAAATAACCATAAAAAACAGTCCATGGGGTTACGCCATACACATGGCCGAACCCCAAGGTTTCCTTGATATAAACCCTCCAATATTTGTCCATAATTTTTTATCAGTACTTAGCTTAATAACCACATAATTCAGCCATGTAATAACTGGTCAAAATCAGTGACCTTATCTCCCTTTAAAATCCTTTAAAAGAACTTCATTACATAATATGAATTTCATCTCTGAAACACCATACAAATCACCAAGTTTTCCCATGGGGTTCGGCCATCCAAAGGGCCGAACCCTATGGTCCATATTTTACCACTTTTAAACATCATAATCCTAGATCTAAAGCATTGATGGATCTGGCCATACAATGGCCAGATCTCATTTTCTTAACCAATCTATTAAACAAGGGTTCAAAATGCACTTACTAATACCGCGTCTCCTTTGGTTCTTTTGACTCCTTCTTTGACCCTTTATTTCCTGGACCTCTCTTTTTCTCTTACTGTTCTTTGGGCTGAGACTGATCTTGTTGCAAGCTCCTTGAGATAATTCAGCCAGATGACAAGGATTTGAGAGAGAGAGAGAGAGAATTTTGGCTTTGGATAGGAAACCTTGATGCCAACTCCTTTGTTCAATGTATTCTTTTGTCTTGGTGAAATAAATCAATCAAGGACTGATTTCATATCAGTAACCAGCTGTTGTTCTTGTTCCTAGAGAGATGATAACAGTCCAAGGAAGATAGAGATAGAGAGAGAAAATGAAAACCCCTTTGGCTACTCAAATTCAGCCCAAAATTAACCTTGTGTAGCTCCCATTGTCTTAACCCAAAACCTTATGTTACTTGGGGGTTTCATCATGAGATGAAACCTTCTTATGCTCCCAACGTCCCTTGCTGGTTGGACTTGTGTAACCTCCATTTCTTAATACCTTCCTTCTCTCATTAACAATTCAAATTGGAGTTTCATCTTAAGATGAAACTCTTCCCCTCCTCCAACGTCTCCTTGCATGGTTGTTGGTGTAACCTCCCCTCCTTGGCTCCTTCTTCTCATTATCATCTCACATTACCCTTGCATTTGTAACTCTAAAAACAGCCACCCCACTTATCTCCTTAGTAGCCGTTACATGCATGCAATGTCTCATGCAACCAACGTCCCATGATTTGGATTTGAATAACTTCTCATTAAAGACTATGAGTGGGGGTTTCATCTTTGAGATGAAACTCCCCCACCCCCCTCTAGCTGCCCTTCAACGTGTGGAGTGAGGTGAGTTTGAATCATCAACTCTTTCACTTCACACACCACTTAATTAAAACTTATTTAAGAACTCACTTAAATTTATTTTAATCAACTCACTCACTATAATTATTCTAAATCAGCTCACTCATTTAACTCAACTATTAATTCCATTTTCAAAATCCAATCAGTCCCAATTTAATCAATCTTGGACTTCCTTAGTGATCAACAAAGTCAAACCCGCCCCATTGGTCCAATTTGGCCATTTTGACCCATTTAACGAAATTTGACCCAATTATGATTCTTGACCCATTTAAGTTCATCTTATCCATTTATTTGTTTTGTAATCAAAACTACTAACCATTGGGTCTTGATTGAACCATTGACCCAGTTAAATTCAACTCAAATATAACACAATGGCAATTTCGTAAATATGAATAAATTCATATAAATTGATAACTTTGAAATTCCAGGGTGTTACATGACCCATTTGAGAGCCATTTTATGGGCTAAGATTAAGGTCTATGTATGTGATTAAATTAATGGGGATTAGGTTAAGTAAAGGGCTGTTTTTAATGATTTTATGGCATGATTAAATGAGGCACTCATGGATCCAAGTTATGGATTAGTTGTGGACAAAAATGTACAAGGATGGAGGAAGTGTTTAACCATGAAAAAGGAGTGGCATAAATTGTAATTATGGCCAAAATGAAGAACCATGGGTTTGGCCATGGTGTATGGCCGAACCCCATGGAGGTTGGTCATAGACCTAGGTTCCTTATGATAATCTTAAGTATGGATTAAATGAAGCCTAGGGTGCTGGTTTTTAAACTCACAAAATTAAATAATCAATGGATTAAGATGGGACCCACAAACCTAACTAGTAGGGTTCGGCCATGCACCATGGCCGAACCCTACTAACGCTTAGGTTAGGGACATGGACATGATTAAAACATGGGTTTAATTGTTAATATGTAATAAGGTATCGGACATCGTAAGCGGTGCGCGATTGGTGACCGGATTATTGGACAGAAACGCTAAGGAGTACTAGTCGGTATTTGGTAGGATTCCTACCTTATTGTAAGCCATGGATTATGTGTTGTACGATTGTTTTCCTTGATTTATTTTGGTAATCATGCGATTGTTTTAAGATGGGTTTTAAGGCTATGAATTATATATTACATAGCATATTGCATTTACATCTCATGCATGGCATGGGCGGGAAAATAATGGAACCAGAGTCCATGCTCCGTCGGGGCGACTGAGAAGTAAACATGGGGATATCTTGATGTGTTGAGATATAACCGGAGTCCATGCTCCGTCGGGCGACCGAGAAGCAAACATGGGGATACCTTGATGAGGTTTTGCCATCAAGGGGGATACTTGTGTTGATTTACCTTGATGAGGTTTTTCCATCAAGAGGGATACTTGTGTTGATTTATCTTGATGAGGTTTTTCCATCAAGGGGGATTGTATGTATGATTGGAAAAAGGACATTGTACAATGGTAAAGATGATGGGTGGGACTCATGACATAAGACAACCATGGCATGGCATTCATTTTATGGTTTTTATTACATTATTACCTATGTGCTTGTTATCACTAATCCATGTGTTGGCCCTACTCGGAGTCCTACTGGGCGCGTTGTCTAACGCCCTACTTCCACCTTAGCTGATGACGCAGGGGATGGCGGAAAGGAAGGACGCGGTGGGAGCCAAGCTTAGGAGCTTGGGGAAGCGGGCTAGTTAATTTACTTAGATTTATTTTGGAAATATAATTTGAGTAACTTAGCTCGTCGGACTGTAATAATTTATATTTTTTGCTATGGTTTGGACTTTACTTTTGGACATTATGATTTGAGGTATTTTGGTAATTTAAGTAGTGTAATCTTCCTTGCTATCTAAAATTGGTAGCATAGACTCTATTATAATTCCACATTAAGTTATAATTCCACGAGCTTACTTTCTACGTGTGAACCGTTCTTCGTGGACTTAGTTCCATGCACAAGTAGGGTTGGCCAGTTAAGGGTCGGGCTTTAGAAGCTCGGACTTAACTCGCGTCGTGGCGTCCAGCGCCCTTTGTCACTTTTTATTTCAAAAAAAAAAAAATAGACTCTGATTTTGGCTAAGTAGCATAGTGAAAAGGGGCGGGTGTTACAGTTCCAACGTGTGCATGGGTTTCCATCCTATGAGATGGAAACCCTCCATCTCCCCTCCTTAACTCATATGAAAGTCTCATCAACTTCCCATTCAACTCAGCTCAAATTCACTTTAACTCACTTAATTTACTTGAACTCATTTCCCACTTAACTAAAGTGATTTTAATTTTCAAGTCAACATAATTCAACTAAACCTTTGAGCTCACCCATGGTTGACCAAGTCAACCATGGTTAGCTGACCATGCATGTTACATTAACCACTTGCCACCTAACTTAATGAGGTGGATTTGGGTGCCACTTGGCCATCTCACTCACATGCCACCTCATACACATGCCACCTCACTTGATGAGGTGGATCCCATGCCTTGGATCTTAATTGGGTAGTTGATCCAATTAAATTAATCTTTTACCCGTTTACTTTCAAAATCTGTTACCCTTGACCCATTGGGTTACAATTGGGTGGTTGACCCATTAAATCACACATACCCAATTATTTCCAAATCGAATTCCATCCTTGATCCATTGGATCATAATTGGGCTATTGACCCAATGCTTACCCACCTAAAGTCCATTACATCCATAAATCTTAAATTCAACCAATTTAATAATTTAAATAGACAAAATCCAATATATTAATGCATTGAAAAATCCTGGGTGTTACAATATTACCCTATTTCGAATTTTTTGTCCCAAAAATCGAGCGAAGTAGGGTTGCATACAACTTATGCAAAAAGCTCAGGATGAGCTGCTCTCATTTCTGATTCAAGTTCCCAGGTGGCTTCTTCATTACCATGTCGATCCCATACCACCTTGACGAACTGAATTGCTCGGTTCCGTAACACCTTTTGTTCTGTCTCCACCACTCTGACGGGCTTTTCGACGTAAGTCACGTCGCTTTGAACCTCTATGTCTTGTACATTCAGTATGTGCGAGGGATCAGGATTGTACTTTCTCAACATAGATACATGGAATACATCGTGCAATGATGACAACTGTGATGGAAGTATCAATTGATAAGCCACTGCCGCCACCCTCTTTTGGATTGGAAAGGGACCCACATATCTAGGTGATAGCTTCCCTCTCTTTTTGAATCGCATGTGCCCCTTTCATGGCGAGACTTTCAAGAACACTAAGTCTCCCACCTCAAACTCCAGGAATATCCTTCTCTTGTCAGCGTAGCTCTTTTGACGACTCTGTACAGTGAGCAGATGCTGTCGTATCATCTTGATATGTTCTGTGGTTTCTGCAACTAGATCAGGTCCAATAAGTGCAGGCTCACCGGCCTCTATCCAACACACTGGTGATCTATAGGGTCTACCATACAACGCCTCGAATGGAGCCATCTGGAGGCTTGCCTGGTAACTGTTGTTGTAAGAGAACTCAACCAGTGGTAAATGATCTTCCCAACCACCCTTGAAGTCTAACATGCAAGCTCTCAGCATGTCCTCCAATGTCTGTATTGTTCTTTCCGACTGACCGTCAGTCTGTGGATGGAAAGCTGTACTGATCAACAAGGTGGTCCCCATATCCGACTGCAGAGCTCTGCCACACCCTACCGGTGAATCGGTCATCTCTGTCGGACACTATGGCTCTGGGTATACCATGTAGCCTGATGATATCCTTGATGTATCGTCATCCCAAAGTCTCAGACGAATCCATCATCTTGATTGGAAGAAAGTGTGTAGACTTGGTCAATCGATCTACCACGACCCATATTGCATCGTTGCCCTTTGATGACCTTGGCAACCCTGTCACAAAATCCATGGAAATATGTTCCCATTTCCACTCCGGCATTGGTAAGGGTTTGAGTAATCCTGGTGGTTTCTGATGTTTAGTCTTGACCTACTGACAAGTCAGGCAATGAGCAACAAGATATGCTACATCTCTTTTTAAGTCCATGCCACCAATAGTGCCTCCTCAGGTCATGGTACATCTTGGTGCTACTCGGATGCATAGAGAGTTTTGTTTGGCGTACTTCGATCAGCAACTCTCTTCTGCAGCTTTGAGGCACGTACGTCCTGCCTCAGAATAAAAGACCTTGTCCAGGTCGTAATTCCCATTCAGGTACCACCTCACCAGTAGACATTTTAGCCCATACCTCTGCCACTTCTGGATCTGTCTATTGTTCCTACTCAATCTTGGAAACCATGCTGGACTGTACTATCAGATTATACATACTCCCATGATTCTTGATGTACAAATTGAACTCTCGAATGGTATTCAGCATTTTCCATTCCTTCATAATCAAACTGGCCACTGTTGCATACGACATGCGACTAAGGGCATCCGCCACTTTGTTCACCTTGCCAGGATGATATCAAAGCGCAAACTCATAATCATGCAGATATTCCATCCATCTGCGTTGCCTCATATTGAGTTCCTTCTTATCAAACAAATACTTCAAACTTTTGTGATATGAAAATACCTCAAATTTCTCACCGTACAGATAGTGTCTCAAGCTTTTGAGAGCGAAAACCACTGCGGCTAATTCCAGATCATGTGTGGGATAGTGGCGTTCAGGAAGTTTTAACTGCCTTGAACCATAAGCCACTACGTGTTGACTTTGATTGAGAGAACACCCAAGTCCTTCTTCTGAAGCATCACAATATACTTCATAGCCCTTGCCTCCTTCCGACAAAATCAGAATAGGAGCAGTAGTAAGCCTCTCTTTCAGGCCTTTGAATCTTCGGTTGCATACAACAGACCATTCAAATTTGACTCCTTTCTGAGTGAGTCGGGTAAGTGGAGCTGCAATCTTGGAGAAGTCCATAATAAACTTTCGATAATAACCAGCCAATCCTAGAAAGCTGTGGATTTTGGTCACATTCCTTGGAGCTTTCCAGTCTCTAACTGCTGCCACTTCCGGGTCCACGGTTATTCATTCCGCTGATACGATATGCCCTAAAAAGTTAACCTCAGATAGCCAGAATTCGCACTTGCTTGCTTTGGCATACAACTGATTCTTCTTCAGGGTGTCCAAGACTATCCTTAGATGTTCAGCATGCTCCTCACGACTTTTAGAATAAATCAAGATGTCGTTGATGTAAACAATTACCAACTTGTCCAAGTAAGGACGAATGGTCCTTCTCATCAGAACCATGAACATAGCTGGTGCATTGGTGAGTCTAAACGGCATGACCACATACTCATATAGTCCACACCGAGTGCCGAAAGCCGTCGTTTCTATGTCTTCGTCCCTAACACGGATTTGATGGTAGCCTGACATCAGATCAATCTTGGAGAAATGACTGGAACTCCTGAGTTGATCGAATAGATCATCAATTCCGGGTAGAGGGTACTTGTTTCTGACTGTCAGCTGATTCAACTTCCAATAATCTACACACATCCGATCTGTACCATCCTTCTTTTTCACAAATAATATCGGTGCTCCCCAAGATGATGTGCTGTTCCGGATGCATCCTTGTCTGAGCAGTTCATCAATTTACTTCTTTAACTCCAACATTTATGTAATAGCCCGAATTTTTAAATCAACATATATATGGCTGTTATTTATTTTAATGATGGAAAAATTAGAATTTTGATGTCATGGATGTTAAATGGATCAAAATTTGGGGCAAGGGCCCAAGTATGGTCCAATGGACCATGGATTGGATGGAATTCATTTAAGGGGTCAATAATGGTCAAATTGGGCCTGATAACCATTTGGGACCCAATGGGTCGAAAGGAGTCAAGCTCTAAGATAAATGGTAGAAAATAATTTAATTGGGCTATGGGCCCAATGGTGACCCAATTGATTGAAATGGGTTGAATTGGAATTAAACCACCTAAGTTAATGATGAGATGATTAAGATGGCATAACCAAGTGGAGCCCACCTCCACCTCACCAAGTGAGGTGATGTGTAGACCAAGGAAAAGGTGGGGCTGACCATCATGGTTGACTTGGTCAACCATGGATAAGTTAAGGGGACTAAGGAGGATTAAAGTAGATTAAGTTGATTAAAGTATTTTAAATCATCTAAGTTAAGATTAATGGAGTTTAAGTGACATGGCCGAATGGGGCCCACCTCCACCTCATCAAGTGAGGTGGCAGGTAGGATAGGTGTTGGTGGGGGCCGTCCACCATGGTTGACTTGGTCAACCATGGGTGGATTTCTTAGAAAGAGAATTTAATGGAATTAAATTAAATAGGAATTAATTAACCTAAGTAAGGACCTAATTTAATTAATTAGGTTGGTCAAATTAGGGCCAAGTGAGTAAGTCAAAGGGGCAAGTCAAAGGGTGGTTTCATCCCATTGAAACCACCCAAAGAAACACAAAAAGAAACCATGGACTTAGGGTGGTGGTTTCATCTCAACCACCACCACTCAAGGTATGAGGACCCATACCCCTCATCATATGGTCAAGTGGTCAAAGGGAGGAAGACCAAACCACTCCCTCACAAAGAGTCCAAACCGTTGGCTTGGTGGTGGTTTGGTCTCAACCACCACCACGAAGGACAAGGGAGCCCATACTTGGTGGGTGAAGGCCATCATGGAAGTGTATGGTCTAAGGAACCAAGATTGGGGTAGTTTCCACCTTACCACTCAAGCCACTCAGATCTCACTCTCTTCCTCACCTCCTCCCTCTCATTGCCGACCCCATCCAAGGAAAAAGAAGGAGAAGAAACTTAGAAGAAAGGGAAGAAGAAACCAAGTGTTGGCCGACCACCCCAAGACCAAAGCTTGAGATAATTTTCTATCCCCTCCTCCCGTCCCCCTCTCTCAAAATCTAAGCCTACCTTAGCCGAACCCTAACCTTGGAGACTCCATCTTGATCAAGCACATAGTGGCCGAACAACAAGGAGAAGAAGAAGAGAAAGGGCTAAGGAAATCAAATGGAGAAAGAAAGGCCGAAGGAGTCGTCGGTGTGGTAAGAAATTCTTAAACAAGAATTTATATTTTTTAAAGGTTAAGATGTGTTTATGGAATCCATTTCTTAGAATGGATGGTGGCCACAAATGTTACGGGCCTTAGATCTAAGATCCATCCAATGATAAGATGAGAAATGGATGAAATGGGAGAGATAGATTAAGAAAAAATAAATAAATGGATTAAGCATGGAAGTATGGATTGATGGACCATAGGGTTCGGCCATGTAGTATGGCCGAACCCCATGGTAAATGGTTGATGAATTTAATTAGGGTTTTAAGGTTTAAAGCCATGGTGAATGATTATGATTTTTAAGGTTATAAATGATTAAATGTTAAAAAAAAAATTAAAGGGGTTTAAATGAGGAAAAATCATAGAGTGTGTGAATGATTTTGTGGCCTCAAGAGGCATAGGAAAATGTTGAATCATGAACCATGGGTTTGGCCATGGTGTATGGCCGAACCCTATGGTGATGGAATGATGTATTTAATGGTTATAAAAGTATGAAAATTAATGGAGAGGGTTAATGGTAATTAAGTAGATTTTTCTTTAGTATTTTAAACAAGGTTTTAAATGGGTGGAAATGAAGTTTTTAAAATAAAAACTATGGACCATGGGTTCGGAGGAATTTGGTGTTTTGGGAACCATGGAAAAATGAATGAGAATGATGGTTGAATTGATGGACAAAGATGTACCTCATGATGATTAAGAAAGGATGATTTAAATGTATGATTTAAATTCATTTATGGTAGGACCAAATGAGGTAAAATGGACCCAAGAAAAAATGGGAAGAAGGCATCATGGGTTCGGCCATGGTGTATGGCCGAACCCATGACCCATTTGTAGGTCATGTTATGGACTAAAAATTGAATTATGAATGGGATTAGATGATTGGAAATTTAATTAAATTAAGTGGCTGATTTTAGGGATGTCATGTCATGGTCAATGAATCATTAATGGGGCTAAGTATATGGATGAATTATGGACAAAAATGTACATGGATGGAGGAAATATTAAACCATGGAAGTGTAGTGGCAAAACCGTAATTATTGGCCACAATGAAGAACCATGGGTTCGGCCATGGTACATGGCTGAACCCCATGTAGGTTAGACATGAACTTGGGTGCATTAAGATGACATTATGAGTGATTAAATAAAGCTTAGGGTTGCTGCATTTTAGGCTCACAAAATTAGAATGTTTAATGGGCAAAAACAATTTGGAATTATGCATGTGTTTAAAGCAATGGAAATGAGACTAAGTTAAGGGCTGATTTTGATAATCTTGTAACATGGTTAGGGATCATTAATGGATCTAAGTTTGTGATCAGTTAGGGACTTAATCATGGATAAAATATGGACTAATTTGGTAAATGTATAATAAGGTATCGGGACATCGCAAACGGTATGCAATCGGCGACTGAATTATCGAACAGAAACGTTAAGGGACGCTAAGCGGTATTCGGTAGGATTCCTACCTTTTTGTAAGCCGTGGATTATGTGTATGTGATGGTTTCCTTGTTTTATTTCGGTAATTATATGATTTATTTTAAGATGGGTTTTAAATGTTATGGATTACATTTTAATGCTATGGAAGATATTTTAAATGCTATGGATTATATTTTAATGCTATGGACGATATTTTAATGTTATGGATTATATTTTAAATGCTATGGATTATATATTAATGATATGAGTTATATATATATATATACTACATAGCATAATGCACTTACATCTCATGCATGGCATGGGCGGGAAAATAAAGGAACCGGAGTCGATGCTCTGTCGGGGCGACCGAGAAGCAAACATGGGGATAGCCTGAGGTGCTATAACCGGAGTCCATGCTCCGTCGGGGCGACCGAGAAACAAACATGGGGATAGCTTGATATGCTATAACCGGAGTCCATGCTCCGTCGGGGCGACCGAGAAGCAAACATGGGGACACCTTGACGAGGCTTTGCCGTCAAAGGGGATACGACATTGTTTGATGATATGGATGATGGGTGGGACACATGACATAGGCACCCATGGCATGGCATTCATTTTATGGTTTTATTATATTGTTATCAGCATGCTTGTTATCACTAATCCATGTGCTAGCCCTACTCGGAGTCCTACTGGGCGCGTTGTCTAACGCCCTACTTCTACCCTAGCTGATGACGTAGGAGACGGTGGAAACGGTGGACGTGACGGGAACCAAGCTTAGGAGCTTGGGGAAGCAGCTACTTAGCTTTATTTAAGTTTATTTTGGAAATGTAATTTAAGTAGCTTAGTTTGTCGGATTTTAATAATTATTGTTTCTTGCTATGGTCTGGACTGTACTCTGTGTAACGCCCGCCCCTTTTCACCGTAAAATCAGAGTACATTTTTTTTTTAAATGAAAGTGACAAAGGGCGCGGACATCACGATGCGAGTTAAGTCCGAGCTTCTAAAGCCCGGCCCTTAACTGGCCAACCCTACGTGTGCGTGGCATGAAGTCCATGGAGAACAGTTCACACGTAGACAACAACATCAAGGAATAATACAACTTTATGCGGAACTAACAATAAGGACTATCCTACAAATTTGAGATCGCAGGGAAGATAACATCCATTTAAAATTACTACAATACCTCAAAATCATAATGTCCATAATATAATCCCAAAACATAGCAAGTAATCTAATTTATTACATTTCCGACAAGCTAAACTATTGCAAATTACATTATTCGAAATAAACATTAGTAACTATCTAGCACGCCTTTCCAAGCTCCTTAGCTTGGCTCCCGTCTCTTCCTCCCGCTTCGCCACCTCCTGTGTCATCAGCTAGGGTAGAAGTAGGGCGTTAGACAACGCGCCCAGTAGGACTCCGAGTAGGGCTAGCACATGGATTAGTAATAACAGCATACAGATAATAACCCAATGCAAGCTGATAAACCATCATATAGTGAAACTGTAAAGTAAATGCCATGTCATGGGTGTCTATGTTATGCATCCCACCCATCATCCAAACCATATAATATCATATCCCTCTTGACGGCAGGGCCTCGTCAAAATATACACAATCCCCAATCATCCCCCTGGATGGCAAAACCTCGTCCAGATATAACCAATCACAAATCATCCCCCTGAACGGCAAAACCTCGTCCTGATATAACCAATCACAAATCATCCCCCTTGATGGAAGAACCATCATCAAGGTATCATAATTACATACAACATCCCTGATAAATCAAATACATTAAAATACCTCCATGTCTGTTTATCGGTCGCCCCGACGGAGCATGGACTCCGGGTTCATTTCATCCTTCCCCTGTCATATTCCTCCCATGCCATGCATGAGATGTAGATGTCATATGCCATGTAATGAATAAAATAACAAACCATGACATTTAAAAATCCCATCAATAATACATATAACTTGATTATAAAAGAAAATCAAGAAAAGCCTCAATGATCACATCATAGCTTTAAAACCATTTATAAACCAATCATATACTTACCAGAATAAATCAAATGAAAGCCCCTACATAATACATAATTCAAAACCAACCTTAACCAAACCATATAATTTTCAAAGTAATTCAAAGAAACCATCACTCTATCCATGGCTTACAAAAAGGTTAGAATCCTACCGATTACCGATTCGCGTCCTTTTTCCGTATTCGTCCAACAATCCGGCTACCGACTCGCGTACCACTCGCGCTATCCGACACCTTATTAAATTACCAAATTAGTCCATAATGTCCCATTTCCAAGCCCATAAACCATATTTTAGTGGTTTCTTCATTTTAGTCAATAATTACCATTTGTGCCACTACCCCTTTACATAACCAATTACACATTCATTCATGCCTATTTAAGCCCAAAATTGATCCACAACCTAAGTCCATTAATGATCCCTAACCATGTTACAAGATCATTAAAAAAATCAACCCTTAACTTAGCCTCATTTCTATTGATTTAAACACATCATATTTCCAAATTTTAGCCCCTTAGCATTCTCATTTGTGAGACTAAAATGCATCAACCCCAAGCTTAGTTTAATCATTCACAAGGTCATCTTTGTGCACCCATTTTCATGTCCAACTCACATGGGGTTCGGCCATGTACCATGGCCGAACCCGCGGTTCTTCAATGTGGCTAATAATTACCACTTTGCCATTCTCTCTTCCATGTTTAATCATTCACCCATCCATGTATATTTTAAGTCTAAATTTATCCATAACTTAAATCCATTAAAGATTCACTAACCATGACCCAACATGAAACAAAATCAGCCACCTAATTTGATCAAATTTCCATCATCTGATCACAAACATGGAACCAACCTTAGCTCATACAATGACCTACAAAATGGGTCATGGGTTCGGCCACATACCATGGCCGAACCCATGATGTCTTATTCCCCATTTTGCTTGGATCTTTTAACACATTTTAGATCTATCACAAGTCTTCCCATGAGAGGTTTACATCATGCATTTTAAATCACCATTCCATTGCATTTTTCATCATACAACCATTTAAAACATTACTCCCATGCATTCATTAAAGCCCTAATTCATTAATCAAGAACCCACATTGCTTTCCATTCTTAAAACCCTATGTAATTTAAACCAACCACCAATTCACCCACCATGGGGTTCGGCCATACTATATGGCCGAACCCTATGGCCCATGATTCTTATTTCCAAGTACCCAATTCCAAGTTCAATTTAATCAATCACACAATGCACACAATATATTTCTCCAATTTCTTACCCTAACCCTAATTCACCCATTTGGGGTTTTCTCCATCTTCCACCCTTCCATTTAATGCATCTAAATTCCATAGTATAAAATCACCTATCCACCATTAATTTCACAAAAATAATTTCCATTTCTTAAACCCTAAAATCCAAAATTCTTTTATTTAAGAAATACTCACTATCCGACGTCTCCTCCATTTCCGCCGCTCCCGTCGATCTCCTTAACCTCCTCTCTCCTTCCTCTTGATCTTTGATAGGTCAAGACTCTTGATTAATGGTGGCAATACCCAACCCTAGAATCAGCCATAGTAGGGTTTGTGTGTGAGAGAGAGAGAAAAATCATGAGAGGAGAGATGTTAAACCCTAACCTTAGAGTGATTTCCCTCCAATTTCCACTTCTTTCTTCTCTCCTTCTCTTCTCTTCTCCTTAACTCTCTTCCTCTCCTTCCTTAGAGCATGGGACGGCAATGGAGAATGGGAGGGATGGAGTTTGTGAAGAAAAGATGAGAATGAGATAACCAATAAGACTTATCTCCATTTTTCACTTTAATTTAATGATCCCACCAACCTTAAGATATTTTATTTGCTTTATGGTGGTGGTTATCCAAACCACCACCCAAGCCCAACGTTTTTAACATTTTGAGGTGGGGTAGCTTGGTCTCCATTTGACTAATCTAACCCCATGTAGCCACCAACTTATTAATTTAAGTATTTAATTAATTTGATAATTAACTTAGGTTAATTCATTTTTATTTAACCTAATTCCCATTATTCCACCCATGGTTGACCAAGTCAACCATGGTGGCCGGCCCCACCAATCATTGGTCCACATGCCACCTCATTTGATGAGGTGGAGGTGGGTCCCAATTGGCCATGTCACTTAGGCCTAATTAATACTAACTTAGGTGATTAAAAATCAATTCAACCCACTTCCCTTATTGGATCACCATTGGGCCCATGGCCCAATTAAGTTCTCTCCTATCCATTTACCTTAGAGTTTGCATTATTTTGACCCATTAAGTCCCAAATGGGTATTGGGCCCAATTTGACTATCCTTGGCCCAATTTGACCATCATTGACCATTAAGATAAATTAAATCCAATACATAACCCATTGGGCCCTAGTTGGGCCTTTGTCCACATTTTGATCCATTTACTATCTATTCCATCCAATTTCCAATTTCCACCATAAAAGAATAAATAATAACACATATATATTACTTTACAACTTCCGGGCCATTACACTCTGGACGTTATCATTTGAGATATAATTATGAACATAGGGGTATTTTAGTAATTTAAGCGTCGTACTGCCTTGCTATCTAAAACTGGTAGGATAGTCTCTATTATAATGTTCCGCATATAATTATATTCCGCGAGCTTACTTTCTATGCGTAAACCGTTCTCATGGACTTCGTTCTGCGCACGCGTAGGGTTGGCCAGTTAAGGGCCGGGCTTTAGAAGCTCGGACTTAACTCGCGTCGTGACGTCCGCGCCCGTTGTCACTTTTATTTCAAAAAAAAAATTGGGCTCTGATTTCGGTGAGAAAAAAAAGGGGCGGGCGTTACAATTTATGCTGGGGCCATCCGATAATGTGGCAATGACACTGGAGCAGTACCAGGATACGACCTGATCTCGAAATCAATCTCCCTCTTTGGAGGCAAACTAGGAAGTTCTGTCAGAAATATCTCTGCGTAGTCTTTCACTACCGCAAGTAGTTCAGCCATTGGCGCCATGTCTAGTCTGATGTTGTTCACTACTAGACGGTTCATTTCCTCGTGCAATCTTCTGGTCATTGGTATGCTTTGTCTGTCGGCATGTACAACATATTGTTTTCCCTCGGGTGACCAGAATATCACCCTGAGGAGATGGCAGTCAATATTGACCTGGAAGTTAGCCAGCCAATCCATGCCGAATATGATGTCATACTCTGTCATCTAGAGAACCAGATAGTTGAACTCAAATCTGAACCCAACAAGTTCAGTGTTCACCGATGTGCAGATCAGTCCCAGTGAAGTGTCTCCAATAGGGGATACAATTGTAAGTGCAGTGGGCAGTTGTTGTACTAGAGTACCAGTAGCAGATATGAAAGCAGCAGATACAAAGGAGTGGGATGCTCACGAATCATATAATGCAAAAGCATAGGAACTACCAACTACTGCCATACCTTAAATCATTGAGTGATCTACCATCTCTGGAGGAGGAGCCAAAGTATACAGTTGTCCAGATCCTGTCGAAATAGGTGCCCGTCCTGTTGGGTTATATGCTCTGGATGCTTGTGAATGAGTTGGTAGAGCTGGAGGACGGAATGAACCCCTGGAGTGAGAAGGTCTATTGTTCTGCGGGCGTTCCCTATTGAAATGGCCCTGCTGGCCACACTGAAAACAGGTACTAACACCTCGAGGAACCTAAGAGACGGATCCTGATGCGGAGGGCTGATTGGGACGAAAACCTCCAGTTGACCCAGCAGAAGGTGATGGTCTCCCAAAGTTGGGTCTGAAACTCTTATTCGGGTGGAAAGCATTTCCCCCGCTTTGACCTTGGTGGTTGTCCACAAACCGAACTGTCTCTGTTAGCTCTTACTCAGCTATGGTAGATCGACTGACCACTTCCACCAATGTAGGTAACCTGGAAATGGTCACTTTGACCCTGATGCTTGGTCGCAGGCCTCGCTCAAACTTGCGAGCCTTCTTGTATTATGTGTCCACCATGTATAAAGCATAACATGATAGACGGAGAAACTCCTGATGATACTCCGCCACAGTCATGGTGCCCTGAACCAAAGATATGAACTCTTGTGTCTAGCGCTCCTTTTCTTCCTCTGGAAAATAGTGATCTAGAAACATTCCAGAGAATTGGTCCCATGACATCTCAGTCCTTTCCCCGACTGGAATCTGTGGCCGTTGTCGTTCAATTACTTCCCACCATTTGCCGGCATCATCGATCAATTGTGAAGTAGCCAGCAGTATTCTATCTTCATTACCTGGCTGGAATCTGTGGCCGTTGTCGTCCAATTACTTCCCAGCATTTGCCGGCATCATCGATTAATTGTGATGTAGCCAGCAATATTATGTGTTCATTAGTGGTGATCTTCAGTAATGTCAAGATCTTGGTGATATTTCTTAGCCAATTCTCTGCTCCTGCAGTCTTTTTTTCCCTTTGAAATGAGGGGGACGCTGCTGTTGGAAGTCTCTAACCGTGCTTCGATCCTGTGCCTCATTGGTGGTTGCACTTCCATTGCCGTTCATATGTTGCTGTAGAACGGAAGTGACCACTGCCTGCACTAGGTTTTGCAACTCAGGAGGTACTTTAGGAATATTCACGCAATTCTGCTCCTTTTCCTCCAGATGCGGGTTTTGTCGAGTTCTTCTTTTTCTCGGAGGCATTTTCCTAAATCATTGAAACATCATTTGACTTCGTTTTCTCATAAAGTTTTGTGTTTACATAGTTTGGGAAATTGCCAAATTAGCATCTTATATTTCTTGTTTTGGGGAACTTTCCTATGTATCAAGTATTGTTTCTCAATTTGGGGACAATCCTCTTGTTTCTTGTTTCGGGGAAATATGTCCTACTTTGCTATGTTTGATAAATTCATGTTTATAGTGATTGTCCTTCTCTTGCTGTTATTCCTTTTTCATCAAGTGTTGCTCTCAGATTGAATGCTTCAGTCTGATTCTCAACAAAACAAATTAATCCGGCCCTCGTACAGCAGACTCCGAACAGTCGGTCAGTTGGGATTCTTATCTTGTCAGTGAGACATGATACCGTATTAATCTTACTTTGAAAGGTTCACACTTTCGGTTTCGCTCTAATACCAACTGTAACGCCCCGCCCTTTTTCAGTCGCTAAAAATCAGAATCTATTTTTTTTATAAATAAAGAGTGAGAGAGAGCGGGACTCCACGACGCGACCTAAGTCCGAGCTTCCAAAGCCCGACCCTTAACTGGCCACCAATACGTGTGCGTGGACAAGTCCACTAAAACATTTTGTAACGCCCCACCCTTTTCACTATGCCGAAAATCAGAGTCTATTTTTTTTCTTTAAAATAAATAGTGATAGAGAGCGAGACGTCACGACGCGAGTGAAGTCCAAGCTTCCAAAGCCCGACCCTTAACTGGCCAACCATACGTGTGTGTGGACCAAGTCCACTAAAACGGTTCACACGTACTCAAGTTAACATGTGGAATAATCATAGATGCGGAAAAATAATAGAATAACAATTCTATTCCATTTTAGATAGCAAAGTAGTCCAACACTTAACAATAATTATCTTAAGTTAAATATCCAAAATCAACCATCCAAACCATAGCAAATATATCTACGTTATTACATTCCCGACTACTAGTTACTCAAATACATAATCCATGAGTAACTTAAACAAAATGAAACTTAATCATCCAAGCTGCTAAGCTTGGCTCCGATCACGTCCTCGTTCAGTCCATTCCCTGTGTCATCAACTAGGGTAGAAGTAGTGTAACACCCAGCCCTTTTCACTCTAATAATCAGACTTTATTTTTTTTTTAAATAATAATAAACAAGTGATCGGGGCGGGACGTCACAACGCGAGTTAAGTTCGGACTTCTAAAGTCCGACCCCTAACTGGTCAAGCCCATGTGTGTATGAACTAAGTCCATAAGAACCGATCCACACATGGTACAAATAAGACTTGTGGAATAAACTTAATCTTAATCTAACTGCGGGTTATAATAGATCCTAAGACTACTCCATTTTATATTTTTAGATAGCAAAGTACATAATCATATTCTCTAAAATTACTAAAATAACCTTAGACTAAACATTCAATCCAAACCATCCAAAACATACCAAACCATAGTTAGTTAACTAAATTATTACATGCCAACATCATCTAACTATCAAATTACATTGTCCACATAAAAAGTCCATAAATCAATCCATAAATTAAAGTCCATTCAAAAGTCCAAGCTCCTATGCTTGGTTTCCTTCATGATCCTCGTTCTTCCCCTTTCCTGCGTCATCCACTAAGGATAGAGATAGGGTGTTAGATCAACGCGCCCAGTAGGTGTTTCCGATTAGGGCTACCACAAGGTTAGTATAAAAACATGCAATAATACAATAATACATGTTCATCAAAATCTCATAAAAACAATGTTATGTATATAATACACATGTAATGAGTACCACCCATCACAAATATGCATAGCCTCCTCTTGACGGGATTCTCATCGTCAAGGTACCTCACAGTGGTCTTTCGGACGCCCAGACGGAGTGTGGCCTCCGGATTCCTCTTGATGGGATTCTCATCATCAAGGTACCCTACAGTGGTCTTTCGGATGCCCCGACGGAGTGTGGCCTCTGGTTTCCATAATCACCACCCCATGCCATGCATGAGATGTCCATGAGTTCATGCCATTTGTAAATACATCTTAACATACAAAACCACTTTGAAACATAATAACTTAGCACATATTTCATCAAAATTAAGATAAAACATCAATTATAAGTGTGGTTACAAAAAGGTAGGAAACCTACTCAATGTTCACTTAGATTGACCGCTCTTTTAAACCGTCACTTGTTCACGACTTGTACACCGTTCAAGTAGTCCCGTTACCTTGTTTATATAACAGCAAGTCAAACACATGTCCATTTATTTTCCAACTAAGTCTAAGTCCCAAAATCCACTTTGTGGGGTTCGGCCATACCCCATGGCCAAACCTCACCCACTAAAATTTTGTTCTCTCTTTTTATTTGACCAAATCCATCCAAATAACTTAATCTTCCAATTGTACCTTGGTAGGGTTCGGCCATACAACATGGTCGAACCTTATCACTTTGGTTTTGGCCCATCTTTCAAATCCTTTGGTCATTTCATTCCATATTTACAATTGTGCCATTAAACTAATCCTTTGTTTAATTTTCCTTAATAACCAATATTCCTAACCAATCCACCTTAGTGGGGTTCGGCCATACAACATGGCCGAACCTCACCACTTAATTTTGGTCCTTTAAATCTTTCATACATACATCTCCATTTTGATTTTGCCCAATTACATTATATGTTAACCACTAAGTCCACCAATGACCATTAGTGGGGTTCGGCCATACTACATAGCCGAACCTCACCCTATAGATTTTTATCTCATGTTCCATCATCTATCATGGTTGATCATTTTAACACTAAATCCATAACTAAGCATATGGGATTCTTAAATCAAAAGTATAAAATAGTTCATAATTTCCAACATAATCTTAATCCTACTATCCCATCAAAACAGTCCATGGGGTTCGGCCATACACATAGCCGAACCCTATGGTTCTCTTAACTCAATGATTCCATCATTTATACATAATTTAGGCTCAACACTTTAGCCATAACAACCATATGATTCAGCCATCCTATGGCCGACCCAAGATATTAAACTTATCTTCATTCAAAACCCTTTTAAAACCTTCATTACATGATATGGATTTTATCCCTTAACAACCATAAAAATCACCACATCCTTTCATGGGGTTCGGCCATCCAAAGTGGCCGAACCCTATGATGTAACGCCCCGCCCTTTCCGAGAATTTCAGAGTCTAATTTTTTTTTTTTTTTAAAGTTATAATAAAACATCGAAAGAGAGCGGGCGGCGTCACGACGCGAGTTAAATTCAGACTACTAGCACCATTGAAGGAGGTGAACCTAGCACCATTACCGGAGTATCTTATGGAAGATATTCCTTGGTTAGTGGGACCTCCTGAGGAAGAAGAAGAGGATATAGCACTTTTTCTGGAGGATCCTATAGCAGATGTTCCTATAATCTTGGAATCGCTGGGGGAGATAGATCCCTATGATACATGTGAGTTGTGCAATCAAGACGGACACAACTGTAGGTATTGTCCTCACCCTTTAGGCATTGTCTGTCCGTTCTGTGGACTGCATGGGCATGGAGAGGCGAGGACTAATTGTCCTTATATTGGAGGACCTGGATTAATACCCTGTACGACATGTGAAGTATTGGGGCACATAGCGATGACGTGTCCTGATAACCGTTTCAAGTTTGCTGATGAGGTGGAGTCTTCTACGGAAGACTAGGCTAGGAAGTAATATGAAGGGGTATTAAAGAGAGGGTTATTTGGTAAGGGTGTATTTTGTTCTCTATAGGGTTTTGTTTCACCCTACCCACCTTTGTACAAGGATGAAGTATGAATTTATATAAAGTATGCGATGTTATGATTCTAAGAGGATTTTTGGCACTAAGATATAAGTGACGAGGTCACTTGATTACATTGAGACGTGGTATGGGTGCATCCCTCACGTGATGTTGATGATTGAGATGTGGTATGGGTGCGTCCCTTACATGGTATTGATGAGATAAGAATATAAACTTCATGAGTATGGCTTTGAGTAGCTATGAGGCTGTGGGAACCTTGATAAGAAATACGGAGACTTGGTCCCGTAGGGCTACCGTTGAGGAGTGGGTCCCTCGCATGCTACGCGCTGGAGGGCGCTGTCACAGCTGTTTGGCACACTAGATATGCTGGAATGCGCAAGCCATGTACTATTTTACCTGGTGGGGGTGGTACTAGCTTCGTCAGACGCGGAGCGACCGCCTTAGAGCTTGACTGAATCACCTATGAGGTGAAAGGATGCAGGGCGAGGTAGACCGAATCATGTTGGACGTGGGTCTTCTGCTTGGTAAGTCATGAGCCCTAAGTCTTGCAAGGGGTCGGGATATATTTGTGATTTGATATGGTTACCACAGTCTTATAGTGATTCATTTGAATGTTGTTCCTAAGGATATTATTTCATGGATAGTTATTAATCATACATAAATGATACTCATGGACAGAGTGATACCAAGGATGGATGGTTTCCATGAATGAATTATACCCATAGGTGGGTTATATTCATGGATGGTTAGTAACTGTGTTTAGATGATGCTCCTGGATAGAGTAATACCAAGGATGGATTGTTACCATGAATGGATTATACCCATAGGGGTTAACCATGGGTGATTATTCCCATGGTGGTTTGGATTGATGCGGAGAATTGGTATCGTGGAAGTTGGAACAAAAGTTGTTAGTCACATAGAGACTTATGTGCAAAGAAAGATGTGTTTAAATTTGGAGATATACTCAACGGAAAAGATAAGTGTCTTGTGAAACTTGAATGGGAAGCTATGGGTGACTGCCGAGTTAGTCTAGCTAGCTGACTCAGTAGTTAACCGATGGAGTTCCAGGAGAGTGCAACTAGAAACCTAGTTGAAATGGAATTAGAAAAAGCTTTGAGCATAGGCTCTCATTAGCAGGCTACCTCACACAGAGAGTAGATGAAAGAACGTATTGAGCAGGTACGTATGGAAAACAGCATGAGAAGAGTGGGGGAGGTGGCTTATCAGATAGCACTCCCATCACAATTAGCAGCTCTACATGATGTGTTCCACGTGTCGATGCTAAGGAAATACAATCCGGATCCGTCCCATGTTTTAAATGTTCAAGATATTGAAGTACAAAACGACGTGACGTACGTCGAAAAGCCGGTCAGGATAGTGGAGACCGAACAAAGGGTGTTGCGAAACAGAGCGATTCAGTTCGTGAAAGTGGTATGGGATCATCATGGTGATGAAGAGGCCACATGGGAACTTGAGTCGGAGATGAGAACAGCTCACCCCGAACTATTTATGTAATTACTTGAGAACCCTACTTCGCTCGATTTTCGGGACGAAAATTTCAAAAGAGGGTTATATTGTAACACCCCAATTTTTCAATAAAATGGAAAATTACGAAAATGCCCCTGAGTTGTGAAATTAATTATTTTGTGATGTCAAAATAAGAAATGGTGGGGCCCATTGCTCAAATTAAGGTCATATGAGCTCATTATAAATATCAAATTTGATTGGATGGGTAATGAACATCAATTGGGTTGGAAATGGCTAAATGGGTCAAAGGGCCCAATTGGACCCAATGGGTCAAAATGGATGATTTGACCATTGTGTAAGCTTAAATTAAATAGGGTTAAGCCTATTTGATTGGAAATCAAGTAGAGAAGAAATGGGTAGGCTTGATCCATATGAGAAAACCACTTACAAATGACCAAAATACCATAATTGGGTCATGGAGTCAAAAAACGGGTCAAGGAGCTAAAGGGGGGACCCAACGGGTCGGGTTGACCAGTTTGACCACGGATGACCGTGTGGGCCCTCAATTGAACTCAAGTGTGAGTTAATTCAGCTTGAGTTGGGTTGATTTGAAATGAGTTGGATTTAAGAAATGAGTTGACTCAAACTTAGTGCATTAAAAGTGATGAGTTGGATGAGTTGGTTTAGAATAAAAATATTCCGAGTTAGGTGAGTCAAGAGGAGATGGAAATGAGTTGTAATCTCACACAACAATTAATCAGAATCGATCTCAGCCGTTGGTATGAAAGGGTGCTTTGGCAAAGCCAAAAGACACCAAGGTTGGGTGGCACCTTTTCATGAAGGGTTGCATTGGTTCATTTCCCATGTGATACAATGTTTGGCACCAAGGGGTGCAACGTTTGGCACCAAGAGGTGTCTTGGTTGATACCTAACATCCACTCGTTTTTAGCAAGGTTAATGAGGGAGGATGAATGGAAGTTTGGGGGCTAAAACTATAAAATAAAAAACATTACCATACTTGGCCGTTTTTTCACACCAAGGAATCCAAGAATTCCCATCTCTCTCTCCCTCTCTCCAGTTCGTTTTCTTGGCTGAACAACAGAGGTTTTTGGCACCAGTTAGTCAAGCATAAACCAGCTGAGACAAAGGAAGAAAGAAGGAAGGAAACAAGAGGGAAGAAGGCAAGGAGCAAAGGCATAAGAAAAGCTTGGAATTTGGTAAGTATTTCTATTGAGTTTTGTTGAAAAACATGGAACAAATGTGGTGTGGATTGGGCCATGATCATGGCCGAATACACCAGTGTTTAACCATTGATTATGGAGGATTTAAAATAGTAAAAATAACCATTGGGTTTGGCCACCATGAAGGGCCGAACCCCATGTAAGAGATGGCTTGGTTTTCATGTTTTGAAACATGAAAACCATGGATTTTGTGGACTGTTTTTGGGTTTTCATTTAAGATTTAAATACATGTTTTAGAATGGTTAAAAAACATGGATTTGAATGACATAGGGACTGAAGTTTATATGGTCTAAAATCAGTGGATTAAAAGATGGAAATGGACCATTGGGTTCGGCCACTTAGCATGGCCGAACTCCATGGAAACAAGTGGTTAGTTTTGATGTTTTTTTAGAAGTTAAAACCATATAAGTTAGGACTGATGCTAGATGGTTGTAATAGATTTAAAATGCATGTTTAAAGAAGGTTAAAACATAGATTTGGATGTTGGTTCAGACCCAAGGTGAATGAGTAAATGTTTCAAAAACCAAAGGTCATAGTGTTCGGCCAATGAGCATGGCCGAACCCTATGAAATTGTGTTGGTTTTTAGATGAATTTCTAAAGGGTTGAACTTGGTAATAATATGTTGTTTATTACATGAAGATTTGAAGTTTAAAAATAGTGAAGGAAATCATTGGGTTCGGCCACCATGGAGGGCCGAATCCCATGCAAAATATTGTTGGTTTTCATGTTGTGAAACATGGAAACCATGTACTTTATGGACTGTTTGGATGAATTTAATTAGATGGTTTTTAAGTGGTTTAAAGGCAGCAATATAATACTGATATTTCATGGTTAAATAACACCTAAAGCATGTATGAAAGACCAAAACTTGGACATTGGGTTCGGCCACCTCGAATGGCCGAACCCCATGCAAGTAATTGGTATGATTTGGTGAGGTTAATTTACTGTTTTGGTTGATGTTTATGCGGCTGAACCATGTGTAATTCATGGTTGGGTTAACATGTTAAATCATGAATAATCATGGGAAGTTGAGGGATTAATCAGATCAAGAGAACCATGGGGTTCGGCCATGTGCATGGCCGAACCCCATGGGGCTAGTTTTGGGATGAATGGACCAAGATTTATGGGTTTTCCTACGTATGTTAAATGAAATAAGCTTGCTTTTTTGGGTTGGCCATGGGATGGCTGAACCTTGTAGTTTATATGGCTAAATGGTGGAGCCTAACTTGTAAACAAATGATGGGATCATTGTGTAGGAGGATCATAGGGTTCGGCTATATGAATGGCCGAACCCCATAGATTGTTTTGTTGGAGATTATGACTTGGTTGTATGAGTTGGATTAAGTAAACATATGGATTTATCTTTGGACTTAGTGATAAGTAAATAACCAGCCACTAAGGTAGATTACTTTTATGAACTTTGATTATGAGCAAGATTAGACATTGGTTATACCAATGGCAAATCTGTGAATGCAAGTCAAACGAAGGGCATGGTCGAACCCCACATGATGCGGATGGGTCATAGATGTGATTGAATAAGTAAATGATGTTATGACTTGCTGATTGGTATATGGATAAGGTACCGGAAGTCAAACGACGTGCGAGTCGTGACCGGGTGACGCGAAAGAAAGATCAGTTACTGAAGGGATTCTTCAGTAGGTTTCCTACCTATTTGTGACCACGGTTTTTACCCAGTTTGTCTTATGATACTCTTGTTTTAATATATGTGTTTCAAATGATATATTATACATTAACAAATGGCATACAGGCTTTGGCATCTCATGCATAGTCATGAGATAATGAATGAAGTTCTACAGTGATGGCTACGATTGTACATGATGGGGGTTGCCCATTGCATGTACATATTGTATAGAAGAGATGAATGTTGTTGTAATTTACCTTGTCGGTGCAAGGTACATCAAGTGATGGCTACGATGGTACATGATGGGGGTTGCTCATTACATGTACATCGCTTATAGAAGAGATGAAGGTGTGTTGTAATTTACCTTGTCGGTGCAAGGCACGTCAAGTGATGGCTATGAAAGTACATGATGGGGGATGCTCATTGCATGTGCATATTTCATAGCATTGTTTTACCTGTTTTTGATGATCATGTATTATGATATGTATATGCATGTTTTATATGCTAACATGTGGTAGCCCTGATTCGGGAACCTACTGGGCGCGTTGATCTAACGCCCTAATTCTATCCTCAGAAGAGATTGCAAGTACAAGCAAAGGGAAAGGAAAGGTCATTGACCGGGAGGAGAGCTGAGCCTAAGTGCTTTGATGATGGATTTGGATTACGTTATATTACTGTCACTTGAATATTTTGTTGGACATGTAATAATTCGTTACTTGCTATGGTTTGATTAGGATAATAACCTTTGGATGGTTGATCTATGTTATTTAATGTTTAAGACTGTTACTTGTTATCTGGTCTTTCTATTCCGCAATTAATTTAGGTTATTCCGCATGTTGATGTTAGTTCCATGTGTGATTTGTAATCATGGTCTATTCCATGTACACATGGGTGGCCAGTTAAGGTTCAGATTTGGGTAGTCTGAACTTAACTCGCGTCGTGACGCCGCCCGCTCTCTTCCGATGTTTGTTTTAAAAAAAAAAAATTAGACTCTGAAATTCTCGGAAAGGGCGGGGCGTTACATATGATCCATGATTTGCCCTTTTTAAACAACATAATCCATGATCCAATCCCTTGATAGATTTGGCCATACAATGGCCGGATCATATTCCCTTAACCAACTTATTTAACAAGGGTTCATAGTGCACTTACCAATACCGCGACTCCTTCGGTTCTTTGACTACTTCTTGATCCTTCACTTCCTTAGCCTCTCGTTCTTCCTTTAGTTGAGACTGATCTTGCTTGGAGACTCCTTGAAATGGTTTAGCCAAAGTATTGATTTGAGAGAGAGAGAGATAGAACTTTTGGCCTTGGATGAGAGTGATAAGCCTTGATGCCAAACTCCTTTGTATATTTTGTCTTGGTGAAGGATTCGACCAAGGACTGATTGGAGATAGGCAATCAGCTAATGCTTTTGGTCTTGAGAGGTGAAAATGTCCAAGAGAGAGAGAGAGAGAGAGAGAGTGAGTGAAAATGAAACCCTTTTTGGCTAATGAACTTCAGCCCAAGGTTGGCACCACATGTAACTCCCCTCCCATTCATTTCCATTACTTATTTCATTTGGGGGTTTCATCCTTGAGATGAAACCCTCCAATGGTTTCTTGGCTCTTGGCTGCCCTAGATGTAACCCTTCTCCATCACTTCTCCAAGTGTGAACCCACTTGTAACTCCCATTTGTTTAATACCTTCCTTGGGGTTTCATCCTTGAGATGAAACTCCCAAGGTGCCCAACGGCTTCCAATGGTGTTTTGGTGTATCCTTTCCTCTCATCATTCATCTCTCATTAACCTTGTATGTGAGAGTTCAATTTTAAAATAAAACTCCCATAGGCTCCAACGTTCATGTTTTGAATTAAAAATCCATAACCGCCACTTCTCATTTACATGCCCATGTGGGGGTTTCATCCAAGAGATGGAACTCCCACAAGCCAACGGTTTGGTCTTGGTACATGATACTCTTCCTTTAGTTCTCCATTTGGAGTTTCATGCAAGACATAATACTCCCATGCAATTCCAACGTGTAATAGATTTGAATTTGAAATACTACTCCTCACATTTGTAACTCCCAAAACCGCCACCCCATTCATTTCTTATGTAGGAGTTACATGCATGAGATTACTCTCCATGCAGCCAACGTTTTCCTTGTTTTAAAATTGGAATTAAGATACTCCACTCTCATTCACACACTTCACTCACTTACAATTAATTTAACTCTCTCAACTCAACCCATTTAACTCATCAATTTAATGCAACTCAACTCATAAATTCAACTCAACTAAACTCCACTATTTACTTCAATTCAAACCAAACTCAAACATTTAATTAAACTTAAACCAATTAAGCTTTGAGCTCACCCAATGATCAAACATATCCACAACGACCCATTGGGTCCCAATTGGGTCCTTTGACCCATTTAACCACTTTGACCCAAATAAATGTACATTACCCATTTACTTTAATTTAATCCCATAACACCTACATTGGGTCTTATTTGAACAATGGGTCCCACAATTTTTCTTATCTATGATCATAACCCTTTAATTCATAATTCCAATGGCATTTTCGTAAATATTGATATATTGCAAAATCTGGGGTATTACAAGTAGGGCGTTAGACAACGAGCCCAGTAGGTATTCCAATTAGTGTTAAACACATGGGTTAGTATAAAAATCTAGATATAATACATTATACCGTACTTGTAAAACATCGTATCCAAAATCATATATGATAATAGAGATCCAATCATACAGATAAAACTAGCAACAGTGCATGATAATAGAGATCATAATCATGTTGATGCAATGCCATACCATGGGTGCCATATGCCATGAGTCCCAGCCATCAGCCATACAAAACATCCTCTTGATGGAAAGCTCCTCATCAAGGTATCAAACACATAGTATCCTCTTGATGGAAAACTCATCATCAAGGTATCCCCACAGTGGTCTTACGGATGCCCCGACGGAGTGTGGCCTCCGGTTACCTCTTGATGGGATAATGCACATCAAGGTACCCCTCACGACTTACGGACGCCTCGACAGAGCGTGGGTCTCCGGTCACCTCTTGATGGATAATGCACATCAAGGTACCCCACAGTTGCCTTACGGACGCCCTGACGGAGTGTGGTCTCCGGTTACATATCATCCCTCCCATGCCATGCATGAGATGCAAATGTCCACATGCTATGCAATTATACAAATAATAGCATTTAAAATCCCATACTTGAAAACATATCACTTATACAAAATAACTCATCAAAATATGAATTAAAACCATCATACATATTCCATGGTTTCAATGAGGTAAGAATCCTACCAATGATCAACTAACGTGTCCTTGCGTTTTTTGTCCGAAAACAGATCACCGATCGTACACCGCTTGTGAGGTCCCGTTACCTTATTATATATCAATCAGTCATGTAACGCCCTGCCCTTTTTCACTCGTTTTCCGAAAATCAGAGTCTATTTTTTTTTTTTAAAGAGTGATAGAAAGGGCGGGACATCACAACGCAAGCTAAGTCCGAACTTCTAAAGTCTGACCCTTAACTGGCCAACCCTATGTGTGCATGGACTAAGTTCATGAAAACGGTTCACACATAACAATATAAACATGCGGATTAAAATCATAACTGCGGAATTATAATAGAACTTAATTCTATTCCATTTTAAATAGCCAAGTGTAACGCCCCGCCCTTTTTCACCCGTTTTTCGAAAATCAGAGTCGATTTTTTTTTTTTTAAATAGGAGAGTGAGAGAGGGCGCGGACGCCACGACGCGAGTTAAGTCCGAGCTTCTGAAGCCCGACCCTTAACTGGCCAACCCCACGCGTGCGCGGAACTAAGTCCACGAGAATGGTTCACGGTGGGAAGTAAGCTCGCGGATTATAGTTATTGCGGAACATGATAATAGAGTCTATCCTACCGGTTTTTAGATAGAAGGGAAGATATAACATTGAATTTACCAAAATGCCCCTATGTTCATGATTTCATCACAAAATGTATTGTCCATAAGTAACGTCCAAACCATCGCAGAAATGTAAATTTATACAACCCGACAAGCTAAGTTACTTTAAAATTACATCTCCAAAATTTAAACATAATATAAATTAGGACTGCGCTTTCCAAGCTCCTAAGCTTGGCCTCCGGTATTTCCACCGCTTCCTGCCTCTCCTGCGTCATCAGCTAGGGTAGAAGTAGGGCGTTAGTCAACGCGCCCAGTAGGACTCCGAGTAGGGCTAGCACATGGATTAGTGATACACACATATCGATAACATAAAATACAACAAAATAAGTATGTGATGAATGCTATGTCATGGGTGCTTATGTCATGTGTCCCACCCATTATCCATATGATCATACAATATCCTGTTCCCCATGTTTGCTTCTCGGTCGCCCCGACGGAGCATGGACTCCGGTTATAGCCCTCAGGCTATCCCCATGTCTGATTCTCGGTCGCCCCGACGGAGCATGGACTCCGGTTATAACACTCAGGCAATCCCCATGTCTGATTCTCGGTCGCCCCGACGGAGCATGGACTCCGGTTTATTTATTTTTTTCTGCCCATGCCATGCATGAGATGTAGTGCATTATGCTATGTAATATATATGTATCCCATATACTTGACATATCATACATAGTCATATAATGCATAATATTAAAATATAAACCATACGCTTCATAATTTAAAATTCATCATAAGATAAATCATACTCATAAATCCATCATAAGCCAAATCAAAATAATTTAAAACACCATCACATATCCATCGCTTACAAAGAGGTAGGAATCCTACCGAATACCGTGTCGCGTTCCGTTACGCTTCCCGTTCGATAATCCGGTCGCCGATCGCGTACCGTTTGCGATGCCCGATACGTTATTACATTTACCGAATTAGTCCATACATCGTCTATGATTAAGTCCCTAACTTAGCCCATTATCCATTGGTTCTAGACTCATACATAGGTCCAATTTTGGCCAAATTTAAAATTCCGATTTGCGAGCCTAAAACGCAGCAACTAATCGCTTTACTTAACCATTCATAATATTTCCATTTTCATGTCCAACCCCCATAGGGTTTGGCCATGTACCATGGTCAAACCCATGGTCCTTCAATGTGGCCACAAATTACGGTTTTGCCACTCTCCTTCCATGGTAAATCATCCATTCATTTATGTGCATTCTAAGTCCAAGATTCATTCATACTTAGGTCCTTTCAATCATGACCTTACATCATAAAATCAGCCACCTAATATTTAATTTTGAAAAATAATTACTCCCACACCTAATTCCACATTTTGGCCTAAGGTGTGGCCCACATATCATTTTTATAAATCCATCAAAATCTAGTATTCTTCTACCTTATTTTCCATTTATTAAAGCCACTAATCACTACCCTAAGGTTCACCTTTATGGATACCATTTTCAAAGACTAAGTTTTGTCCCAAAATAATCCAATTTAAAATCACAAAAACTTAAATCATTTTGGCCCTTTAAAACAACCTCCTATGAAACTTAAATCATCCATTTCAATCACCATCTTTATTCCATTTAAACATCACATATTATACTTGTAACATCCATTTAAATTTCATCATTAACTTAACTTAATTTCCATTTTGTTTAAGCACACATATAAACCATACTTAGCCCATGAATGACCTAAAACATGGGTCATGGGTTCGGCCATACACCATGGCCGAACCCATGATGCCTTTCCCTCATTTTTTTTTTTTTAAACTTGGGTCCTTTAATCACATTTAAAGTCCATTAAAACCACTAACATTTCCTCATGATTTTCTCATTTTAACAATCCTTTAAAAACACCCATTTTAATCATTTGAAAACTAATTTTCATTAACCATTCTCCATACTTCTAATCTTATAAAAATTCCAAAATGTCATCCATGGATTCCATCATAAAACTCTTTTTTTTTTCCAAAAATTGCCTACATTTAACCCTTGAAACCCTAACCATCCTCCATCATTTCCCAACCTTAAAAACCATTATTTTAAGAACCCTAACCCTCATAATCACTAACCATGGGGTTCGGCCACCTTGTATGGCCGAACCCTATGGTCCATGATTTCTTTAAAATCATATTTCCAATATTTTGAGGCCACTTGGAATCATCTACATACCTCATAGTTTTTCCTTATTTAACACCTTTAAAACTTACCAACTTTTCAATCATTTTAAAATCTTGAAATCCTCATAAAAACCATTAAGCATTCTCCAATATTTTAAACCATATAATCTAAATTAAATGTATCCATCATTCACCATGGGGTTCGGCCATGCTACATGGCCGAACCCTATGGTCATCCATTCATCAAAATTTCTATTTTTCCTATGCTTAATAAAGACTTATAACCATTCCATTTAAAATTTCCATGCTTCCATTTCTTAATCCATTCCTCCATTTTTTTCATCCATTTCTTATCTTATCTTTTGATGGATCTTAGATCCATGGCCCACAACATTTTTGGCCATGTTTAGTCTAAGAAATGGATTCCACATGCTATCTTTTAAAAAAAAAAACATAAACTCTTGTTTAAGAAAATCTTACCGCACCGACGACTCCTCCGGTCCTTCTTTCTTTTTCCTTAGCCCTTTCTCCTTCTTTCTCTTCTTGATGATCGGCTAGATGAGCTTGATCAACGGTGGGACATGCTTGGATTGGCTAAGATAGGGTTAGGTTGAGAGGGAAAGAGTATGGAAATGGGGAAGAAAATTCTTCAAGGATCTTGATCTTGGGGTGGCCCAAGACTTAATCTTTTCCTTCTCTTTTCTTCTTCTTTCTTCTAAGCTTTGTTCTCTTTTCCTTAGTGCAAGGGACGTTTTTTTTTGAGAGTGCAAGAGAGAGGGAGAGAGAGAGATGGAAAGGAGATGAGAATGAGATCAAACACATCTCATTTTGGTTGACCAAACTACACTCCACCATTATGGCTCCACCAACCAAAGTATGGGCTCCCTTGACCTTGGTGGTGGTGGTTGAGACCAAACCACCACCAAGCCAATGGTTTTGGTGTTTGCACAAGGGTGGTTTGAGTCTTTCAACCTTGACCATTTGACCCACTCATGGCTAGGTATGGGTCACCATGTTTGGAGTGGTGGTGGTTGGGATAAAACCACCACCCTAAATCCATGGTAATTTTGTGTTTTTTCTTAGGTGGTTTGTGTTTCTTAGAGTGGTTTTGGTCTAGATAAAACCATCATTTGACTTCTTCCATTGACCCAAAATTGACCAATCTAATTAGTTTAATTAATTGGATCCTTTAGGTTAATTAATTCTTATCTAATTTAATTTCATTAATTTATTTCTCTAAGAAATCCACCCATGGTTGACCAAGTCAACCATGGTGGACGGCCCCCACCTATACCTACCCCACCCGCCACCTCACCTGATGAGGTGGAGGTGGGCCCCACTTGGCCATGTTATTGATTTTAACTTAAATCCTTTTCCAATAATTTTAATCAATTTAATTCACCTTAGTACACCTTAGTCCTCTCAATTTATCCATGGTTGACCAAGTCAACCATGGTTGGCCCCACTTTTCCTTGGTCCACACGCCACCTCAATGAGTGAGGTGGAGGTGGGCCCCATTGGCCATGTTGCCTTGGTCCATTGGGTCCCACATGGCTCTTTGACCCAAATTGACTATCTTGACTCAATTACTTACCATTGACCAATTAAATGAATTAATTCTAATTCATGGTTTATTGGGTAATCATTGGGCCCATGGCCCAATTAGATTCTCTCTTTGCCCACTTACTTTAGGGTTGGAACCGATTATTTTGATCCATTGGGCCCCACATGGCTATCGGCCCACTTTGACCATCGTTGACCCGATTAGTCCTCATTGACCCCTTTAATGGATTTCATCCAACCCATGGCCCAATTGGGCCATCCTTGGGCCATTGTCCCAAAATTTGGTCCATTTGGCATTTTATTATATCAAATTTCAAATTAAAATGAATAAATACCAATATATATATTTATCAAAAATTCGGGTTATTACAATAGAATCCTCTTTTGAAATTTTCGTCCCGAAAATTCGAGTGAAGTAGGGGTCCAAAACAACTCATGCGAAGAGCTCCGGGTAAGCGGTTTTCATCTCCGACTCAAGTTCCCAGGTGATTTCTTCACTGCCATGTCGTTCCCATACCACCTTGACGAACTGAATGGCGCGGTTCCGCAATACCCTTTGTTCACTTCCAATAACTCTGACCGGCTTCTCCACATATGTCACATCGCTTTGTACATCGATGTCTTGAACATTTATCACATGAGAAGGGTCACGATTGTACTTCCTCAGCATGGACACATGAAACACATCATGTAGAGATGACAGCTGTGGAGGGAGCGCTAATTGATAAGCTACCCCTCCCACCCTCTTCAGTATCGGAAACGGCCCCACAAATCTAGGCGACAGTTTCCCTTTCTTTCCGAATCTCATGTGCCCTTTCCGTGGTGAGACTTTCAGAAATACCAAGTCTCCCACCTCAAACTCGAGGAACCTCCTCCTCTTGTCGGCATAGTTTTTCTGACGGCTCTGTGCAGTGAGTAAATGTTGCCGTATCAGCTTAATCTGTGCTGTAGTCTCTGCAACCAAATCTGGCCCAATCAACGCAGGCTCACCGGCCTCCGTCCAACACACTGGTGATCTACACGGTCTACCATACAAGGCCTCAAACGGAGCCATCTGGAGACTTGCCTGGTAACTGTTATTGTAAGAGAACTCCACCAGTGGCAGATGATCCTCCCATCCGCCCTTGAAGTCTAGCATGCATGCTCTCAGCATATCTTCCAGTGTCTGTATCGTTCTCTCTAACTGTCCATCAGTCTGTGGATGAAATGCTGTGCTAGTTAATACGTCGGTCCCCATAGCCGACTGTAGGCCTTGCCATACTCTGCCGGTAAATCGGCCATCCCTGTCGGATACAATAGACCGGGGAATACCATGTAGCCTGATGATCTCTCGGATGTACCGTCGACCCAAGGTCTCTGATGAATCTGTCATTTTGATGGGAAGGAAATGTGCAGACTTGGTCAACCGGTCCACTATGACCCATATTGCATCGTTGCCCTTAGATGACCTTGGCAACCCTGTTACAAAGTCCATGGATATGTGTTCCCATTTCCATTCTGGTACTGGTAAGGGTGCGAGTAAGCCTGGCGGTTTCCAATGTTCTGCCTTAACCTGTTGACATGTTAAGCAACGAGCAACAAACTCTGCCACGTCTTTCTTAAGTCCATGCCACCAATAGTGCCTCTTAAGATCATGGTACATCTTCGTGCTGCCCGGGTGGATGGAGAGTTTGGTTTGGTGTGCTTCAATCAGCAATTCTCTTCTACAATTCTTAGGTACGTATGTCCTGCCTCGGAACATAAGACCCTGTCCTGGTCGTAATTCCCATTCCGGTACAACCTCACCGGTAGACATTTTTGCCCAAATCTCCTCCACTTCTGGATCTGTCCGTTGTTCCCGTTCAATCTCGGAGACCATGTGGGATCGTATGATCAGATTATATATGGTCCCATGATTATTGAGGTAGAGTTTAAACTCTCTGATGGTATTCAGTACCTCCCATTCCGTCCTGATCATGCTGGCTACTGTCGCATGAGACAAGCGGCTGAGGGCATCCGCCACTTTGTTCGCCTTGCCAGGATGATATCGAAGTGCGAACTCATAATCCGCCAGATATTCCATCCATCTGCGCTGTCTCATGTTGAGTTCCTTCTGATCAAATAAATATTTCAGACTCTTGTGATCCGAGAATACCTCAAACTTTTCACCATAAAGGTAGTGTCCCCAACTTTTGAGAGCGAAGACCACCGCTGCTAGTTCCAGATCATGGGTGGGGTAGTGGCGTTCATGAATTTTCAACTGTCTTGATCCGTACGCCACTGCACGATTACCTTGACTGAGTGTGCACCCCAATCCCTCACCGGAGGCATCGCAGTACACTTCATAATTTTTGCCTCTTTCCGGTAAGATCAGAATAGGAGCAGTCGTAAGCCTCTCCTTAAGCTCCTCAAATCTTTGATTGCACAGATTGGACCACTCAAATTTGACTCCTTTCTGAGTGAGTCGGGTAAGCGGAGCTGCAATCTTGGAGAAGTCCATGATGAATTTCCGATAGTAACCGGCCAATCCCAGAAAACTGCGGATCTCGGTCACATTTGTCGGCACTTTCCATTCCTTGACTGCTGCTACCTTAGCCGGGTCCACGGCTATACCTTCCTCTGATATGATGTGCCCCAAGAAGTTGACTTCAGATAGCCAAAATTCACACTTGCTGGCTTTGGCATACAATTGGTTCTTCCGCAAGGTGTCTAGGACTATTCGTAGGTGCTCGGCATGTTCGTTCTGACTTTTAGAGTAGATCAGAATATCATCGATGAATACGATCACAAATTGATCTAAGTATGGACGGAATATCCTATTCATTAGGTCCATGAACACCGCCGGTGCATTAGTAAGTCCAAACGGCATGACTACATACTAATATAATCCATACCGTGTCCTGAAAGCAGTCTTCTCTATGTCCTCCTCTCTAACCTGAATTTGATGGTATCCGGACATCAGGTCAATCTTAGAGAAATGAGAGGAACCCCTAAGTTGATCAAACAGATCATCAATCCGGGGTAGGGGATACTTGTTCCTGACAGTCAACTGATTTAATTTCCTATAGTCCACACACATTCGTAGGGTACCGTCTTTCTTTTTCACAAATAACACTGGGGCTCCCCATGCGGATGTACTGTTCCGAATGAAGCCTAGTCTGAGCAGTTCATCAATTTGCTTTTTCAGTTCGGTCATCTCAGCTGGCGCCATCCTATAATGGGGTAATGATACTGGAGCGGCGCCGGGGTATAATTTTATTTCAAAGTCTATCTCCCTCTTGGGTGGCAAACCAAGGAGTTCTATTGGGAATACCTCGGCAAAATCTGCTACTACCATCAGAAGTTCAACCGTTGGTGCCTATCTAATCTGAGGCTGTTCAAGGCAAGATGGTTCAATTCCTCCTGCAGTCTTCTAGGGATACCCTGCCTGTCAGCGTGTACCATGAACCGTTTTCCCTCGGGTGACCAAAATGTTACCCTACGAAGATGGCAGTCAATATGGGCCTGATACGTAGTCAACCAGTCCATGCCAAAAATGACATCATATTCCGCCATATTGATTACTAAATAATCGAACTCGAATCTGAATCCCGCGAGTTCCGTGTTCAATGCCGTACATATTAGTCCTAATGATGTGTCTCCGACGGGGGATACAATGGTGAGTGATGTGGACAGGTTTTGTACTAGTGTACCCGTGGCAGATATGAATGCAGCAGATATGAATGAATGCGATGCTCCAGAGTCAAATAAAGTAATAGCATAGGAACTACCAATTACAGCCATACCTTGCATCACTGAACGGTCCACTGCTATTGGAGATGGTATGGTGAAGAGTCGTCCAGATCCAGCAGGTTTTGGTGCCCGCCCCGCCTGATTATATGTTCTGCCTCCCCGCGACTGTGTCGGTCTAGTTGGAGGGCGGAAAGGGCCCCTGAAGTTGGAGGGTCGGCTAGTTTGTGGACACTCTCTCTTGTAGTGGCCCTGTTGGCCACACTGATAACAGGTGTTCCCACCCCGGTGAACCTGTGTGACTGATGCTGATGTAGAAGGCTGACTAGGGCGAAAGCTCCCGGTAGATCCCGTGGAGGGTGAGGGCCTGCTAGGATTCGGGCGGAACTTCTTGTTGGGTTGGAATGTTCCCCGCCCATCCTGCCCTCGGCGGTTGTCGAACCGCACTATCTCATTTAGTTCCTTTTCTGCGATGGTGGCCCTGCTAACCACCCCTGCCAGTGTGGGCTCTTTGAAAATGGTTACTCTATTCTTGATGCTTGGCCGAAGGCCCCGTTCAAACTTACGGGCCCTTCGGTGTTCAGTATCCACCATATAGAACCCATAGATAGACAGTTTAAGAAATTCTCTGTGATACTCCGCCACTGTCATGTTGCCCTGTACCAGTGAGATGAAAGCTTCAGTCTGGCTCTCTCTTTCTTCCTCCGGAAAGAATTGTTCTAGGAAGGTGGCCGAGAACCACTCCCATGTCATGGGTATCCTTTCTCCTTCCGGTATCAATGCTTGTTGCTTTTCTACCACCTCCCACCAACTACCAGCATCCTCGATCAGTTGGGATGTGGCTAATAAGATCTTATCAACAGTATTGGAAATCTGGAGCAAATTCAAGATTTGGTTGATCCTCTTTAACCAGTGTTCCGCTCCCACAGCCCCTTCCTTTCCCTTGAAGTAGGGAGGGTGCTGTTGTTGGAAGTCCTTGACCATCTTTCGTTTATTGGAGTCGCTAGCGGTCGCATTGCCGCTTGAATGTTGTTGTAGAGCAGAAGCGATTGCCGCTTGAACTATGTCCTTCAACTCGGGAGGTACACCTTCTACGTTGATACTATTTTGTCCCTCGGCTGTATGAGGTGGTGGTACCTCTTCTTCCTGTCGAGGGGGTGTTACCTCTCTCTCCACTCGGGGGTTGCGACGGGTTCTTCTCTTTGGCGGCATTTCCTAAGTCATTGCATAATATTCATTGCCTTAGTTCCTTCACAAAATTGTCATGTTCGTAACTTAGAACAATTTTCCTAAGTATCAATTATTTCCTTCATTTTGGGGGAGAATTATTGATTAAGTATACTTCATTCTTGGGGGAAAATTCCTAAGTATCGAATGTTGTTTCTTTCATTTGGGGAAGGTTGCCAAATAAGCATACTTGGTTTGGGGAAAACTTCCCATCTAGCTATGTTGTCCATTTTTGTGAAATTGGGGGAAATTTTCCTATGTTTGATAAATCTATCAATGTTATGTTTATTGTACTTCCCTTACTATCATTTTCTTACGTCAAATGTGGCACTCAGATTGAATGTTTCAGTCTGAGTCAATCGAAGTAGATTAATCCGGCCCCCGTGCAGCGGACTCCGAAGAGTCGGTCAGTTGGGATTCTTAGCTGTCAGTGAGACATGCAACCGTCTTAATCATACTTCGAGAGATTCATTCTTTCGATTTCGCTCTGATACCAACTGTAACGCCCCGCCCTTTTTCACCTGTTTTCCGAAAATCAGAGTCTATTTTTTTTTTTTTTTAATAGAAGAGTGAGAGAGGGCGCGGACGCCACGACGCGAGTTAAGTCCGAGCTTCTAAAGCCCGACCCTTAACTGGCCAACCCCACGCGTGCGCGGAGCTAAGTCCACGAGAACGGTTCACGCGTAGGAGGTGAGCTCGTGGATTACGATTATTGCGGAACATGATAATAGAGTCTATCCTACCGGTTTTTAGATAGAAGGGAAGATATAACATTGAATTTACCAAAATGCCCCTATGTTCATGATTTCATCACAAAATGTATTGTCCATAAGTAACGTCCAAACCATCGCAGAAATGTAAATTTATACAACCCGACAAGCTAAGTTACTTTAAAATTACATCTCCAAAATTTAAACATAATATAAATTAGGACTGCGCTTTCCAAGCTCCTAAGCTTGGCCTCCGGTATTTCCACCGCTTCCTGCCTCTCCTGCGTCATCAGCTAGGGTAGAAGTAGGGCGTTAGTCAACGCGCCCAGTAGGACTCCGAGTAGGGCTAGCACATGGATTAGTGATACACACATATCGATAACATAAAATACAACAAAATAAGTATGTGATGAATGCTATGTCATGGGTGCTTATGTCATGTGTCCCACCCATTATCCGTATGATCATACAATATCCTGTTCCCCATGTTTGCTTCTCGGTCGCCCCGACGGAGCATGGACTCCGGTTATAGCCCTCAGGCTATCCCCATGTCTGATTCTCGGTCGCCCCGACGGAGCATGGACTCCGGTTATAACCCTCAGGCAATCCCCATGTCTGATTCTCGGTCGCCCCGACGGAGCATGGACTCCGGTTTATTTATTTTTTTCTGCCCATGCCATGCATGAGATGTAGTGCATTATGCTATGTAATATATATGTATCCCATATACTTGACATATCATACATAGTCATATAATGCATAATATTAAAATATAAACCATACGCTTCATAATTTAAAATTCATCATAAGATAAATCATACTCATAAATCCATCATAAGCCAAATCAAAATAATTTAAAACACCATCACATATCCATCGCTTACAAAGAGGTAGGAATCCTACCGAATACCGTGTCGCGTTCCGTTACGCTTCCCGTTCGATAATCCGGTCGCCGATCGCGTACCGTTTGCGATGCCCGATACGTTATTACATTTACCGAATTAGTCCATACATCGTCTATGATTAAGTCCCTAACTTAGCCCATTATCCATTGGTTCTAGACTCATACATAGGTCCAATTTTGGCCAAATTTAAAATTCCGATTTGCGAGCCTAAAACGCAGCAACTAATCGCTTTACTTAACCATTCATAATATTTCCATTTTCATGTCCAACCCCCATAGGGTTTGGCCATGTACCATGGTCAAACCCATGGTCCTTCAATGTGGCCACAAATTACGGTTTTGCCACTCTCCTTCCATGGTAAATCATCCATTCATTTATGTGCATTCTAAGTCCAAGATTCATTCATACTTAGGTCCTTTCAATCATGACCTTACATCATAAAATCAGCCACCTAATATTTAATTTTGAAAAATAATTACTCCCACACCTAATTCCACATTTTGGCCTAAGGTGTGGCCCACATATCATTTTTATAAATCCATCAAAATCTAGTATTCTTCTACCTTATTTTCCATTTATTAAAGCCACTAATCACTACCCTAAGGTTCACCTTTATGGATACCATTTTCAAAGACTAAGTTTTGTCCCAAAATAATCCAATTTAAAATCACAAAAACTTAAATCATTTTGGCCCTTTAAAACAACCTCCTATGAAACTTAAATCATCCATTTCAATCACCATCTTTATTCCATTTAAACATCACATATTATACTTGTAACATCCATTTAAATTTCATCATTAACTTAACTTAATTTCCATTTTGTTTAAGCACACATATAAACCATACTTAGCCCATGAATGACCTAAAACATGGGTCATGGGTTCGGCCATACACCATGGCTGAACCCATGATGCCTTTCCCTCAATTTTTTTTTTTTAAACTTGGGTCCTTTAATCACATTTAAAGTCCATTAAAACCACTAACATTTCCTCATGATTTTCTCATTTTAACAATCCTTTAAAAACACCCATTTTTAATCATTTGAAAACTAATTTTCATTAACCATTCTCCATACTTCTAATCTTATAAAAATTCCAAAATGTCATCCATGGATTCCATCATAAAACTCTTTTTTTTTTTCCAAAAATTGCCTACATTTAACCCTTGAAACCCTAACCATCCTCCATCATTTCCCAACCTTAAAAACCATTATTTTAAGAACCCTAACCCTCATAATCACTAACCATGGGGTTCGGCCACCTTGTATGGCCGAACCCTATGGTCCATGATTTCTTTAAAAATCATATTTCCAATATTTTGAGGCCACTTGGAATCATCTACATACCTCATAGTTTTTCCTTATTTAACACCTTTAAAACTTACCAACTTTTCAATCATTTTAAAATCTTGAAATCCTCATAAAAACCATTAAGCATTCTCCAATATTTTAAACCATATAATCTAAATTAAATTTATCCATCATTCACCATGGGGTTCGGCCATGCTACATGGCCGAACCCTATGGTCATCCATTCATCAAAATTTCTATTTTTCCTATGCTTAATAAAGACTTATAACCATTCCATTTAAAATTTCCATGCTTCCATTTCTTAATCCATTCCTCCATTTTTTTCATCCATTTCTTATCTTATCTTTTGATGGATCTTAGATCCATGGCCCACAACATTTTTGGCCATGTTTAGTCTAAGAAATGGATTCCACATGCTATCTTTTAAAAAAAAAACATAAACTCTTGTTTAAGAAAATCTTACCGCACCGACGACTCCTCCGGTCCTTCTTTCTTTTTCCTTAGCCCTTTCTCCTTCTTTCTCTTCTTGATGATCGGCTAGATGAGCTTGATCAACGGTGGGACATGCTTGGATTGGCTAAGATAGGGTTAGGTTGAGAGGGAAAGAGTATGGAAATGGGGAAGAAAATTCTTCAAGGATCTTGATCTTGGGGTGGCCCAAGACTTAATCTTTTCCTTCTCTTTTCTTCTTCTTTCTTCTAAGTTTTTTTCTTCTAAGCTTTGTTCTCTTTTCCTTAGTGCAAGGGACGTTTTTTTTTGAGAGTGCAAGAGAGAGGGAGAGAGAGAGATGGAAAGGAGATGAGAATGAGATCAAACACATCTCATTTTGGTTGACCAAACTACACTCCACCATTATGGCTCCACCAACCAAAGTATGGGCTCCCTTGACCTTGGTGGTGGTGGTTGAGACCAAACCACCACCAAGCCAATGGTTTTGGTGTTTGCACAAGGGTGGTTTGAGTCTTTCAACCTTGACCATTTGACCCACTCATGGCTAGGTATGGGTCACCATGTTTGGAGTGGTGGTGGTTGGGATAAAACCACCACCCTAAATCCATGGTAATTTTGTGTTTTTTCTTAGGTGGTTTGTGTTTCTTAGAGTGGTTTTGGTCTAGATAAAACCATCATTTGACTTCTTCCATTGACCCAAAATTGACCAATCTAATTAGTTTAATTAATTGGATCCTTTAGGTTAATTAATTCTTATCTAATTTAATTTCATTAATTTATTTCTCTAAGAAATCCACCCATGGTTGACCAAGTCAACCATGGTGGACGGCCCCCACCTATACCTACCCCACCCGCCACCTCACCTGATGAGGTGGAGGTGGGCCCCACTTGGCCATGTTATTGATTTTAACTTAAATCCTTTTCCAATAATTTTAATCAATTTAATTCACCTTAGTACACCTTAGTCCTCTCAATTTATCCATGGTTGACCAAGTCAACCATGGTTGGCCCCACTTTTCCTTGGTCCACACGCCACCTCAATGAGTGAGGTGGAGGTGGGCCCCATTGGCCATGTTGCCTTGGTCCATTGGGTCCCACATGGCTCTTTGACCCAAATTGACTATCTTGACTCAATTACTTACCATTGACCAATTAAATGAATTAATTCTAATTCATGGTTTATTGGGTAATCATTGGGCCCATGGCCCAATTAGATTCTCTCTTTGCCCACTTACTTTAGGGTTGGAACCGATTATTTTGATCCATTGGGCCCCACATGGCTATCGGCCCACTTTGACCATCGTTGACCCGATTAGTCCTCATTGACCCCTTTAATGGATTTCATCCAACCCATGGCCCAATTGGGCCATCCTTGGGCCATTGTCCCAAAATTTGGTCCATTTGGCATTTTATTATATCAAATTTCAAATTAAAATGAATAAATGCCAATATATATATTTATCAAAAATTCGGGTTATTACACAAAGTACTTCAAGTCTTTAATCATAATTAAACTTTACTTAAAATATCCAACAAACCATTCAGACCATAGCAAAATTATCTAAGTTATTGCATGCTGAATTCTAGCTACTCAAATTACAAGTCCATGAGTATCTTAAGCAAAATAAAAACTTAAAGCATCCAAGCTCCTATGCTTGGCCCTTTTCGCGTTCATCGTTCCCCTCGTTTCCTGTATCATCCACTAGGGTAGAAGTAGGGCGTTAGAACAACACGCCTAGTAGGTATTCCATTTAGGGTCTACACATGGTTAGTACAAATAATATATATTAACATAAAGTCAAAACCATATAAAACAATGCCATGTCATGATGTTAAATGCAATGAGTCCCACCCATCACAAGTACAAATAACCTCTTGATGGAATTCTCATCATCAAGGTACCCCCACGTAGGTCTTTCGGACATCCCGACAGAGTGTGGCCCCTCCGGTTTCTTCTTGATGAGAAATGCACATCAAGGTATCCCCACATTGGTCTTTCGGAAGCCCCGACGGAGTGTGGCCCCTCCGGTTACATATCCTTCACCCCATGCCATGCATGAGATGCTAATGAAACACATGCTATTTTATATTGTAAACATAGCATTAAAACTCACATTTAAAACATATCTTTTACAACGTAAATTCATCAAATTAAGATAAAAACATTGTACATAAACCCATGGTTTCAAAGAAGTAGAATCCTACCAAAGACCACCAAGTGTCCTTGCTTCTTAATCCGGCAACCACTCACGATCACGCACCGTTTGTGAGGTCCCGTCACCTTATTACACAACAATCAATCATACCATGTTCAATTTAATTTCTATTTATATCTAAGTCCATAAACCCAACTTTGTGGGTTCGGCCATACACTATGGCCGAACCTCACCTCTTTTGTTTTAGTTCCTTTTTTCTCATTTAACTTAAGTCCAAGATCATATCACTTCTCATTCATTTAATCTAACATACATAAACCCTAAGTCCATCATACCTTCCCCATAGGGTTCGGCCATACACCATGGCCGAATCCATGGTCCATTATTTCCACTTAATTACAATATTGTCATTCTTCTATCACCTTATGTTTAGGTTCCAAAGCATAGGTCCATTCATTTATTTAATTATGCATAACCACTCTAAGTGTCCCTTAAAAATATTCCAACAATTGGTTCATTAAATGGTTCATGGGGTTCGTCCGTACACCATGGCCGAACCCATGATGTTTCATTTCCATGGTCTCCATTTAATCATCACTATATTAAGTCCATAACTGATCCATAACATAGCTCTATAAACAATCCATTAACCGTGACATAAAACTCCAAATGACCCAATAATTTGGTTCATGGGGTTCGGCCATACATCATGGCCGAATCCATGATATCATTTTTCCATCCTCTTTCTTAATTTATTTACAATAATAAATCCATGACCCAAGTCCTTCCATGATGGGTTTAATCATACATAGCATAAAACCCTAATAGATCCCTCCATTAAATTACTATATTCATCCCCTAATTTTTCTTCCATGGGGTTCGGCCATACACCATGGCCGAACCCTATGGTTCCTTTCTTTAAACAAAATTATCAAAATACTTACCGGTTCCGCTACTCCTCCGGTTTTCCTTCGCTCCGACTTGTTCTTTCTATCCTTTCCTTCCTTAGCCTCTTTTGTATGTATTCCTCTTTCTACTTGATCTTTCACACAGTTGGTTGCCCTCTCCTTCTCTTCACACTGCCGAGAACCCCTTATTGACAGAGCACACAACGTCAAAGCCTCCCTTGATTTGTGTATGCCGAGCGCCGTTTTGTCTTGTTGCTGCCTCTTTTTGAATGCAGCGTCAGTATGCACTACCTTTCCTTTGCTCGGCTACCTTTGTTTTATAAAACTTCCAGCCGGTCCTATCTTTAGAAGATGCCGAGACCCTTCAATTTAGCAATTTCCTAGTATCACTCTTAACAAAGGAAAGGACACCTTTTAAAGAAATTCCAGCGCATCATCATGGATGTGCATATCTCATACATGTAACAGCCCGCCCTTTTCACTCGAAATCAGAGTCTATTTTTTAAAAAAAATAATAAACAAGTGATAAAAGCGGAGTGTCACGACGCGAGCTAAGTCCGGATTTCTAAAATCCGACCCTTAACTGGCCAACCCTATGTGTACATAGACTAAGTCCATGAGAACGGTTCGCACATAGTAACTTATTATCAATGCGGAATATAACATATCTGATTGCGGATTATAATAGAACCTAATACTAGTCCATTTTAGATAGCAAAGTACTTAGTTATTAACCAACTTAACTTAGATTAGATATCCATACCAAACCATTCACAAAGCATAGCAAATATTTAATTATTTCATATCCATGATAACTCAACAAAATATAATAAATAAAATCCATTCATATATCCAAGCTCCTATGCTTGGCTTCTTTCACGATCCTTGATCCCTTCATTTCCTGCGTCATTCACTAGGGTAGAAGTAGGGCGTTAGAACAACGTGCCCAGTAGGAATTCTAGGTAGGGCTATCACATGGGTTAGTATCACAAAAACATATATAATATCATATCATCAAAGCCATTTGAAATCATGCCATGCCATATGTCTTATGCAATGAGTCCCACCCATCACATACATGTAACCTCTTGATGGAATTCTCTTCATCATGGTATTCCCACAGTGGTCTTTCGGACGCCCCGACGGAGTGTGGCCTCCGGATTCTTCTTGATGGCATTATCCACATCAAGGTCTTCCTACGAATGCCTCACGGACTCCCCGACGGAGTGTAGCCTCCGGTTACAAACTTCCCTCCCATGCTATGCATGAGATGTACATGTCCATATGCTATCTTATGTAAATACCATAGCATTAAAAAACCTCACTTTTGAAACATAATATAATTTGCAGCATAAACAAGCAAAAAAAATAAAACCATATACATATTCATGTTTCAATAAGGTAGAATCCTACCAAAAGACCACTCAAGTGTCCTTTCCTTCTTAATCCGGCAACCGCTCACGATCTTGCACCGTTTTTGAGGTCCCGTCACTGTAACACCCTGCCCTTTTCACTCTAATTTTCAGAGTTTAATTTTTTTTTATATATATAATAATCATGTGATCGAGGCGGAGTGTCACGACGCGAGTTAAGTTCGGATCTCTAAATCCGACCCTTAACTGGCCAAGCCCATGTGTATATGAACTAAGTCCACAAAACTGATCCGCACATGGTACATATATAACTTGCGGAATTAACTTAGTCTTAATCCAACTGAGGTTATAATAGAACCTATGACTATTCCAATTTTCCATTCTTAGATAGTAAAGTACATAACTTATTCTCCAAAATTACTAATCAATCTTAACTAATCGTTCAATCAAACCATCCTACTTAAAACAAACCATAGCATCTATCTTAACTACTTATTACAAGCCAACATAACTAATTATCAAATTACATTGTCCAAATTCAAATAACAAATCCATAATTAGTCCATTCATGTCCATTCAAATCCATTCAAAATGTCCAAGCTCCTATGCTTGGTTTTCATCTCGATCCACGTTCTTCCCTTTCCCTGCGTCATCCACTAAGGATATAGATAGGGCGTTAGATCAACGCGCCCAGTAGTGTTTCCGAATAGGGCTACCACATGGTTAGTCAAAAACATGCAAATAATATAATAATAACACGTGTGACAAAATTCCATAAAAACATGCTATGTATGAAATGAACATGTAATGAGTCCCACCCATCACCATTCAACATAGCCATCATTTGACGGGATTCTCATCGTCAAGGTAACCCACAGTGGTCTTTCGAACGCCCCAACGGAGTGTGGCCTCTGGATTCCTCCTGATGGGATTCTCATCATCAGGGTACCCCACAGTGGTCTTTCGGATGCCCCGACGGAGTGTGGCCTCCGGTTACAACACCATCATCCCATGCCATGCATGAGATGTCTATGCAAACATGTTATTTAGAAACATAGCTTTACAAACATACAAGTTATTGAAATCAACATAAAACAACATATGGAATAGTGGTTACAATAAATGTAGGAAACCTACACTTGTTTACTTTGTTTGACCCTTCCTTTGAACCGTCTTCCGATCACGGCTTGTACACCGTTCTAGAAATCCCAAAACCTTATTTACATAACAGCAAGTTAAGCATTCATTCATGTGATTCTAACTTAGTCTAAGTCCCAAAAATCCACTTAAACTTCCATGTCCTATCTTAGCCATAGAACCCCATAGTTTTGGTCCTTTTAAATATGTTTTTTGTCTCATTTAGACATAGGATAACAGTATAATGTTATCATGTTTTTACCTTTCAAAACCATCCAATAAGCCCATCACTTTGTATGATTTCCATTTTGTAAAACTCAATCCAAATATCCACATAACAGTCCATGGGGTTCGGCCATACATATGGCCGAACCCTATGGTTCTTGGTGTAATTAATCCAACCATTGTCCATGGTTTTAATCCATAATTTAACCATAGTATTAATATGGTTCAGCCAAGCCATAGTTACCTAAAAACAGTAAGCTTATCTTCACTTTAAATCCTTTAAAATCTCACAAAATCATTTAATACTTCCATGAAATGTCATACCATTTCATGGGGTTCGGCCCACCCAATATTTGTCCATATTTTTTGATCAGTACTTAGCTTAATAAACACATAATTCAGCCATGTAATAACTGGTCAAAATCAGTGACTTATCTCCCTTTAAAATCCTTTAAAAGAACTTCAATACATAATATGAATTTCATCTCTCAAACACCATAAAAATCACCAAGTTTTCCCATCGGGTTCGGCCATCCAAAGGGCCGAACCCTATGGTCCATATTTTATCACTTTTAAACATCATAATCCCATATTTAAACCATTGATGGATCTGGCCATACGATGGCCAGATCTCATTTTCTTAACCAATCTATTAAACAAGGGTTCAAAATGCACTTACGAACACCGCGTCTCCTTCGGTTCTTTTGACTCTTTTCTTGACCCTTTATTTCCTCGACCTCTCCTTCTCTCTTACTGTTCTTTGGGCTGAGACTAACCTTGCTGCAATCTCCTTGGAATACTTCAGCCAGATGACATAGATTTGAGGGAGAAAGAGAGAGAAAGGAAACTTTGATCTTAAACCTTGGTGCCAACTCCTTTTGCTCAAAGTGTGCTTTTGTCTTGGTGAAAGAAATCAACCAAGGACTGATTGCAAATTAGTAACCAGCTGCTGTTCTTGCTTTTGGAATGTAGAAGACAGCAAAGAGAGAGAGAGATAGAGATAGAAAATTGAACCTCTTTTGGCTACTCAAATTCAGCCCAAACTTGCCTCACATGTAACTCCCATATTAACCCCAAGTCCTTTATGCTTACTTGGGGGTTTCATCTATGCAATGAAACCTCCCCAAGCTCTCCAACGTCTCCCATGCTGGTATTTGTGTAACCTCTCCTTTTCTTCCTCCTCTCATTATCATCTTACATGGGGGTTTCATCTAGAAATGAAACCTTACCCCCACCTCCAACGTGTAGTCTTATCATATTTGAATTTTAAAAGTCAAAACCTCATTCGTAACTCTATAATACAGCAGCTCCATTCAGCCCATTTGATCCTCATCAATGTCCCATTTGAGAGTTTCATTCTTGAAATGAAACTCCCCTCCTCCAAGTGTGAACACACTTTGTAACTCCCATTGGTTTTAATATCTATCTTGGAGTTTCAACTTTTAAATAAAACTCTCCATGTTCCAATGACTAGCCCCTTGGTTAACCTTGTATTTGTAACTCTCAAAATAGCCACCCCACTTATCTCTTTAGTAGATGTTACATGCATGAAAAACCTCATGCAACCAACATGTAAAACATTTGAAATTGAGTCACAACTCTCATGTAACTTAATAAATTCAACTCATAAGTTTTGTTCAACTAAACTCCACCATTCATTTCAACTCAAACCAAACTCAATTAATGAAAACTTAAATCAACTAAGTTTTGAGCTCACTCCATGATTAATCATGTCCATCTCGACCCATTGGGTCCCATTTGACCATTTTGACCCATTTAACGAAATTTGACCCAATTATGATTCTTGACCCGTTTAAGTTCATCTTATCCATTTATTTGTTTTGTAATCAAACCTACTAACCATTGGGTCTTGATTGAACCATTGACCCATTTAAATTCAACTCAAATATATCACAATGGCAATTTCGTAAATATGAATAAATTCATATAAAATGATAACTTTGAAATTCCAGGGTGTTACAGTCACCTTGTTTATATATCAACAAGTCAAGACAATATCCATTTGATTTCCAATTAAGTCTAAGTCCAAAAACCATCCTTGTGGGGTTCGGCCATACACCATGGCTGAACTTCACCCTTTTTAATTTGGTCCCTTTTATTTAATCATTACAATCCAAATAACTTATTTAAAACCTCAATCTACCAAACATACCTTGGTGGGGTTCGGCCATACAACATGGCCAAACCTTACCACTTTGGTTTTGACCCCTCTTTCAAATCCTTTGATCATTTCATTCCATATTTACAATATTGCCACTAGCCTAACCCTTGTTTAATTTTGCTTAATAACCAATGTCCGTAATAAATCTACCATAGTGGGGTTCGGCCATACAACATGGCCGAACCTCACCATCTTAAAGTTGGTCCTTTAGTCCTTCATACATAAAGCTAATTATCAATCCATCCATCTAATTATCTAGCCCTTAACCATCCACCATTGTCACTCTATGGGGTTCGGCCTATAGTTCCTTATTTCCATTAAAACCTTTATCCATCTATGAATGGTTCTCATAATTCTATCCATTTGAATATTTTTAGACCTTTTTAAACAAAACACCATACATAGTACTTGGTGGGGTTCAGCCATACACCATGGCCGAACCTCACCCCTTTGGTTTTGGTGCTCCTCTTTGCCATTCTTTTTGATGAACAATATACATCCAAGTCCAACACTTTTCCATACATTTAAACCCTTTAAAAACATCAAAAACCCTTCATGGGGTTCAGCCATACACTTGGCCGAACCCTATGGTTCTTTACTTTCCTTCAAACTATAACATACAATTATATAATTTGATCCTTTGATGTTTCCCATTCATACTCCCATTTAGTCCCTTTAGAAATCTATATTAACCTTCCATTTAACATATCATTATCCTTTCATTTTCTTCCATGGGATTCGGCCATACACATGGCCGAATCATATGGTTCCTTTATCTCTTCCTTTAAACTTCATAGCCATGATCATACCCTTTGATGGGTTCGACCATACATCATGGCCGAACCTAATCAACCTCCTTTTCATACTCAATGGTTTTTGTATATCCCTTTTTAAGATTTGGACATACAATGGACTGATCATGTTTCTTTGGCTATCTTACTTAATAAAAGTTATTGAACACCTACCGTTTCCGTGACTCCTCCGATTTGATCTTTGCTCCGGCTTGTTCTTCCGTTCATTTTGCTCCTCTTTGATCCTTAGCCTTCCTTCTTCCTCTTCTCTTTTATTTTTGGCCAATATATGAGCTTGGTCAAGATGAGATTACCAAGGGTTGATTCGGCCAAGATGAAGAGAGGTTTGAGAGAAAAGCTTAGCACAATTCTTCAAACCCTTTTTGATCTATGAGAGGAGAACCGGCCTTGAGAGAGAGAGAGAGAGAGAGAGAAACTTGGCCTTGGGTGAGAGTGATAAAACCTTGAGATGCAAACTCCTTTGCTCTAAGTCCACTTTGTCTTGGTGGAGTGATCGGCCAAGGAATGATTTGTGTGAGAGACAACCAGCCAAGGTTCCTTGTCTTGAGAGGTGAAAAACGGCCAAGGGGGGGAGAGAGAGAGAGTGTGTGAAAATGAAAACTCCTTTGGCTTAATGAAATTCAGCCCATGGTGGTGTCTCTTGGTGGCACCACTTGTAACTCCCCTCCCCATTCATTTCCTTCACTTAATCCAGTTGGGGCTTTCATCCTTGAGATGAAACCCTCCCAACGGTTTTGACTCTTGGGCTGTCTTGGTGCAACCTACTCCATGTGTGAACCCATTTGTAACTCCATTTCTTAATGTCTCCCTTGGGGGTTTCATCCTTGAGATGAAACTCCCATGTGCCTTGAGATGAAACTCCCATGTGCCTTGAGTTTGAAATCCATAACCGCCACCTTTCATTATTTGCCCATGTCGGGGTTTCATCCATGAGATGAAACTCCCACAAGCCAACGGTTTTGACTTGTCTTAAGCTTGGACCACCCAACTATCCAACTCCCTCTTAATTCTTATTTGAATTTGCATTTAAAAAGGAGAAACTCCTTAACTCTTTATTATCCACTTTGGGGGTTTCATGCATGAGAGACACTTCCCATGCATTCCAACGTGTGGTGCAATTTGAACTTGAACTCTTGGTGTAACCTCCCCTCATTTATGTTTCATGTGGGGGTTTCATCTTTGAGATGAAACTCCCATATGCTAAACCGTCCTTCCATTGGCTATCCCTTTGGAGTTTCATGCATAAAATAAACTCTCATGGAATCCAACGTGTATATCATTTTGAATTTGAATAAACTTCTCACCTTATGTAACTCCCATAAAACCGCCACCTCCTTTAATTATCTAGGAGTTTCATGCATGAGCTGACCTCCCATGCATCCAACGTTTTTCTTTGTTTGAAACTTGAAATCAATACACTCCACTCCCATTCACACACTTCACTCACTTAAAATTAATTTAACTCCCTCAACTCAACCCATTCATTTAATTCAACTCAACCAATAAATTCAACTCCATCTAAACTCAATCATTTACTTCAACTCAATCCAAACTCAATCATTTATTTCAACTCAATCTCAATCACTTAATTCAACTTAACCCAATTTAAACTTGAGCTCACCCAATGGTCAATCAAGTCAAATACGACCCATTGGATCCCAATTGGGTCTTTTGACCCAAATAATCACCTTGACCCAATTATATATAAATTACCCATTTAGTTTAATTCGATCCATATAACATGTACATTGGGTCTTAATTGAACAATAGGCCCCACAATTTTCTCATCTACGGTAATAACCTTTTAATTCATAATTTCAATGGCAATTTTCGTAAATATTGCTATATTGAAAATCAGGGATATTACAATACACGGCCAAGCGACCTATCTTTAATTTTAGACATCTTCTTTATTTGGATTAGGCAATCGGATGTCATTGCCTAATCCAAACTCATCTTCACGTGTTGCCCCTTTAGGACAATCCTTGTTCGACTATAACTCCTTATTTATAGATATATTGCATTACCATTTTAATTCAACCCCATTTAATTAGGCTTGAACTCACTTGGTGGTCAACCAAACTAACCACGACCCATTGGCTCCCAATTGGGTATTTTGACCCAAATAGCAACATTGACCCAATTAAATGCGCCTTACCCATTTACTTTAAATTGAACCTTATACCATAACAGTTGGGTCCTAATTAGCCATTGACCCAACACTTTACCCATCTAAGGTTCGTATCCGTTAATTCACAATTAAAATGGCAAATTCCGTAAATATTGATAACATGGAATTCCGAAGTGTTACACGGAGTAGTTGATCCATTTAGATACTTGAGAGCCTGATGATCTGTATAAAGGATGAACTCTCGTTGTACCAAATAGTGTTTTCACTGCTTCAAAGCTTGAACTACCGCATACATCTCTTGCTCATAGGTAGACCATTTCCTCTATGCATCGCTTAGTTTTTCACTGAAATAAGCCACATGTCTGCCTTCTTGAGATAAAACTGCTCCAATGCCAATTGCAGAGGCATCACAATCGACTTCGAACAACTTGTCAAAGCTTGGAAAGGCTAAGACAGGAACAGTGGTGAGTTTCTCCTTGATCAAGTTGATACTCTTTTCAGCAGCTTCGGTCCATGTGAATTGTTTCTTCTTTAGGCATTTAGTGAGAGGAGCGGCAACACTGCTGAAATTCTTCACAAACCGTCGATAGAAGGTTGCAAGGCCATGGAAACTCCTAAGATCACTAACCATTCGTGGAGTGGGCCACTCACGGATAGCACAGATCTTCTCTTCATCGACTTGTACTCCAGAGGATCCAACAACGTACCCCAGGAAGACAAGTTTATCTGCATGAAAAGTACACTTTTTTTATGAACATATAAACTGTTGTCCTTGAGTACCTGGAATATTTTACGTAGATGCTGCAGGTGATTCTCCTTTGAACGGCTGTAGATGAGAATGTCTTCGAAGTAGACAGTGACAAACTTCCCAATGAAAGGTTTCAATACTTGGTTCATCAGCAGCATGAATACGCTTGGTGCGTTGGAGAGTCCAAACGGCATCACTAGCCATTCATAAAGTCTTTCTTTTGTCTTGAAAGCAGTCTTCCATTCATCTCTGGGGCCGGATGCGGATTTGGTGATACTCGCTTCTGAGATCTAGTTTGGAGAAGACTTTGATACCTTCAAGCATATCTAGTATATCATCCAAGCGAGGAATAGGAAACCGGTACTTGACAGTGATTTTGTTGATGGCTCGACTGTTAATGCACATTCGTTAACTCCCGTCCTTCTTGGGTGTCAACAATACTAGAACGGCAAGTGGGTTCATGCTAGTGCGAATCAAGCCTTTGTACAATAAGTCCTCCACTTGGCCCTGTAAGATATCAAACTCCTTAAGGCTCATCCTTTAATGGGGTAGATGTGGCAAACTAGCTCCAAGGACAAGATCTATGTAATGTTGGATGTTCCGAGTCGGAGGCAAGTCATCTGGAAGCTCATCTGGCATCAAGTCTTGGAACTCGTCCAGAATTGGGGTTACCTCTAGTGGGGCCGGTACGGCTACTGAGTCTGGTTCCTGGATGACCAATGCAATGATTTCACATGTTTCAAGTGACTCACGCTCAATGTCGTTGACTAGGAGAAAAGACTCCTTTGTCTCAGATGGTGGTGGATGGTGGCCTTTTCTTGACTTAGTGTTGAGGGTGACCTTTACTCCATCTTTGTAAAAGGTGAAGATATTTGCACGTCCCCAATGGTGGGAATCAAAGTCATACTGCCACGGGCGGCCCAAAATCATGTGGCTGACGTCCATATCAACAACGTCAAAGAGGCTTTCATCTTTGTATCTCTCACCAAGGGAGAAGGAGACGAGGCACTGCTTCGTTACTCGGGTATCTTCCACATTCTTGATCCATCCGACCAAGTAGGGAAAGGGGCATGCTTGGGTCGGCAAGCCCATCTTATCTACCATCAACTGGGAGATCATGTTCTCACAACTACTGCCATCAATGATAACGTCACAAACTTTATCGTTAACAGTGCATTGAGTCCTAAAGATCTTGTGATGTTGTGATGGGAGACCTTTCCTCGGTTGTCAGAGCAATCTGTAAACCACCAAAGAGGATCCTTCGTCTCCATAGTCGACATAGTCTTCTTCATCTTCAACAAGATCTTCCTTTTGTCCTTCAATATACTCTTCTTCCTCAGCCTAGGCTTCATTAGTGCTAATTGCAACTGGATGACGAGTAGAACAATTATTTGAACGGTGTCCTAGCTCACCGCAACGAAAACAATTGCCTAGCATAGGTCGGGCGTATGGATTGTTTTGCCCTGTGTCTTTGCCAGAGGTAGACTTCGGCAGGGCAACTGGTTGGTTCCGTGGTGGAACTTGTCGAGTAGGCATTGTCTGCTGAGAAGTGCGCCCTGAGGCTGGTGGGGTATCCGTGTATTTGAGATGTTGTTCTGCCTAACTACGAAGAGTTTATCCGTGTAGACGAGAAGAGTTGATCCGCGTATTTGCGAGGTTGTTCTGCCTAATTACGAAGAGTTGATCCATGTATTTGCGAGGTTGTTGCACATAAACACGGGGTTGTACTGTGTTGAGTCGCCCTACAATCCCACGAGTTGCATGTGTAATATGTTTGCAACTGTATTTTATATGTTGGTGATAGTTTTGTTATGCATGTATTTTATAGGGTCATTAATATGCTTGATAAATAACATGATATATGCTAGATGTTGTTTCTCTTCACTAGGCTAGTTAACTCACTCCCTTACACTAATGGTTTAGGGATATAGGTGCCATGTGTTTATCGTTGAGTCAGGATTTGTTGTTTTATTAGAGAAACTTTGAGAACGATTGTAATAATTCTACATTTATATGTATCCCTATTTGATATGAATAAATAGTATTTCTCTCCACGTGTTCCGCTATGGCTATTAGCCTCTGATGATATTCAAGTTATGGAAATTACACTGTGGTTGAGATACATAGAAATGTGTTGAATAACCGATGTAAGTGCATGAGGCCCTTCAATGATAATATAACGATGATGGTATTAGAAGGAAAAAAATTAGTCGCGTCTCGTGGACCCTTGGTGGGGAGGGGCGTGATAGTATGTGTTTGCCAAACCACGTAAATCATGGTGTTGATTTATTTATGGTTAGTTGATTTATTTTATTATTCGTGCTCTGATTGGTTTGATATATTCCACATATTATTTCCGAATAGTTATCTATTAATTAATCTCTGTTATTATCTCTTATTTTAACAAGAGTTATATAAATACTTATTTCTTTGAACCAAGTTCTTTAATCTTCTATTAACCATCTAATACATTAAAAGGGCCTTTAAAAGAATCTTGCAAAATCTTGGATATGACTATCGGTTCTCCCCTACCTCCCCCGTGCGCCGCACCTCACCCTGTTAGGATATGGCACGAATTTGTGATTCCAACCTACAAGGCAGGACAAGATTTTCACCTAAAAATCAAGAACGAGGCTGGTTTGAGAAGGTTCACACGGTATGGCCTTGAAGTGTTTCATGGAAGAGAGATTTTAGGAGAGAAAATAGGGCAGCCAACATGTGTATGCTTGGAATTTCCATATGCTACAAGGAGAGGAGAAAAAATAGGCTTCGGCTCATGGAGGAACGAGGAAGCACGTCGGAGAGTGGGACATAAGATGGATTTATTCTTCTGGGATAGAAAGAAAAGAAAAGAGATAGGAAGAAACTAGGAGAACTGGAGAAGCCGAAATATATAGAATTCTTGTGTTTAGTTTTGTTCTTGGCTACAGTAGAGGATTCTTAAGGTAAGGGACTAGACTACTGACTACCTGAGAAGGAAGACAAGATGGAGCAACTGGACTTGCGTTGCATGATTTGTCTACGGCTCTCTGAACAGGAATGAGATTGGCTTTTAAGCTCTTTGATTATCTCTCTTGTATTAAGTGTCTTTATTTTTCTCTCTGAATAAAATTGTACGCTCCGTCGACGTAGATAGGTCATTCCCGACCTACGTAAATCTCTGTGTGTTTGTTTATTTTATATTTGTGTTGTGATAATTATTTATTTCTGTATATTTATCCCTAACACACCCCCTCCCCAAAATGCCAAATTTGCGTCAAAGCAACAATGAACAATTGTCATTTTATCTAACATAATATTATTGCTTATGAGATGACATTCCCATGTCAAACCAAAATGATCAACTGGTAGAAATGTTTATTCCTTGATCCAATCTAAATGTGATTTGTTGCAAGTTGGATATGTGTGACATCTACTAGCGTAAAGGGTAGTGATGTAACTGGAGGGCAGCGACATCTACCAGCTTAAAGGGTAATGATGTGAGTGTAGTGTAGCATTTCTCATGTACAAAAACTGTAGTTTTTTACTTTCTTTTCGATTGTAAATCCCATAATTTTGGTTTAATGAGGGATTCTAATTCACTATCACTATGTTCTTGTGACTCTATTTATTTGCTATCTTCGAGGACAGACGTAGATACACAAAAATCATAGAAAATTTCATTTCTCTCTTCTATTTCACTTGTGATTCTTCGACTTCATCTTCTATTTTCTTGAAATTCTACAATTGCATGAAAGTTTTTACTATACCCTATCAAAATATGTGAAATTTTAAACTAGAATTATAGAAAAAAAGGTTTTCCATATTCCCATTTTTTCATACTTCTCATAAATTTTGACTGATCATTGAAAAAATGTGGTTGATTCGATCATACATCAGGCAAGATATTGGCAATATAATATATGTATTGGTGATACAACCAATTTGTGGAGTCATCACAAGACCTATCATCATACATCTAAAACTTAGAAAAAGAAACTCACATTTCGGGCCAACTAAACTTCATGAAGTAAATGCAATATATTTTTTCAATGTAAAAATTTAAGATTAACTAAAATGACAAGATGATATAAAGCCTTTAAAATAAATGGATAACATAATTATATATTGACAAACTTAAGATGATAAAAATTGATATAGATGAATTTTGAGAGATCCATAACGTGAGGTCAATACTGAACTTAGCAAGTGTGCATTGTGGGCTGTATCCCTTTAGGAATTTAGGAATATCTGTATGTCCGACATCCTTCGTGCATGAAAAGAATGTGTTGATCTTGGTTGAGTCCGTATGGTGATTAGCCTCTTCTTTGTTCTGGAAGTGCCCTGTTATTTTTTCATGCTATGTTTGCATGTAGGTTTTTTTTTGTTTTCTTTACATATTCTGTATTTGCACCTGTGGTGCTCTCTTTATATTAATATACATATGAAACATTTCAAAAAAAAAAAATACTGAACTAACAATAATTACTTCTCGATAGAGAACGAAATTGGTGCCATTACAACTTTGTTGCCATTGTATTTTCATAATAACTTGACATGTATCGGTCTGTGAAGGCCATAAATCATATCAATTTAAATATATTTATTAGATATACTTTAATATAAAATTTAAATTTTAAAATATATTTTCGTTATTTGATAAAATGACAAAAAATAGATAATTGAACTGAACACATATTTCAAAATCTATTTTAAGCTAAAAATTCTATTTTAAATTTCATCCATCATTTTTTTCACCTTTAAATTATATATTTTAAAATTAAGTTTTTGTATATATATATATATATATATATATATATATTAAATAATACCTTTTGAACTTTATGCTATAACAGATATGAAATTATTAAAAGAAAAAAATTATTATAACACCACCTAAGTGCACGCTGCCATGACAGCAACGAATCCTTCGTTCTTTAACCATTTCATACGATCCTCATTTGTATATGGACGGAATGTACACATTATGAGTTGGGTGTATGCCACTTTTACCAAATGTAAACTATAAAATATTATTAAATTCCACGTCCTCTTTTTGACCAATGGAGAAGATTCAACAATTGCAACGTCAACCCTAGCCAGGTAGAGAGACTTTGGATTATAAGGCACCCTATTCAAAGTCCACCCAAGAAACCAATAAGAAATTCCGGAGCTCACATGCAAGTCCTTGTCACTACGCTCTGTCATTCAAGTCAAATCTCCAGTCCTTATAAATCAAACATCTAACCTTTCTCTTCTCTCACTCCTGCTCCCATGGCTAATCTTCTCTCTATTCTTTCCTTGATCATCCCTCTCTTTGCCATTTCTGCATCGGCTTCTGGTGAGTTTTCATCGCTTGTGAAGATCATTCCTTCCTAATTCTGGTTTGGTTTCTAATTAATGTTTCCCATGAATCAACTTGCAGTGTTTGTTAGCATAGACTGTGGCTCCTCAGACTTGACTTACACAGATGACAATAGCATCGAATGGCAAGGTGATGATAGCCTGATTGGGAATGGACAGAGTCGAGTGGTGCAAAATGCTGACTCTGTCTCTCAGGTAATGAGCACTCTCAGAGTCTTCACTACTCGAAAGAAGAATTGCTACTTAGTCCAAGTCGACAAAGACGGCATGCTTCTCGTTCGCGCCAGCTTTTACTATGGTAACTATGACAACAAATCATCACCGCCGACCTTCGGTCTGCAGTACGACGGCAACGAATGGACAACAGTGGTGACTTCAAGCGATCAGGTTGTTTCTCATGAAGTGATTTACGTTCCCAAAGGGGATATCATCAGTGTCTGTGTTGCCCAGACGATGCCCAATCAGCTGCCTTTTGTATCTGCACTTGAAGTAAGGAGTCTAGATGCAGATATGTATTCTTTGGTAGACTCCGCAACCTTCCCTTTGTATCTCAGCAAGAGGGTTGCCTTTGGTGCAAATGCCACAGTAAGGTAAACCCAATTATTCTATTCTTCTCTTACTCGCAGATGTTTTAATTTTTACCTGCATATATTTCTAGCTTGACTGATTAAAAAATGGCTTAAAATGCTCCATGTACACAGCCTTCATAATTTTACTATACTATTTATATAAACATAGATATACTAAATGGGTCTTAATAGAGACACCACACCTTCTAGGTAAGGCAGATATAATTTTAATGATTACTTCATCCTATTTTCATCTTTTAAATCGATATTGAAATTATAGAGCATTTTTTGTCATCTGAGAGAATTTGACGGGCTTTCTCAAAAATGATTGGTGTTTTATCCAAATTAGAGCCTTACTAGATTAGCTAAAAGAGAAAAATATAGCTCCTCATAATCAATTATATTGTAATGTGAAAAATAGAAATGGAATATAACTGCCTAAGATTAATAAAAGATCTTCTTTTAAGTATTCACTTAAAAATAAGTGAAGAAAATATAAGGAAAAGGAAAATATATATACTTCAATCAAAAAAGTTTGACCCCTGGTTAAAAGGGAGGGAAGTTGTAATGCCATGATCAAACTCCCATAAGAAATTAATAATGATTATTGGTAGATATTCAATAGAGAAATTTAAAATTAAAAATGATTTGCCTAATGAAAATTTTAAATTCATTCTACCTTATATCATCTAATGCAGTAGTACTATACAATTTATGATGTCACCATTCATGCACTGCCATGTTGAAAAAAATGAGGGTGTTTTGGTCATTTCAACAATGTAAAAGTTCCAAAAAATTTAAGGCTGCGTTTGGATGGGAGGTAAACGGAGGGTAATGGGGTAACTCTCCATTATTCCTTTTAGAAGTTTTCATATTACTTGGGGTAACCTCTTACCAGGGGTTACCCCGAATAACCCCTCCAAAATTTACCGTCGTCGAAACGCAGCCTAAATAACCAAAACATCTTTGTTTTGATTAAATAGCAATACATGAATGGTGGATCCATAAATTATCTAATGCTTATTGCACTAAATGAATTCGATTTCATGATATGGATCGTTTATATTTAGGACACGACCTAGATTTATATTTTGGACTCGCTTTTGTACAACCTCATGGATGATATTTTTATGACTAGTTAGACGACACAACAGTTGACATGCTGATACATCACTTGACATGCCATTGGATTAGACCCAACAATCTGAATCATTTTGACATGTTGTCAGATGCTAATTTTTTTTTTTTATAATATGGGTACCTCGACTTTAAATTGAAGGTGAGACTAATCCCACAATTGTATAAAACCACTAGCAAACCTCGTGAAAGAAGTCGAACTCAAGAACTTTAATCTAATCTGAAAAGTTTCCTAGTTGAATTAGTCTTACTCCTAATGCCTACTTTTAATCAAATAAAACTCATGAATCAAAACATAACAATGATTGTTAATAAACCCAAATGTCAACCATCCATAAGAACTATTTTCTATTAGATTGAGATACACTATTATGTATGGTGGATTAAGAGACTTCATAATAATTTTAATCCAATAGGAACCCGACCTTATGAATGGTTAATTAAGCGGTCTATTATCTATCATGATGGAATGTTGGGCCCAGGGGTTAAAATATCGTTATCGGCCGATATTTTTCTCTCTCCTCTTTTTTTTTTAAGAAAACAGCCGATATCAGCCGATGTGATACGGCCGATATATCGACCGATATTGTGAATATCGGCCGATACGATATGATATCGGCTGATATAGTGCTCTTCAAAACCGATACATATCAGCCGATACATATATTTCGACCCCTGGTTGGGCCCATTGGTTTTCGTTGAAGTAAAATGGGCCACACATAAAATTTATTCAACTTTACTTTAATTTACAATCAAATCAATCTCATCTAATTATTTCTTTGCGTGTATGAGCTTGGGGATAAGTTAGAGATTCAGCAACATTTCTGACCTTGAGACTTTTCTAGTAGAAGGTCTGACTTTTTATCCTACAATCAGTCTTTCAATGTGAGTTACAGCTTGACTTATATTTAAATAAAGTGATTGAGTAAATTGCAGTAAATTTGTTGAATTATTGCGAAGGTGCACATAATTCTATAATTTAAAAAAAGTCTAGGTGATTGATCTAGCCAGCTTTCAAAATGGTTAGATTTGCTAAAGAAAATCAGCTACAAAGTAGGATTTTTTTTGGTTCCGCTAAAGAGAATTCAGCTATGGCTCTAAATTGTAAAAATTGGAGAAAATCCTAACAAAATTCACCGAAAATGAGTTTAAGTCCTAAGGATTATTAGGATAATGGCGAGCACCTCTTCAGCCTACTCGGTCATCCGGGGAATCACCTCACCCGTCGCACATTCGGGTATCGGAATTGCAAAGGCTTCTAAGGTTACCTTGGGTGAACCAACATTCAGCCTGATTGCCTATCTAGGGTTAACATAATTACTTCCCAATTAGTCGTTATCTGGGACTCCCAGGCATCTTGTTTCCTAAATCAAATCACGCCCCTCTCATAGTTACGCCCGGGAAATATAAGACGGACCGACCATTTGATCTATGCAAGGGGTACAACCACCCAATTCCAATCACAAGGGAGTCTGAATCTCAACCACGCTTCCACTGCGCGGTCCCACATAACATCCCCGCCCTAACTACCCGACAAGCTAGGGGAGTCTCTAGATCCTGATGTTGCCTAGTACCCATGCCCCCACCGACATCCCACATACGTCAGTCATATGTATGCACAATTACCTCTACGCTTACACATGCTATTAACATAGTTCATCACCTAACAATCGGGTGTATGCATCACTATTTATCACTGGTTGGCATGTTAACATCCAAGCATGTTATAACGTCTAGCAGTCCAAACTAATCATCACATGGTCATATGGTATATTATCAACAGAATACCTCACACCATAATCAAACATATACCACCATATATTACATATATTCGCATGTTGGCATCTTAACATATTATCAATAAAAATAAACTCCAATCATGTCACCACACAATCAATCAATTATGACATCAGATAATCAACTTGTATATGTCTTTGCGGGCATCGGGTACAAATACATCCGGATGGGGGCCCGCCACATAATGGTATCAACAATTCCCTTGCCGAGTGGCTCATAATACTGAGGACCCCCATTCGCCTTATTTCGTACCCGCACATTTGACAAAGAAGTAAGATGCATAGATGCATTTTAAAATCGGTGGTAAGTTCCCTCACCTGTGTGTGCCTCAAAATCCAAAGCGAGAAAGACAGTGCGCTCGGTTGAAAGGAGTTCAATCTGTTGAAAATAGAGCAAAGGAATAAGCAATCGAGCAAAAAGGGCCAAACAAAACCTGGAGTGCAAACGGGCCCGAAACTGGGCTGGGCCCGAAATTGGGCCGAGCCGAACAGAATTGGGCCGGACTCAAAGTTGGGCCAGACCAGATCTGGGCCGGACCCAAAGCTGGGCCGAATTGGCCGAGTCGGGCCTGGGCTGAGTCGGGTTGGGCTGGCTGGGCGAGCTGGGCCTGGACCTAGCTGCCAGGCCTGGCAGCAGGGCTTGCAAACTGGGCTCGGGGAAAATGGGCCGAGTTGGGCTTAGGTCACCAAGGTCCAGAATCGGACCCAACCGAGTCAACTCGGCAGTAGTGAGTTGGCTCGGTGATCTGGGTAAGAAAGAGAGGAAGAGGGAAGGAGAAAAGGAGAAGGAGAAAGGAAAAGAGAAGAAAAAGGAAGAAGAGTAGGAAAACAAGAAAAGAAAAGGGGAAAACAATGGAAAATCGAGGAAATCAAGGAAACCATGGAAAATCAGAGAAAATTAGAGAAAAACGGAAAAGGAAGAGGAGATTCGAAGAGAAGAGGAGTCACGGGGTACCTGGGCTCGATTGGAGAAGAATCCGGCGGCTACACGCAGAGGAATCTGAGCGGGGCGGCAAGGGAGTCCGGTCGGAGCTCAAGGCGAGACTGAGGGAGAGGAATCGCACGGAGGGGAGAGATGAGAGCAACGACGGCGGCGGTTAGGGTTAGAGAAGGGAAGGAAAGAAGATGAAAAAAGGGAAGAGAGGGTGAGCAGGCACTGTAGCGAGCTGCTACAGTGCCGCGCGGAAAGGGGGGTGTAGTTTAGGGTTTTGGGAGAGGGGGTTTTTAAGATAGTTTTTTTTTTTTTAAATCTTAAATGTTTCAAAAATAAATAAATAAATAAATAATTTAAAACTCATAAAAAAAATCAAACGTCGAACATCGGGGAAGATAATGTGTGATTTTCAAAGTTTTTACATGATAAAATATTTAATAATTCAAAATTACCAAAGTGCCCTTCGAGTGTCTGAACTCAAAATCGGGCAACTCAGGACCCAACACGGGGCCTACATTTTCCCCACTGCTACCAAGACCCCAAAACTCTGGAATATCGGGTCGGGTCATTACAACTTTATTTTAACTTTTGCTTTAAATGTTTAGAGATATTGAAGGAGAAGCCCTAATTTTTTTAAGGGGATATTCTCTACTTTTTAAAATAATGATTATTTTTCACATTAAAATTTAGTAACGATATTTTTAATTATTTAATTGAGTATCCCTTTGAACAATTAAGATATCGATTTTAACAAATTCAATCTCTTGAAAAGAGTGGGAGAAAAAACTTCAAAGAAGCATATAAATAGTACAAATGATAAAAATCTTACGCTAAACAGTCGCATGCAAAGGCTATTAATCTGCATTTCGTAAATCCTAGAAATAGACAATTATTGACATTTAGCCATTCACACCTTTTTTAACTCATGTAGTGTCAATCCTAATTGGTGAGTATCCATATGATACTCATCTTTGTACTTGTCTAACGTATTATATGGAAAACGTATTTTTAGTAAGACATTGATTGATAAAAGTCTTTTAAGTATTAAATATATAATACTTATACACTGCTCATTATGTATTATATAAAGGAAAAAATGCTAGTATTGAAGCTTCATTCTCAAGCAAACAAATGACTTTGAAGTCTTCCTTTCTCCTTATCTCCTTCCTCTCTTTTGCCCTTTCAGTATTTAATAATAATTTATGCAGTAATTTAATGTTAGGTAAAGAGTGGCGTACCACTTGTATATGAAATAAAGTAGCCATAACGAACATGGCAATATGTACCAACAGTGATAAAAGGTCAACTCTCAATAAAAATATAAGAGATCTTGTGTTCAAATTTACACTTAACACATAGGACCACTTTATGTAGACTTATCAATATTTATAGATAATGAGACTTGCATATGTTCAAAAAAACTGGTCAAGTGAGACGCTTGTGTACCTTGATCTTGAAAATAATAAAAAACTCTTTTAATTTGATTTGAGACGTTCAAAATTTTATACCTCTTATATTTTATAACAAGACTGTCTTCAACTGGAATATAATCATTTCCATACTTTCAATGTTGGTCTGTTTTTAAGATATTTTGCCTATATCATTAAATAGACGAGCCCAGGCATACCAGAACGTATCTTCTACCATATTTCTGCCATATGTCATATGACCGAGTGTAGTATCAACCACAGAAACTTAGTATATGATGCCCAACAAGAGAAACTTTCCCCTTCAGGTACAGCGACCTGTGTTGCTTATATTGGTTCAGAACATAGACCTAAATATGATGTAATCCATCCATCAAACCATCAGCAGGCATAAAGTTTTAATCTCAAAGCAAGTCACCCTTATTTGTAAAGCTTCAATTTTTTTGAATTTTTATATTAAAAATTAAATTTAAGAACATAAGATATCCGGTCTATGAATCCATCATGAGTCAGCAAACATTGTCAAAGTACACTGGTTGAAATTTTGTTGGAAAATGGTTCTTGAGCTTTCACTAAGACTCTTCTTTATTATAATTCCACCAAAGGCAACCATTTTACAGTTCCTAAGGAAACACCAAAGAGGCCTCAAATGGGGGAAAGTAAAAGAATTAATTGCATTATCCTTCTTCATTTTATCTGAGATTATGAAGACTTTTTCTGTGCATTCTTGATTAACATTTGTTCATTGAAAGACCTGTTAAATGTTACTCTGATGGTATTATAGGTATTCAGATGATGCTTACGACCGTATTTGGATTCCGGCGATTGCATCTAATGGATTAACCACAGTTACAAGTGATGCACTTCTCATATCGACAAGCATCAAGGACAGTCCGCCCGCATCTGTGTTACAGAATGCAGTAACACCTACTCTTTCGTCTCAATCCATAATCCTATCCGATAGCACACTCAATGAAAATACCCCCATTTACATCAACACATACTTCTCTGAGGTTTCTCAATTAGGTTCTACTCAGAATCGATCATTCGCACTTTATATGAACAATGTGCGAATCTCTAGTACTATAGTTCCGCCTTACGCAAGTGTTGTGGAGCACATAAATACAAACCTGACAGCAAATGCAAGCACCACATTTTCCCTCATACCAACTACTGATTCAACTCTGCCTCCTATAATCAATGCCTTGGAGCTATTTCGAGTTGGCGATGCACTTACAGATGGAACCGATAGTAATGATGGTAGGTCTTAAATTCAGATCTAAATAATATACCGTGCATGAACATTCATAGGTGAATAGATGCTTAAAGTTGAATGAATTGGCAGTACTGATGCATGTTTTCAATTGATTTACCTTGCTAGCGCTAGCATTGGAGGTGTTACAACAGCAGTTCGATAAGCTTCAGGAATGGGTCGGTGATCCTTGTCTTCCGGCCAAATTTAATTGGGAATGGGTGGCTTGTAGTTCTGATGCAACACCTCGAATAACTGCATTGTGAGTCCTTTATCTTCCATTTGCTAAAATATCCATCATCTACCGATCTATCTTCTTCCCTATATTTATCCATAATATCAAATAGCAATTTTTTTCTATCTATTTAGCATCTTAACTATAATTTATTTTTTATCAACAATGAAGTATCTGGTTTGTGACTGACTAATTTAGGTACCTCAATGGACTACAACTTGAAGGACCAATTCCAGACTTCAGTGCCATGGATGCTCTTCAAACAATGTGAGTGAAAGAGAGTAGAAAATCAGCAGAGTGAAAGTAAGAGATCATTAGTGGGAGTAGTATCATCGATCTTAAATCATCTTCTGATATTTATTGTGTTTGGCAGAGAGATGCAAAATAACAGCTTGAATGGTGAAATTCCTGATTTCCTAGGAACACTTCCCAACCTGAAGCAGCTGTGAGTTGATTTCGACACTTTTCCTTTTGTGGGCTTATATAGAAAGTATTGTCACATCAAAACTGATGGGAAAAATGTTCTTTTTGTTGAAGGAATTTGGCTGCTAATGATTTTAGCGGATCCATACCGTCAACGATATCAAAAAATAATAAGATAAAATTGGAGTAAGTAAATTGATTCCTTATATTTCTTTACTGAAACATACTGATTGATGAGTAAGTTCATAAACATGTACTTACAGATGATGAATGATTCATCATTAACAAAAACTGGATTCACATGCTCTGATTCTCAAATCTGATCATAAACTTCTACTGTCATATACTTTGCTAATCTAAATCATTTTCTTGCTTCTACAGTGTTTCTGGCAATCCCAATTTGTGTGTTTCTGGAAAGTCACGTAAATCTTCTAGCACAGATGCCTCCTCTGGAACAGGGAATTCAATAGGCAAGAGGAGCAGCAAACTCCCGGCAATTCTTGGGTCGACCATTCCAACTTTCATCATCTTGTGGGTTATTGTGGGTGTCGCTGCATTAACACATAAGAGGAGAAAAGCAGCAGCAATTGCGGCCAGTCAGTGCAGGTTAGCATCTTTAGTTTTTACACTGAAAACTGTGTACAGCTAAAACTGATCTTTATTTGAAGATCAAAGCCCTGTAATCAAGGACCTGAGAGTATTATTCTTTAGGCCCTTGGTTCTATTACTTGACACTTTAGTGTTAAGTAATTGGTGGCACAGATGCAATGGTACCCAACAATCCTAATTATCTGATCAGTGAGTTTTGCCATGGCCTTCCCACAATATTTTTAGCATACAAAACGGTAATAATTTGGCTGGAACTTGGGAACTCCATGGGTATATACATGTCAAAGATTCATGGTACCATTCGTATATGTAATGATCCAAGTCATACTGATCTTTCATCATTACTTTTGATATCCATAGGGCAAAACGGTGGTCCAGGAAAGCCTAATGGACCACCGCAGGCAATGCCTGTGGCTCCCCAAGCAAATGGAGTTGGACGCAGTCATACTCAGCAGAGTACAACTGAAGACATCAAGGTAGAAATCCACCAACAGATGGAAGCAGAGTTTGCTGACTTAGTGGAGCAACAGGCGCAGGGAAACGAGAGTGGCAAGAGGGAGTAGGCTATCTGTGTATCATCCTTGTTGATGTTAAATTACATTGCAATTGTAACGTATTTGTTTCTGTGCTTTTTTGGTTTTTTTTTTTTGCATCATTTCTTAATCCACGCTTTGTCTTACAGAAATGCTGTCCTTGTATTAGATATTTGACAAGTTAATCTAAAATGAGAGTTGTGAATTGAAATTCTTATCAGTAAGCGGGAGTTCACATTAAGCCCTAAGCAGAAAGTGGGGGACGGGGAGAGGGAAAGGATTACATCCAATGTTTTAAAAATTGACCAGTGTAATGAACCGTTTAAATAGAAGGTTGGCTTAAATAAGGTTTAACCGGATTCAACCGTTTGTCAAACTTGGCCAAATCTGTGTCATTAATATAAAGTGTTATAAATAATATTTAATTATTAATTAAAATTTAATTGGTAAGTTGAAATAAAATTTTAAACAAAAAATATCATATCTAAATATAATATATAAATTTATAAAAAATTTGAAAAGACCAAATTGATTTTTAAATGACAAATTAGCCCATCTAATTATCTTTTAAAGGCCAATACTAACAGATATTTTGGCCAAATTGTCAATTATCAAATTGATTATAAAAAATCATACTTCTTTATGAAAAAAAGGCCAAATTAATTTTTATAAGAGAAATCTAGATTTTGTAAAAGAAAAAAAAATCACAAAGTGCGAATTGCCAAACCTTGGGAATATTAAATTATTCATCTTTGCCCAACCATGAATTTGATGAGTCTGAATTAGTTGAAGATGAATATTAAATTATTCACAAGTCCAACACTCCAAGTCTCCAACCAGGCCTTGATCGTGCCCAATGCATAATTGTATCCAGCGTTCATGCTCTCAGTCTCTCAGGCTCTCATCAACGGATGTATACATTTTACTCCCACAGTGCTTGTCCCACATCGGAAACATAATAAAACAAAGACTGGCAAATTCGGGTATATAAAAATAATAATTTTTAATTTTTTAATTTATAAAATTTATGTAAGGGTTTCACGGTTGTTGGTTTTCAATTGGATTGACGGTTAACCACGGGTCGGTTTGGATTTCAAAACACTGATTACACCCTTTGGATAAGATTACAAAGATATTTTTGTAATTACGTATCTAGTGTTATATATATATATATTTTATCTTTCAAGAATTTCTAAGTTTAAAGGAGGAAGAGAGCATTATTGATCCCATAACATAAAAACATTACTAGTGTCATCCCAGAAAAGCTGCCTTGTTGCAAGAAAAGTAGTAACACCGGAGATATCGGCCAATATCAATGATATATATTGAATATCGGCCGATATCTCAAATATTGACCAGAGGAAATGGATACATTTATTCTCTCAAATGTAACTTGACTATCCACAAAAGGTGTCACTGAAAGCATGAGAACGAAATAAAATGCCTTTGGGCACACTAGAATTTCATACAAAAAGTACTGATTTGGGCATTCATTAGTAACATCGTTCATTATATCTTCAGAAGTTTTCGAGGCATGGAATTGTGTCAAGGGATGCAAGATTACTACTGGTGAACCAGCTTATTGGCCTACTTGGAAATCCAATGAAACCAAACCTTTGGTGTTAGTGCCTTGGCTTGTCGAGTTCTTAAGTTTGTCAATTTCATGACTCGGGAGGAAGCACTTGCTAGAAGCTTGAAGACTCAAGATGATCATGCTCCACCGGATTGAAGCTCGTCGCTATGGCAATCACAAAACAGGTATTTGGCCATAGATGACTTTAGGTGGTACCCACACCTTAGGAAGACTATTTCTAGGCTTAGTTGAAAAAAGGATAAATAAAAAGCCTAGAGAAAAAGCTTGACCGTAAATTAGAAGCGAAATTGGAAATATGAATTAAGTTCACTTATCAGCTCGACTAATCGTTCTCACAGACCCCTCGGTGGAGACAGGATCGACGGATCATGGTCAAAGACTAGTCGGCCAAATTGACAAAGGTTTTGGATCATAGAATTGTCATTCTGGGTAAGCCTCTGATCGAGAGTCTCGTATGCACTGACCATTCGGTGATGAACTTAACGACCCCTTGTGGTCAAACAACTCATTGATAATAATATATGAGTTCTGGATCTTAGAACTCAAGTGAACTCTCGTGAAAACAGACATCTCGGTAAGTCAAGACCGATCTAGAGTACCAGGACCAACCCCTCGATAAAAGGAGACATGTCAGTTTGGGTAAGACTAGTTTCCGGACTTGAAACTCTGTCAGCATGGTGTTGCCCTAGACCGAGCCTCTCGTATGGACTGATCTCTCGGTGCCATGACTGTCAACCCATTAGTGACACAGACCTGTCGACTGAGAAGTAATTATTCCGTTGGGAGTGCATTTAATGTGCAATGGTCGGGTGGTTGAATGATAACAAATATGAACACCAACCCATTGGTGTCACCGACCTGTCGATACTGGACAGTTTGAAAACCTTTGTTGACTCCTCTATATATATGACTATTGTGTGATCATTTAATTATCTTCCTTGAACTGAGAAAATTCACACACTCTAAGGAACGATCACCTTCTCTTCTGCGTACACCTGAGAATCAAATACAACCAATCCATTGATTGAGTTAGTGAAAGAGAGAAAGAGAGGACAATAGAAAAGATACATACTAGGAAAGAAATCTGCAGAACCAGGTTTTCTAGTCACCCTGAAATTGTGATTGCTCAACGACGACTACAAGAAGTGCGTTGGGATTAACTTGAGCACACATTGGGTGAATCTATGAGAAGCACACATCTTCGAGAAAGAGTTACAAGGCAAGTGATTCTTGGTTTTAATTGTGTTATTAAAACCTTTGTCCCGTGAAAGTCGATTAAGGAGGCTTGGCTCCGGAACCACTATAAAAAATCTAGAGCGAAGTCTCTGGCACATGTGGTGGGTGGAATTCTCATCCGATTGAGTGAGGTGGAATTCTACTGTAATTATGAGGTTGTAAGTCCCCACTTAGTGAATTTGGGGATAGCTCAAAGTTGAACTAGCCCTAACAGTGGATGTAGGTTGGTGAACCAAACGACTCCATATCTTGTGTCCTTGTGCTTGTGGTGTTAGAGCTAATTTCTTGTGTTGATTTCTTAATCACATTTGCTAACATATACACACTTTGTTGTTATATCCGCTACACTTAATTAATCAATCAAGTAATTTTTTAAAAAAGACCAACGATTTTTGCTTACCTATTCACCCCCTTCTAAGGTCAATCGTGTTCTAGCACCAAGGGAGAACTTTCAATTGGTATCAAGGCCTCGTGCTCTATATATTTGGATTTAATCATCCGAGTGAGATATGGTTGCTAGAACAACTGTCATGGACACATGTATGTTGATGTCCGGAGATGAAAATAACTGGGGTAAACATCAAGTCGAAGTTGTTAAAAAATTATGCCTGGAAGACCCACATTCACAATATCAATCATACAATTCTGTAGTAGGTCTTACTCTTGTGATCTTTGTGACAGGAAGGCTAACTCATCATCAAAAGGAAGAAAGCTCAAACAAAATGAAAAGAAATAACGCAGAAGAATCTTAGTTTGCATCAATCTTGGATAACTAAAGTAAATGTGCAATTCTTGGTCTTGTTACTTCGTTTTCTTGTGATAAACAAGAACATTTTAGTGAATCTGAAAATGAAGAGACACTTGATGATCTCCAAGAATCATACAGTGCTCTGTATCTTGAGAGTATGGAAACCAATAAGCTCACAAACTTAGAAATGAGAATACCTACCTGACCCAACTCCTTGAAATTGAAAGAATTGAAAAAGAAGCTCTCTCAACTAAATTTGAAAAATTAAGTGATGAGATATTAGTGATGAGAAAAGTCAGACTAACCTTTAATCCTAAGTGGATCTGTGCAAGAGAGATCATAAGCACTTGGCAGAAATGAAAAGTTGTTGTGAAACAAGATTACCTTGTTAATGTCTAACTTAGAAAGATTATCTCAATTTCAAGAAAATGTTGATCATGGAAATGAGAAATTGAAAAAGATCCTTAGTTATGTAAAGAATTACAAGGATAAGTCTAGGAAAAAGTGTCATAAAAACGTGAAAGTTACCCTGTGGCAAACTGCCATATTGTTAAAAGCCAAACAGTCCAAACTCTCTAACATACAGTGCACTTATTGTGGAAAACGAGGTTGTTAGTGCCCCGGCTTGGCCGAGTCCCTAGGTTTGTCAATTCCATGACTCGGGAAGAAGCACTTGCTAAGAAACTTGAAGACCCAAGGTGATCAAGAGTGAAGATCATGCTCCACCGGATTGAAGTCCATCGTTATGTCAATCACAAAACATGTATTATGGCCATAGATAACTTTAGGTAATACCCGCACTTTAGAGAGGACCACTCCTAGGCCTAGTTGAACAAACGATAAAATCATTAAAACCCTAGAGAGGAAGCTCGACTGTGAATTGAAATCCAACTTGAAAATATGTATTTGGTTTCACTGTCAACTCGACCAGTCGTTCTCACTGACCCCTCGATGGAGACAGGATCGACCCATCGTGGTCAAAGACTGGTCGACCAGATTGATATAGGTTCTGGATCATAGAACTGTTATTCTGGAAAAGCCTCAGATCAAGAGTCTCATATGCACCAACCCCTCAGTGAAAGGCTGAAACGACCCCTCGTGGTCAACGACTCTTCGATAAAGATTTATGAGTTCTGGAACTTAGAACTTAGGTGGGCTCTCGAGAAAACAGACATATCGGTAGTTCAAGACCGATCGAGAGTACCCAGACGACCCCTCGGTAAAGGGCGACAGGTCGTTCTGGGTATGACTGGTTTCTGGACTTGAAACTCTGTCAGCATGGTGTTGCCCGAAACTAAGCCTCTCGTATGGACCGACCTCTCGGTACCATAACTGTCGACCCATTGGCGACACCGGCATGTCGACCGGGAAAGAATATTACCATTAGGAGTGCATTAATGCTCAACGGTCGGGTTGTTGAACGATACAATTTCTAGTCACCGACCCCTCAGGTGTACCCAACCTGTCGGTACATTATCGCTGCTGCAACTAGTTGCCTTCTCTATATAAATCAATCTTTATGCAACCAGCTGGCATCCTTTGGCAAAATCAATTGGACCCTCATCATTATCAGTGAGCTTAAGAAAGGGTCAACAGAAGGATTACTCTCTCTCTCTTGCTTATACTTGGGGAATCAAATTCAACCAATCATATGGATTGAGTTTGTGAGAGAGAGAGGAGAAATGATTATAAACAAGGAAACCTTTGGTATAATCAGTTTCTTTGTCGCCCTGGATTGTGATTGCTCTACGGTGGTTAAAAGGTGGAGCATCGGCATACATTGGGTGGATCTTGAAGAAGCACACATCAAGAGATAGAGCTACAAAGGCAAGTGCTTCTTGGTTTAATTTTGTTTTAAAACGTTTGTCCCGAAAGTGGATTAAGGAGGATTTTCTCCAGAGGCCACTATAAAAACTCTAGAGCATCGTCTCTGGTACAATGGTGGGTGAAATCCCCAGCCAACTGGATAGGTGGAATTCCTATTCTACAGTGGTGGGATGAAATTTCCAACCGATGAGTGAAGTGGAATACATACTCTAATTGTGAAGGTGTAAGTCTCCACTTAGTGGATTTGGAGATGACTCAAGGTTGAGTTAGTCCTAACAATGGATGTAGATTGGCTAAAAGAACCACATTAAATTGGTTTTATGATGTTTGATCTTTGTGTGTTTGTATTTAGTATTTTAGTACTCTTCTCAACACACATGACTTTGCATATTGATTATCTTAGTTTATACAATGTGCTCAAGCATTGATAATCGAGTAATATATAAAGGGTTCTAATCTTAGTGTGATCATTTAAGTAATGAAGAAGAATCTATCACACTAAACAAATCTATTGATTAATATTCCACTGCACTTAAATTTTAAACAATCAAGAAATTCGTAAATTCAATAAAGCACCATGAAAGGGGACTTTCAGAGGTCATCCTGAATCTAATTGCTATCTCAAGAAAAATATTTTCGATGAGGCATCCACTGAGAAATCAAAGTCGTAATACACCAAATCAAAATTTACAAACCATCCTATATAGACTGGGAAATCCAAAGATCAGATTCTTTGATGGAAAACCCTATTTCAGATCTAGACAGATTATACATCAAAAGGAGATGAACTCTATCATTGCCCCTTCATCTATTTGTTCTCCAAATAATAAGAGCTTCATGATTCATACTGCCTTAAATGTTGAAAGGCAATCCAAGTGGTACTTTGATAGTGGATGCACACGACATATGACTGGAAACAGCTCTTACATGTCTGATTTGGTTAATTTTAAAAGAGGAATCTGTCGTTTTTGGTGATGGAAACATGACAAATATATTTGGTAAGGGGTCACTGAATCTACCATCCTCAGGGGTATCAAAGACGTATATCTTATTAATCGACTTAAACACAATTTACTTAGTATATCTGAACTGTGTGCTAATGTAACGCCCCGCCCTTTTTCACACTCTTTCCGAAAATCGGAGTTTATTTTTTTTTTTATATAAATAGAAGAATGAGCGAGAGCGGGACGTTACGACGCGAGCTAAGTCCGAGCTTCCAAAGCCCGATCCTTAACTGGCCAACCATACGTGTACCCTTGGTTTGTATTTGAAATAAGAAAACTCCTCATCTCTCCATTAATGATCCAAGTGGGGGTTTCATCTATGAGATGAAACTCCCATGTCCAACGTGTAACCTTAGGTTGACTTGGGTTTTTGAAACAATCAAGCCTCCTTCATCTTCACACTTCACTCACTTAAGATAGATATCCCCATAACTTACCATCCAACACATTTAACTCAACTCACCTCTTTAATTCAACTCATTTAATTCACTTGAATCAACTCAATTATTTGATTCCATTTCCAACTCAAATCAGTCCCAACTTAATTAAACTTACACTCACTTGGTGGTCAACCAAGTCAAACACGACCCATTGGGTCCCAATTGGCCTTTTTGACCCAATTAATAACCTTGACCAAATTAAACACATCTTACCCATTTATTTTAAATTGAACCTTATAACATATCCGTTGGGTCTCAATTGGGATATTGACCCAACACCTTACCTATCTAAGGTCCATATCCGTTAGTTCACAGTTTAAATGGGCAATTTCCCTAAATATTTATAACTTGAAAATACGGGGTGTTACAATACAACCCTCTTTTTAAAATTTTCATCCCAAAAATCAAGTGAAGTAGGGTTTCAAACGATTTACATAAATAGCTCAAGGTGAGCTGTTCTCATTTCTGATTCAAGTTCCCAAGTGGCTTCCTCATTACCATGTCGATCCCATACCACCTTGACGAACTGAATCACTCGGTTTCGTAACACCCTGTGTTCTGTCCCATGTCATATCTTTTCCTCGTGTGCCCATTTGTGACCTTATGTAGATCAATGCACTCTATTTCACTTTACCTGCTACCAAGATATTTTCCATACGTACTCACTCAATACGTTCATTCGTCTACTCTCTGTGTGAGGTAGCCTGCCAATACGAGCCTATGTTCAAAACTTTCGCTGATTCCGTTTTAACTGGGTTTCTAGCTGCACTCTCCTTGAACTCCATCGGCTAACTACAGAGTCAGCTGATCAGTCTAACTCGGCAGTCGCCCATAGCTTCCCATTCGAGTTTCACTAGACTCTTATCTTTTCCACTGAGTACATCTCCAAAATTAAACATATCTTCATTTGCACATAAGTCACTATGTGACTAACCCCTTTTGTTCAAAACTTCTATGATACCGAGTATCTCTCAACACTAACTTTCCTGTGATACAAGTCGTAATACGACTAACACCTTTTTCTTATAATGTGGGATGTAAATCAAAACATGTCCCAATCGTTAGATCAATATGTCATCTATGAGACCAATAGGTCCACCATACTACCAATATGTCTACCATGGTACCGATACCCGACATCAATCCAAACCACCATGGAACCATCATCCACGGTTATACACATCCATCCCTGGTATCTCTCTATCAGTGAACATCATCTATCCATGGTTAATAACCATCCATGAATATAACCTTCCTATGGGTATAATCCATTCATGGGCATAATTAATCCAGGGTACATCATCTACCATGAGATATTCTATCCGTAGGAACAACACTCGAATGAATCACTACATGACTGTGCAACAATATCAAATCATAGTTATACCTCGACCCCTAGAAAGACTTAAGGCCCATGACTTACTAAGCGGAAGACCCACGTCCAACGTGATCAAGTCTACCTCGCCCCGCATCCCTTCACCCCAAGGATGATTCAGTCAAGCTCTAAGGCGGTCGAAATGCGTCGAACGAAGCTAGCACCACCCCCATGGGGTAAAATAGTATCTAGCTCTGCCCATCAACGCACAAGAAGTGTCTGAAATAGCCGTGAGAGCGCCCTCCAACACTTAGCATGTGAGGGACCCACTCCTCAACGGTAACCCTACGGAACCAAGTCTCTGTAGTTCATATCGAGGTTCCCACGGTCTCACGGCTATTTTAGGCCTTACTCGTGGAATCTATATACTGATCTCATCAGTATCACGTGAGGGACGTACATATACCACATATCCATCTAACCAAGTGACCTCATCATATATATCTCAGTACCAAAGTCCCCATAAACTCTTAAGTTTGCATACTTTATTAAAAATCATTTAAACTTCCATCATCATTCAAGGGTTGGTAGGGTACCCACAACCCTTACAAAATCTTTCCCTTTTTCCTGACATTTTCTTACCATTTCTGAGCCTAACCTTCCGTAGGAGACCCTGCATCATCATAAAAGTCGAAGAAGTTGTCAGGGCATGTCATCGACGTGTGCCCCAACACTCCACAAGTCAAACAGGGTATTATTCCCGGTCCCCCAATGTATGGACAGTTAGTCCTCTCCTTCCCATGCCCGTGAAGTCCATAAACAGGGCAAATAACTTCAAGGGGGTAGGGGCAGAAAGTACAGTTGTGCCCTTCTTGGTTGCACAACTTGCACATATACCCGGGCTCTATCTCCCATACGGATTCTCATATCATTGGGATATCTCCCATATGCTCTTCTGGAAAAAGGAGCTAGATTCACTTCGACATCCTCGGGTGATCCTACTTGTACATCTACGTTAACTTCCACAGCGTGGTCTGGCCCGCTGGAGTTGTTGAAGAAGAAATCAGATCTATAGGACAGGTAGGGGTTCCCCTATCCCACAACTCTGTATACTCTTTGTTACTCGACATATCTGTACCACAACAACAAAAGCATATCAATGACAACCGCAGTTCAAATCAAACTAATCTTTGTTTTGAGGGAATTTCCCTATGTATCACATAATGTCTCTTGTTTGGAGAACTTTCCTATGTATCACATAATGTCTCTTGTTGGGGAAATTGGCAAATAAACACTCTTTGTATTTCTTTATTTTTGGGGAAACTTCCTAACTATCCAGTATCCTTTCTAATTTGGGGAAATCCTGATGTTCTCCTGTTCTCGGGGAAAACCTCCCTAAGTATCAAGTATCACTTCTCAATTTGGGGAAATCCTGATGTTTTCTTGTTTCGGGGAAATATCTCCTATTTGCTATGTTTGATAATCCAATTTATAGTGACTATCCTTCCTTTGCTATCATTCCTTGTTGCTCTTAGATTGAATGTTTCAGTCTGAGTCTAACGAAGTAAATTAATCCCGCCCCCGTGCAGCATACTCCGAAGAGTCGGTCAGCTGGGATTCTTATCTGTCAGTAAGACATGATACCGTCTTAATCTTACTTCGAAAGATTCATCCTTCCCGTTTCGCTCTGATACCAACTGTAACGCCCCTCCCTTTTTTACATGTTTTTCGAAAATCAGAGTCTATTTTTTTTTTTTTTATAAATAGAATAGTGAGCGAGAGCAGGGACGTCACGACGCGAGCTAAGTCGGAGTTTCCAAAGCCCGACCCTTAACTGGCCAACCATACGTGTACCCTTGGTTTGAATTTGAAATAAGAAAACTCCTCATCTCTCCATTAATGATCCAAGTAGGGGTCTCATCCATGAGATGAAAACGTGTAACCTTAGGTTGACTTGGGTTTTTGAAACAACCAAGCCTCCTTCATCTTCACACTTCACTCACTTATGATAGATATCCCCATAACTTCCCATCCAACACATTTAACTCAACTCATCCATTTAATTCAACTCATCCCTTTAACTCAACTCACCTCTTTAATTCAACTCATTTAATTCACTTGAATCAACTCGATTATTTGATTCTATTTCCAACTCAAATCAGCCCCAACTTAATTAAGCTTAGACTCACTTGGTGGTCAACCGAGTCAAACACGACCCATTGGGTCCCAATTGGCCATTTTGACCCAATTAATAACCTTGACCCAATTAAACACATCTTACCCATTTATTTTAAATTGAACCTTATAACATATCCGTTGGGTCTTAATTGGGCAATTGACCCAACATCTTACCTATCTAAGGTCCATATCCGTTAGTTCACAATTTAAATGGGCAATTTTCATAAATATTTATAACTTGAAAATACGGGGTATTACAGCTAATGATAGAAAAGTCACATTTAGTACAAAATGAAGGAAAATAAGAAGGGGAGAAAAAGAAGGAAGGTTTGACATAGCTTCAGTATTTTAGCCATAACGTTTGATTTCAATATCCGATTTCTTTGATTCTTTTTGAGTTGGAAAGAAGACTTCAAGTGCTACAACTTTTTAGTTTAAAACTTTTCCTGATTCAGAAGCTAACTAGGTAAAAACTGAGTTACAAGATGATACATATGTAAAAAATAGGATTTTGCACCTACTTTCCTTACACAAATTTTACTATTTTGTCCACCTCCTTGCCTCCTTTAAGACATTCCATGTTTAGTACAAACTATATCAATCTTCCAAGTGTCCTTTGCTTTATTTAAATATTTAAATCCAAGCGATTCATTACACCTCCTTTCATCTATAAATACTCTCTCTCTCATTGAGAAGAATGAACTGGGCAGAGAATTTCAAGGCTTGTGCTATGGAGAGGAAGAAAGGAGGAAAACAAGAAAGGAAAATTTGGGATTTTCAACAATCATAGTGGGTTTCAGGTTGCTGGTTTTGAATTTCCTCATTGATTCTTATATTCTTTTTTTTTTTCAAAAATTCCAATTGAGTTGTAACTTTTATTTCATGTTTTAATTAATAAGAAAAGGTGAGAATTAGAATTATAGTTTTCCATTTGTACTTTCATGTGTAATGAAAATTTTAATTTTATTTCCATACTTTTCATGATTTTATGTTTTTTATTTTTTTTAAGAAATTCAAGGAAAGTGAGATTATTTTAAGATTAGTCAAACTTGATTTTTCCCTTCCAAGGCTCATTTTAAGAGTGGAATTATTTTAGATTTGGAATTACAAGTAGAAATTTTACCTAAGCTTAAGGCCAAAATTGAATTTTCTTAGTTAAATGGATTTCATAGATTTCATATTTAGAATTTTAATGAATTTGATATTTGAATGCATGTTAAATAATTAACGTGAGCTCCATGTTTTAGGCCGTTATTTTATTATTAAAATATGGATAATAATGCCTCCTTGAATTTCTGATCCAATTCAATTGTAAATATATATAGAGGTAATTTTAGTTGTTTTTAATTTTATTTTTGTTTATAAATTCAAAACTCTTGAAAAATTGGAGAACTAAGTTGGTAAATTAAATAATTGCATCTTCATTTTGTGCTCTAAGTTAGATTGAGATTATTTATAATTTTTAAATTAATTCCACCATCATAATTGAAACTAGATGAATTTTGTGTTTTCCATGAAAATTAGATCTCTTGAATGGTTAATTTCTAATTTTAGATATTGTTCCTATTTTTGGACTTGTTTTCTACTTTTAGAATGTTTCTAAATAAAAATTAGATTTTCCAAATTAGAGAATTAATCCGATGTTTAAGATTTATTTCTATGATTTTCTAAATTTCTTAAAATATGTAATTTAGTGATATGCTTTTCTCAGATATATTTTCCTAAGTTTCGATGGGTTCGACCTCGCACTTGCGTAACTCTATACTCCAATTCGATTCGTGCGCTTGCGAGTAATTAAAAAATTAAAATTTGCACAACAAGTTTTCGGCACCGTTGCCGGGGAACTTGAAGAATTCACCATTGAATTATTTATTTTTAGAAATACTGTTATTTTTAGAAGGTTACCTAAATTAAAAGTTTTTACAAATAACAAAATCTGAAGATGATCTAAATTTGGAAAGACTGCTAAAATTAGAAACATGTTATTTTTGGAACTCCTATTTGTGGAAATTTCCAAAATTAGCTAGCTTCTCCTGTTGGAATTTTCTAATCTTAAAATTTGAATTTAATTTAGTCACATTTTATTTTAAGAAAGTAGATCTAAATTTGGGAAGTTTTAATTTTGGAACTTCTATCTATGGAAAGTCCTAAACTTGTCTCATTTTGGAAATTGCTATTTGTAGACCGTGTCTAATTTGGAGAATATTTAATTTGGACAGTTTCTAAATTTAGAAATTTTCTTTTTTAAGACCCTCATCTAAATTTGGAAGGTTTCCAATTACGGTATCTAAATTGAAAAAAAAAATCATGGAACAACTTTGGACTTTAATAGATTATTAGACTTGTAAATCTAATTTTGATTAATTTGGTGGATTGTAATTTAAAAATTTTTATGGTCTGAATATAGTTTAGAGTTCTTAATTAGGTTCCAATTAGTTAATTTCCTCTGCTAGTTATAATATTAGGAAGTTGTATTTAGTTCAGGATCATGCATTCTTTTATGAGATTCGAAATCTTCATCAAAGTTTGTGGTGTTCTATTTTGCAGGGATTTTAATCGTACACTCAAAAATTTCCAGAAGTAAGCACTACATGCCAAGGTAATTGCCTAAATCTATGTTCTTTAAATTTTCAAAATTTTCACGCACTTATATAAATTTTATTATGTTGCCTTGCATTTATTTTGCATATAAAAATTAAAAAAAAATTGCATATTTAATTTGATCATGCATATTAAGGTATTAGTCTCATGCATTAGCTTAGTTATTTCATTATTGTTTGCATATTTACTTTGAATCTTACATTGTTAGATTAGGATTCCATTAACAAAAATTTGAACATACAAAAATATGAGTGAATGTGGTTCTTGCATTTTAAGTTAAAATCAATTTAGAACCATTGTCTTTTGTGATGTGATGTTCAAAATTTTTAGAGTTTAGGTCATATATTGTGTGGTTTTTTTTTTTTTGTTCGATGTTATTTGTCCATCCATCTCCATCCATGTCCACCCGCCAATCTAAATTTGTGTTGTGTTTGTCTATATGTCAGTTGTTAGTCTGTTAGTTTAATTTAGGTTTTCAATTTTGTTGAGTCAGTTTTTCTGTTTTAGTGTTAGTCTAGAGTCTTTTTGTTGTGTGTTTGTGTTTTTGTTATATATTTATTTTTGCAGGTTTTAAATAAAGCAAGATACCTCAGGTATTTCTCAACTGAAGTTGTTTTATTCTCATATTTTCTTCTAATTTGCAGGTGCACATGTAGATTAGAGAATATTGAGGACAATGTTCAATTTAAGTTTGGTTATTGGGGAGTTACACTTTTGTGTGTTTTAGAATATGTTTAATGCAATTTTGGAAGTTTTGCAGGATTTACAGTGAAATAAAAGATATGAGAATTTAAATGGTGAATCTTGCAATTTATAGGCATAAGTTGGTATTTTTGGGAAGTTGGATTTTTTAATAATTATTTTACCACAATTTGAGGGCTTTTATTGTAAACTAATTAATTCAAATCCATTTGAAAGAGTTTAACTTAATTTAGTCATTTTTAGAATTGATTGTAAGTGATAAAATTATTTATTAGATTTTCCATACTTTGGAAAGCCTAATTATTAAGCCTATTAAGAAAAGTTAATGAAGAAATCCATATGTATGAAGACTATTTTCATCATCTCAAGATACATATGAAGAAGTTTGAAATTTACAAAGCAATATAAGAGGATTTTCGAATTTGGCAAGTGGATTAAGGAAAAAGAAACAAAATAGGAAGGTAAGAAAAAAAAGGAAAGTTTGATACAACTTCAGTATTTTGGCCATAAAGTTTCACGTCAATGTCCGATTTCTTTGATTCTTTTGGGTTGGAAAGAAGACTTCAAGGGATACAGCTGCTTTGTTTACAATTTTTCCTAATTCAGAGGTTAAATAGGTCAAAACTGAGCTGCAAGGTGGAACGTGTGTAAAAAATGGAATTTTGCACCTACTTTCCTTACACGAATTTTATTATTTTTTCTACCTCCTTACCTCCTTTAAGCCATTTCATGTTTAGTACAAACTATATCAGCCCTCCAAGTGTCTCTTCCTTTATTTAAATCTTTAAATCTAAGCGATTCATTCCACCTCCTTTCATCTATAAATACTCCCTCTCCCATTGAGAAGATTGAACTGGGAAGAGAATTTCAAGGTTTGTGCTGTGGAGAGGAAGAAAGGAAAATTTGGGATTTTCAACAATCATAGTGAGTTTCAAGTTAGTGGTTTTGAATTTCCTCATTGATTCTTATATTCTTTTTATTTCAAAAATTACAATTGTGTTGTAACTTTTATTTCATGTTTTAATTAATAAGAAAATGTGAGAATTAGAATTATGGTTTTCCATTTGAACTTTCATGTGTAATGAAAATTTCAATTTTATTTCCAATATTTTCATGATTTTATGTTGTTTATTTTTCTAAGAAATTCAAGGAAAGTGAGATTATTTTAGGATTAGTTGAACTTAATTTTTCCCTTCCAAGGCTCCTTTTAAGAGTGGGATTATTTTAGATTAGGAATTACAAGTAGAAATTTTACCTAAGCTTAAGGCCGGAATTGAATTTTCTTAGTTAAATGTATTTCATAGATTTCATATTTAGAATTTTAATGAATTTGATATTTGAATGCATGTTAAATAATTTATGCGAGCTTCATGTTTTAGGCCGTTATTTTATTGTTAAAATATGGATAATAATGCCTCATTGAATTTCTGTTTCAATTCAATTGTAAATATATACAAAGGTAATTTTAGTTGTTTTTAATTTTATTTTTATTTATAAATTCAAAACTCTTGAAAAATTGGAGAACTAAGTTGGTAAATTAAATAATTGCATCTTAATTTTGTAACGCCCGCCCCTTTTCACTGTAAAATCAGAGTACATTTTTTTTTTTTTAAAATAAAAGTGACAAAGGGCGCGGACGTCACGACGCGAGTTAAGTTCCGAGCTTCTAAAGCCCGGCCCTTAACTGGCCAACCCTACGCGTGCGTGGAACATAAGTCCACGAGTACGGTTCACGCGTAGCAAGTAAGCTCACGGAACATAAAAATAAATGCGAATGATCATAGAACTATCCTACCAGTTTTTCAGATAGCAGGGAAGAAATACCCAATTAATTACGAAAATGCCATTATACTGTATTATCCAAAATAATACCTAAGCATAGCAAACTACCTAAATTATTACATTTCCGACAAGCTAACTATACAAATACATCTTTTCCAAAACAAAGTAAAACAAAATAATTAGTCCGCCTCCCCAAGCTCCTAAGCTTGGCTTCCGTCTCGCCCTTCCGGTCCGCCATCTCCTGCATCGTCAGCTAGGGTAGAAGTAGGGCGTTAGAACAACGCGCCCAGTAGGATTTCGAGTAGGGCTAGCACATGGGTTAGTAATAACCACATACAGATAATAACACAGTGAAAACTATAAACCACCATATACTGAAATATAAGTAAATGATATGCCATGGGTATCAATGTTATGAATCCCACCCATCATTCCTGCCATATACTGTCATATCCCTCTTGACGGAAAAACCTCGTCAAGATATGTCCAACCGCAAAATATCCCCCTTGACGGCAAAGCCTCGTCAAGGTGTCCCCATGCCTGTTCTCGGTCGCCCCGACGGAGTATGGACTCCGGTTTGTTTATTTTTTTTTTCCGCCCATGCCATGCATGAGATGTAATGCATTATGCTATGTACTATTTATAACTCATAACCTTAAGATATCATACATAACCTTAATTTATAATGCATAACCTTAATCATAGTTCATAGCCATTAAATAAAATCCATCTTAAAAATAGCATCCATAATTGTAAAAACCCATCATAAGATAAATACTAATCAATAAAATATGACAAAAATACCATCACACATCCATGGCTTACAAATAGGTAGGAATCCTACCGAATACCGACTCGCGTCCTTTTTCGGCTTCGTCCGATAATCCGGCTACCGACACGCGTACCGCTCGCGATATCCAATACCTTATTACATACACATAATTAGTCCATATTTTAACCATTTCTAAGCCCATACATCATATCTTAGTGGGTTGTTTCATTTTGATCAATATTTATGGTTTTGCCACTACCTCCCCTATAGTTAAACATTAACTTAATTATATACATTTCTTTGTCTAAAAATTCATTCATGGATTCAGGTCCATTAATGACCCATCACCCATATCTCAAGATCATTAAATCAGCACTTAATTGAACCTAAACTCCATTAATTTAATCATATACAAACACATTAACCTTAGGCCAAACAAGTCTACATACATCACTTAGTTCCATCACACATTTGACTTATCATTTTTTTATCATCATAAACTACATTTTTGGAATCCATGAATGTCCCCTTTAATCATGCCATATTCCTCATTTACTAATCCATATACATACACCTTCATCTTAGTCCTTAATTGGTTCACACAAAATGGGTCCATTGGTGTCTCCTTAACCATAATATAACAACACTAGAATTTAGCCATTTAAATATTCTAATCCTCATTCATTTCCCACATACATAACACCAAAATTAATCATAAGTTTACCCACAAATAGGTCATGAAATCCATTTACAAATCACTACATTCAATCATTAACTCCTTAAAAAAATCATAAACCCTCTTTCCCATGATTTTTCTTATGAAACCCCTTCAAACTTAATCACATTTAATCAAGAAATTTAAAACCCTAAACCATCCTCCATGGTTTTCCATTCTTCATAAACCCTAATAAATCATTAAAATGCCCAAATTACTTTGCATATCCTCCATTCCTTAAAACCCTAAAAAAAATCATACATTAATTATATAACCCTTAATCCATTTTTTTCCCCTAACCCTAACCTATCCATTAGAGTTTCCTCCACTTTCCATCCTTCCATTTTGATGGATTTAAAATCCATGGCACAAAATTATTTAGCCACCATTAAATTTAACCAAAAAGAATTCCAATTCTTAAACCCTAAAAAAAATCCAAAACTCTTGTTTAAGAAATACTCACAATCCGTCGTCTCCTCCGACTTCCGCCGCTCCCGTCGGCTTCCTTAGCCTCCTTTCTCCTTCCTCTTGATCTTTGGTAGGTCAAGATGCTTGATCAATGGTGAAACCCTCCTAACTTAGGATTGGCCAAGGTAGGGTATGCTTGAGAGAGGGAGAGGGAAAGATGGAGATGAGAAAATAGGATTCTATGGTTTGATCTTAAAGGGATAACCCAACTTACAACTTCCTCCTCTCTTTTCTTCCAAGCTTTTCTTCTTCTTCTTCCTTAATTTTTTTCTTCTCTTCTCTTCCTAGTGGGGGACGTCCATGAGGGAGTGAGAGAGAGGGAAAGAGTGGAATGGGAGTTAGATGGAAAAAGATGGGAAAAAAAAAAAAGATAGAACTTATCTTATCTTTACACTTTAACATTAACTTTCCCAACCACCCCATAGATATTTTATATGCTTTTTGACCCCAACACCTAGCCAACGTTTTTCTTTGTGTATTTGGAGATGAGGTGGTTTGATTTGGGTCTTCCCTCTTTGACCACCTTTTTGGATAAGCTTACTTAATTACTTAATTAAATCATTAGGCTAATTAACCCCATTTAGCTTAATTCTACGTACTTAACTTGCCTTCATACACCCATGGTTGACCAATTCAACCATGGTGGCCGGCCCACCAAACCTTGGCCCACATGCCACCTCACTTGATGAGGTGGAGGTGGGTCCCACTTGGCCACACCACCATTGTTTAATTCCAAATTACTTAGGGTGATTGAATTTCATTAAGCCCACTCTAAATGGATCACCATTGGGCCCATGGCCCAATTACATTTCCCACTAGCCCATTTACCTTAGAGCTTAACCATCTTGACCCATTGGGTCCCAAATGGGTATTTGACCCAATTTGACCATTCTTGACCCATTTAAATAAATTTAAATCCAAACCATAGTCTATTGGGCCACACTTGGGCCTTTATCCAATTTTGGCCCATTTACCATTTACTCCACTAATTTTCTAATTTCCATCATTAAAATAATTAATATTCACATTTATATTAATTCTCAAATTCCGAGACCTTACAAATTTTGTGCTAAGTTAGATTGAAATTATTTATAATTTTTAGATTAATTCCACCATCATAATTGAAATTAGATGAATTTTGTGTTTTCCACGAAAATTAGATCTCTTGAATGGTTAATTTCTAATTTTAGATGTTGTTCCTTTCTTTGGACTTGTTTTATATTTTTAGAATGTTTCTAAATTAAAATTAGATTTCCGAATTAGAGAGTTAATTCCATGTTTAAGATTTATTTATATGATTTTCTAAATTTTTTAAAATATATAATTTAGTGATATGTTTTCCTCGGATATATGTTCCTAAGTTCCGATGGGTTTGACCTCAAACTTGCATAACTCTATACTCCAATTCGATTCGTACGCTTGTAGAGTTTTTATAAATTAAAATTTGCACAACAACTTTTTGGCGCCGTTATCAGGAAACTTAAAAAATATCTATTGAATTATTTATTTTTAGAAATAATGCTATTTTTAGAAAAATTATATTTGGCAGCTCTTTAAAATTGGAAGTTTCTAGTTGTAGAAACACTAATTCTAGAAGGTTACCTAAATTAGAAGTTTTTACAATATAACAAAAATCTAGAGATGATCTAAATTTGGAAAGACTTGCTAAAATTAGAAACTAATATATTTTGAAACTCCTATTTGTGGAAATTTCCAAAATTAGCTAGTTTCTCCATTCGAAATTTTCTAATCTTAGAGTTTGAATTTAATTTAGTCACATTTTATTTTAAGAAAGTAGATCTAAATTTGGGAAGTCTTAATTTTGGAACTTCTGTCTATGGAAAGTCCCAAAATTGTCTCATTTTGGAAAATTGCTATTTCTAGAAGGTGTCTAATTTGAATAATATTTAATTTGAATAGTTTCTAAATTTAGAAATTTTCTAATTTAAGACCCTCATCTAAATTTGGAAGGTTTTCATATTACGGTATCTAAATTGAAAAAAAAAAGTCATGGAACAACTTTGGACTTTAATAGATTATTCTTAGACTTGTAAATCTAATTTTGATTAATTTGGTGGATTGTAATTTAAATATTTTTTATGGTCTTAATATAATTTAGAGCTCTTAATTAGGCTCCAATTAGTTATTTCATCCACTAGTTATAACATTAAGAAATTGCATTTAGTTTAGGATTAAGCATTTTTTTATGAGATTCGGGATCTTCACCAAAGTTTGTGGTGTTCAATTTTGCAGGGATTTTAATCGTACGTTCTAAAATTTTAGGAAATTAGTGCCGAAATCTTTGTTATTTAAAATTTCAAAATTTTCATGCAATTATATAGATTTTATTATATTGTCTTGCATTTATTTTGGATATAAAAAATAAAAAAAATTGCATATTTAATTTGATAATGCATATTAAAGTATTAGTCTCATGCATTAGCATAATTATTTATTATTGTTTTCATATTTACTTTGAATCTCACATTTTTAAATTACGATTGCATTAACAAAAATTTGAAAAGACAAAAATATGAGTGAATGTGGTTCTTGCATTTTAAGTTAAAATCAATTTAGAACCATTGTCTTCTGTGATGTGATGTTCAAAACTTTTAGAGTTTAGGTCATATATTATATGGTTTTTGTTTTATTTTGATTTGATGTTATTTGTCCATCCATCTCCATCCATGTCCACCCGCCACTCTGAATCTATGTTGTTTTTGTCTGTATGTCGGTTGTTAGTCTGTTAGTTTAGTTTAGGTTTTCATTCTTGTTGAGTCAGTTTTTATGTTTTAGTGTTAGTCTAGAGTCTTTTTGTTGTGTGTTTGTGTTTTTGTTATATATTTGTTTTTGTAGGTTTTAAATAAAGCGAGCTACACTTAAGTTTAGTTTAGGTATTTCTCAACTGAAGTTGTTTTATTCTCATATTTTCTTCTAACTTGCAGGTGCACATGTAGATTAGGGAACATTGAGGACAATGTTCAATTTAAGTTTGGGGATATTGGGGGCTACACTTTTGTGTGTTTTAGAATATGTTTAATGCGATTTTGAAAGTTTTGCAGGATTTATAGTGAAATAAAAGATATGAGAATTTAAATGGTGAATTTTACAATTTTTGGGCATAAGTTGGTAATTTTGGAATGTTGGACTTTTTAATAATTATTTTACCACAATTTCAGGGCTTTTATTGTAAACTAATTAATTCAAATCCATTTAAGAGAGTGTAGATTAATTTAATCATTTTTAGAATTGATTGTAAGTGGTAAAATTATTTATTAGATTTTTAATACTTTGGAAAGCCCAATTGTTAAGCCCATTAAGAAAATCCCATGAAGAAATTTATATGTATGAAGACTATTTTCATAATCTCAAGATACATATGAGGAAATTCGAAATTTACAACGCAATATAAGAGGATTTTCGAATTTGACAAGTGGATTAAGGAAAAAGAAACAAAATAAGAAGGGGAGAAAAGAAGGAAGGTTTGACACAACTTCAGTATTTTGTCCATAAAGTTTCACGTCAATGTCCGATTTCTTTGATTCTTTTTGGGTTGGGAAGAAGACTTCAAGGGCTACAACGGTTTAGTTGACATATTTTCTTGATTCAGACGTTAACTAGGTCCAAACGGAGCTGCAAGGTGAAATATGTGTAAAAAATGAGATTTTGCACTTACTTTCCTTACACGAATTTTACTATTTTTTCAACCTCCTTGCCTCCTTTAAGCCATTCCATGTTTAGTACAAACTATATCAGCCCTCCAAGTGTCCATTACTTTATTTAAATCTTTAAATCCAAGCGATTCATTCTACCTCCTTTCATCTATAAATACTCCATCTCCCATTGAGATGATTGAACTGGGCAGAGAATTTAAAGGCTTGTGCTGTCGAAAGGAAGAAAGGAAGAAAAGAAGAAAGGAAAATTTGGGATAATTTCATATTTAGAATTTTAATGAATTTAATAATTGAATGTGTGTTAAATAATTTACATGAACTCCATATTTTATGCCGTTATTTTATTGTTAAAATATGGATAATAATGCCTCCTTCAATTTCTGGTCCAATTCCATTGTAAATATGTATAGAGGTAATTTTAGCTGTTTTTAATTCGATTATCAAATTCATTAAAATTCCTAATTTAGAGTATTAATCCCATGTTTAAGATTTATTTCTATGATTTTTTAAATTTCTTAAAATATATAATTTAGTGGTATGTTTTTCTCGGATATATTTTTCTAAGTTTCGAAGGGTTCGACCTCGCACTTGCATAACTCTATACTCTAATTCTATTCGTGCGCTTGCGAATAATAGTAAATTTAAAATTTGCACAGCACATATCATCCCTTCATTGGCAAATCTGAAAGGGATAGACCAATATCTCCTCATACTATGGTTAAGAATATGAGAAGTAGAGTCTTGTCTCAATTCAATGAATTTGGGCTAAATGTTCGTGATGGTATAATCAAGTTGCCCAAAGTTCAAAGATTTGAGAGGAAAGGTCTGAATTTAAAATTTGAATATATCCCAAAGGGGTAGGACATTACCCATGCCCTACTTTCATATAAGACTTGAGCTCAATTTATGTATCTCTCGACCAATTGTAGTTGAACTCAAAAGTGAGTTCAAACAACTAAGTGTTGTGGCATGGGACATTTGACCTCTTGCAAGTACTTGATTTCACTTTTCCTGGCTCTAGTGTTTATCATGCTTAAAGGGTCCTAGAGTTGTGGACTTAGATTCCTAGTCCCACAATATTTGCTCAAATGTGTGAAGGGGTACCATTGTTGGTATCATATTTGAAGCATGCTTTGGAATCACCTCTGGTATCTTGCCTTCATTCCTTGTTCTTGTTTCATTGTTGGATTGAAATCTATGCAAGATACTTTTGTGGCATATATGTTCTTATTGGTAGAATCATAATTTTATATGCCATGTGTTTTCATCTTTGTACCATATTGGTAGAATCTTATGTGTGAGATGATCATGTGCACATACAAATGTTTGTTTCCTTCCATGAACTTAAATTTTGTGAATCTCTTGTGGAATGGAACTTGCTCCATGCTTGTGAATGGTGTTAGTTGATTAACATGTGATCAAATGTTCTTCGTCTGTAATCCATTCATGTATCATTCAAATCAAATATTCATTATTTAATGATAAAGTTGAGGAAAAGCATGGGAGCTAATTTGGTGCTTGGCAAACACTTGTATGCTATACATGGAGATCATTTCTTTTGCACCTTACTTGATCTATTGATGGTATATCTTGGCGCAAATAGAATTATTGTATATTTGTGTATGCCATATGTCTTCATACTTCATTTCCATGTCTTTTATTGGTATATCACTTATGAAATGAATGTATGATTTGTGTGTTTGGTGTTTCATTCCTATGCTCATTATCGGTGTACATTGTGTGGAATGTTTTGTGTTCGTAAGCACCAAGTTTTGCTAAACCTAGAATGCCTTATCATATGAATCACACATGGGCAATGTTGGTTAAAATTGGTAAATTATAATGTCCAAGGTTATTGGATAGGTTTGGATCAAAATAGGCAAATTGATCCAAGATCCATGGCTTTTGTGCATGCGTTAGAATCATCAAATGGTACAAAAATTTGTGTGAATGTATGGCTCTCATTGGCATTCAAAGGTCGATATGCAAAACATGATGTCTTGTGAATTCGCATACATCACAAGCATACAAACTCTTCATCCCTAAATTTGCAAATTTTATAGGGTTGTATCATGCTATTTCCATGTATTGATAATGCACTATCTTAGAAAATCATTAGACATTGGAAATGTGTTTTTAGTGAAATGTACAAACAAAGAAAATCATCCTTCTCCAAAACCTTATGCACCTATTTTGTGTCTTTCATCTTTGAAGGTGAATCTTAAAACCAAATGGGTTTTGGTAATGAAAGCCAACATGGTTATATGGTCCAAATGTTAATGGACTTGGTGCATCGTGCTATTAAACCATTGAGCAAAGGAGAGCACACCTTGGAAAGTTCAAAGGGAAGAAACAAGCTTCCAAGTGGATAATAGATTTCCAAGGTTTGGATTCTTGTTCATTCATTGTGTCTCACTGGTGTATGTGTTGTTGAATGAACTTAGTATGTTGGTTGATGCATTGTGCCCATCTAGGTATATATGTTTGCATCACCTTGTTTTCATGAACTATGTGCTCAAATTGGTGTATAATTTATTTAGTTCATGAATGTGTTCACTCATATGTATCCCTCATGGAAAATTCCTATTATGAGTGATTCCCTCCTTTTAACATGCATGAGTTGGTTTCATATTGGCATTTTTCAAATAACAAATGCATGAATCCCTTCTTCTTCATCTCCTCTTAGTCTAGCACTTGAGACTTGTTGAAGCACATTAAATCTGATATATTTGGGCTTAATACCCTTTGTCAATTTATGACAAAAAGGGGGAGAAGTTTTGAAGCTTTATGAAAGCTTTGGGGAGATTTTGGAAGCTTGAAAGAAAGCTTGTGTTAAGGGGGAGGATAACTTTTCATTAAGGGGGAGATTAATCAAGATTAAGATGGGGTTTAGTCCATGTGTTATTGGAAAGCACTATGTGCTTATGGACTAACATTTGACGGGGAGACTTCTATGCTTCCACCATTGCTTGCATTGTTTGTGTGTACAGGTACATTAGCACACCTTGAGGGGGAGCAAGCTGAGCAGAACAAGAAGGAGCCGAAGCATAGAATCTAGGGTCTTTTCATTTGAATATGTACTTATAATTGTTGTATCTTTTGTAATCGAATGATGAATATGGGTTGGGCTAAGTCATTGAGTCTATATTTATTAGCTTCTAGGTGTTTTGTCATGGAAATTGACAAAGAGGGAGATTGTTAGTACCCCGACTTGCCGAGTCACCTATTTGTCAATTCCATGACTTAGGTGAAGCATTGTCTCAGAAGTCTGAAGCAATGATCAAGACTCAAGTGATGAAGAATGAATTAAAAGCTCAAGCGTTGGAGGATCAAGTGCGGATTCATCATCACTATGTATGGCAATCACAAAGGTAATTGGTCATAGCTGACTTTAGGTGGTACCCAACACCTTAGAGAAAACCTTCCCTAGGCTTAGAGCTCACACTAGTAAAACATAAGTAAGCTTATAAAAAATGGACCAAGAACTTGAAGCGTCCATGAACAAATCTTGGGAAACATGTTGAGTGTGAAAATGTCATGACTTGGGAGACTCTTTCAACATGCCAAATGTTGTAATCCATTGGTAAGACACCTTTATTGAATAGATCATTGAAAGATCTTTTCATAGAGCCCAAGAACACTCAAAACGGAGCTCAGGGAGCCCAAGATATGGCCATTTTAGTGAAAAACAGTTTTGCTAAAAAACCTAGGACCGACCTGTCGTGGATCACAACCCGTCGGTGGACCCAGGTTCGATCCCTTGATGGAAATGACCTGTCGATGTGAAAAAGGCACATTCTGACTGCCAAAACAATATCTTTTTCACTTCTCCTCCGACAGAGAATCTCGTGGGATCACGACCTGTTGGTGAACCCATGACCGACCCCTCGTGGATACAGACCTGTCGAGCGCGTACGATTTATATCCGTTGCAAACACACTCAACTCTCAACAGTCATATTCCAACGATCATTTTTATGCATTGACCTCTCGACTAGAACGACTCCTCGGTGACTGGGACTTAAAACTTCGGGATGCTTATTTAAACTCCGGATTTTGAAGGTATTGGTTGGACCCTTCAACTTGAAAAATCTCAAAGAAATCCCAAAAAGCCAAACCTCTCCCAACCTCTCTCAAACACATATTAAACACTTAGTAAATCATTTGTGTGATCATATCCTCTCTATAAGTCTTTACCTTGGTGAATCATTTACCAATCAACCATTTGATTGAGATAGAGAGAGAATCAAACCTAGGATCAACTTGCAAATCGATATCCTAGCGACCTTTTTTTGTGATTGCACATACTCTAGGCACATCTTGAACATCACATTGGGAAGGAGAAGTCTGTAAGAAGCATACATCTACAAGATAGCTCATACAAAGGCAAGTGCTTCTTAGTGATTTTATTTTATAAATCATCTTGTGAAGTTCACTAAGGCAAGGAAGCCAGAACGACTATGAAAAATATAGGGATAAGGAAGTAGACCTTGGGTTGGTCGAACCTTTCAAAATCTAGGAAAGTGGATTAAGGAGAGGTACTCTAGAACCATTATAAAAAACTCTAAAGCGTTGTCTCTAACACAGTGGTGGGTTGATCTGTAATGAGTTCGACGACCCTACTCATTCCCATTTGGATGGAGGAGCGGGACTCGAATCTATGATCGTCTTTCGGCAACACACAAACACAAAATGGAATAAGGGACTGAGACAATGTATTCTTTTTAACGTGGTAAACCCACTGAATGGGGAAACCTCCACATGCCAATCTAGGCAAAAAGATCCACTATGAATTGAGTTTTTACAAACATACAACCAGCGTCCCAAAACGTAGGCCAAAGCTCTAGAGAAAAATCCATAGTGAGTGTTAGTTCAGTCAACTGAGTTGTGTGATTCAGTCGACTGAGTCATGGTCAGATCCTGAACTACACTATCTGTGAAGAATTCAGTCGACAGTCGACTGATTCTGTTCAATTTGGCCGAAACTGCTTCAAATCAGTCGCGAACTGCTTGCAAGAATGCACTATATGTGGCCCTTTTTCTGTTGCTGGACGTTGTGACTCCACCGTGGATAAAGTGGGTGCATCCAACTCTCAACCCTCCACCTTTTAATGCAAAAAATAGTTAGGAAACTTCCCGGCTGTTGAGACTTTGAATTTGAATTCAAAATGTAACCGTCGGTGGTTACAAAACTGCACTTGAATTCAAAATTCAAGTGGAAACTGCCGAGTTTTGTGACTCTAACTCGGCAACTTAGTCCGCCATTGTGACTCGATCCATTTATGGATCATGGGTGGAATTCCCAGCCGATTGAGTTAGGTTCTTACTCTAATTGTCAGAGTAAGTCCCCACATAGTGATTCGGGATAACCCAAGGTTGGGTGAGTCTAGAGTGGATGTAGGTTTTTTAACTGAACCACTATAAATTGGTCTTGTGGGTGTTGATCTTTACTTGTGTGATTGTTCTTAAAAAAGTACACACTTTTGATCATACAACCCATCTGTCTTGATTAACATTATTAATCCGTTGCAAATTTGTTAATTAATCAATAAATTTGTAAAGACCAAAAAAATTGGGGATTGTCCTATTCAAACCCCCTTCAAGGGACAATCTCGGTCCTTGTTCTAGCACCCAAAGGAACTTTCAATAAGTATTACATCCCTCCTCAGGGACAATATTATAAATATGGGTCCAATCACCTATGGAATTGTTGCCCTCTGTGAGAATATCCATCCACGGTAATAATATACATCTATGGCCACAATGCCCTCTATGAGGAAAATCATCCATGAGAATAACCCTCCATGGGAATAATATATATCCATGGAACCATCAAATCCACCATGAGACCAATACGTCTACCATGGGACCAATATGTCTATCATGGGGCCCATATGCCTACCATATAACCAATATGTCTACCATGGGGACAACATCAATGTGACTAATCATTCATCCCTGGTAACACTCCATCAGTGAGTATCATCTATCCATGGTATAAATCACCCATGAATATAATCCCTCCATGGTATAATCTATCCATTGGCATAACTCATCTAGGGAACACATCATCTACCATGAGATCTTCTATCTGTATGAACAACACTCGGATGAATCACTACGTGACTATGGCAACAATATCAAATCATAAATACAACAACCACTAGCAATACTTAGGGCCCATGACTAAGCGGGAGACACATGACTGGCGTGATCAAGTTTACTTCGCCCTGTATCCCTTCACCTCATGGGTGTTTCAGTAAAGCTTTAAAGCGGTCGGACCGCGCCTTACAAAGCTAATACCATCCCCATGGGGTAAACGAATATCTAGCTTTGCGCATCAACGCACATCAAATGTGTTATATAGCTGTGAGAGCGTCCTACAGCGCGTAGCATGTAAGGGACTCTCTCCTCGACGGCAACCCATACAGGACCAAGTATTCGTAGCCAACCCCACTGTCTAGAATACTTCTCTAGAGTGGGCAGTCAAACATCATAATCAGGTGAGAGACGTACCCATACCACGTCTCAATATCAATATCACGTGAGGGATACACCCACATAATAATAATGTATAAAATGGAATATAAATAAGGCAATGCTATCATGCCATGTTATCAATCTCATCAATATAAACACAATGTCCAGCCAAGTAGGTATTCCGAGTATGGTCATACACATGGGATTAGTATAAAATCAGAATAGATACATAATATCAAATCATGCTAAATCAATGCCATGCCATGGGTGTCCTATGCCATGATTTCTCACCCATCAACCTTATCTCAAAACACATAGAAAATCCTCTTGATGAACAAGCCACATCAAGGTATTCATTGTCATGACTCCCCACGTATGCCTTATCGGTCCCACCGAACGGAGCGTGGACTCCTTTCATTTCAAACATCATGTAACGCCCTGCCCTTTTTCACTTGCTTTTCGAAAATCAGAGTATATTTTTTTATATATATAAACAAAGAGTGATAGAGAAAGGGACGTCACGACGAGAGAAATCTCTTTGCTCAAGAGAGAGAGTGATCGGCCAAGGGGTGTGGAGTGCCCCTTGGTTGGTATCTTTTAAGTAATAGCCTAAACCCTTTCATTTCCCCCATTAAGGTTTTGTTTAATCAAGGTGTCCTTTGACTTAACCAAGGAGATTTTTGGCTTAAGCCAAGAAACCCTTTGACTTCCATCGATTCCATGGGTTTCATGTCCTTTGAGATGGAAGACTCCTCACATTCTCAACTCAACTCAAGCCATTTAATCTTGAACTCAAGTCTTGAACTCATTCATGGTTGACCAAGTCAACCATGACAAGGCCGACCATGCACCACATGGCATTTGGGTCCTACCTTGGCCATGTCACTCGATGATGTAGCACTTTGCCTAGTTGGCTTCCATGTGATGACTTGTTATGCCACATGGCAATGCCACATCACCCACTTGCCACCTCACTTGATGAGGTGGATTTAATGTATTGTATCTTAATTGGGTAGCTGACCCAATTACTTTGACCTTACACAATTACCTTAAAATTAAGTTCACTATGACCCATTGGGTCCCAATTGGATAGTTGACCCATTTAATTAGACTTACTCAATTTATTTAAAATCAAGTTTACCCATGATCCATTGGGTCTTAATTGGGTAATTGACCCAATTCCTTACCCATCTAAGTCCATTTCAACTATTTAATCTTAAATTCATTCAATTTGTAATTCAAATAGACCAATCCAATATATTTATAAGTGATGAAAATCCGGGGTGTTACACCAACAGAAGCCCAAGTCCTCAAGCTCAAGTCCAAGATCCACTGGAGGCATATGTGCTCATTTATAGATCCAAAATCCAAGCCCATAAACCATTCACACGGCCAAAGCCTTGTCCATTAGAATTCCATCTCCACCATCCACTATCCATCTTAAATCCTAAGCATTCATCTCATGCATCAAAATTAGGTAAACCCTAGAGCCACCTTTCTATATCCATTGCATACATTCATCATCTTAGATATAGGTCGTCCAATTCACTCATCATCATGATCAACCTTTCAATCCTAAACCTCCATTAAGAAACTTACCTTTTATAAATTTATTTTGACCAAATTACCTTAGAGCCCTTGGATCTAAATCCCATTCAATCCTAGCCATTCAAAGTGTGCATTGTCTCTTTGTGTGATTTTTTTTGTTCTTGCACACTTTGAAATCACACACTTGATTAATTGTTATTTAATTCGGCACTATTTAATCAAGAAATTTTAAAAGGACTCATGATTTGTGATTACCCTATTCACCCCCCTCTAGTGTTAATCTGGTTAAGGACTCTGGCAATTTACATTGGTTTCTCTTACCTTCATGAAAACTTGATCACATTGGTGTGCCTTTACTATGTTCATAGAAAATTAAATGACTGGTTGAATCAATTGTGCACATGATTACATATCTTGATAAATGTACATGTTAGAATTGACATCATTTTTCTCATGATTCTATGTTTTGAGACTTTAACCCGTGATTAGTGGAATATTCAAGAACTGGTTGGCAATAAAATAAAATCCCCAACTTTCTAGATCTTTGATCTTTGAACTGAGTATATGTCTCTTAAAGACAAGTGCGGATCTGTCTCCGACTGAACTTGATCTGGTCAAGATTCAGCCTTACTGAAGTTACTGAAATTTCAGTATCTACAAAACAACATCAACTCTCTCTCATTTCTTGAAAAGTTGAGAAGAAAATAAACATAGAAATGGCAAAGTTCGAGATTTTATAATGGTTACATTCCTTATCTTGGTACACCTCTGATCTCTGCTATTAATATTTGATGAATTTGAAGAATGAATGTTAATCCACTTCACTTGAATCATACTCTTTGAGCTCCACTTAATGATCATGATTCTCATCAAAGATAAAGCCATCCTTTGATACATTGGCATTTCTTTGGGCTAATGGATAAGTATTTAAATAGGATTTCATGATTCTTGTAGTATCTACCTATGATCTTTTCATCATGAATCTGTTTTGTGGGCCATGTATAAACTCCTAATGTCACAATAGCTATGTTTGTGGCATGTTCCACACTCCTCATCCACAACTTTTGTCTTTAAAATCAAATGTATAACCTTTAAGGAAAAGTATGATTGCCTCTCACAGAACTTGGTGGAAATGATCCTCTGGGCATTTCCCTTCTAAATTATATTGAGTCATGAATATCATACTACTTTTGCAGAACATGACTAAGGGAAACAACATGTGAAATTTTCTCATCCATCTAATTGTTTCCCTCAAATTTGAGAAGGGCAGGAGCTACTTAACCCTTGTTAGTGCCCCAGCTTGCCGAGTAACCTATTTGTCAATTCCATGACTTAGGTGAAGCATTGTCTCGAAAGTTTAAGCAATGATCAAGAATCAAGTGCTAAAGATTGAATCAAGAACTCAAGCATTGGAGGATCAAGTGCGGATTCATCATCACTATTTATGGCAATCACAAAAGTAATTTGGCCATAGATGACTTGGGGGAACCCAACACCTTAGTATAACCTTGCCTAGGCTTGTTTGAATATGTTGGTAATGGACATAAACAATCCTATAGGTTGCTTGACAGTGAATTGGAAACGAACTTGGAAATATGAATTAAGTTCACTGTCAGCTCGACCAATCATCGGTGGAGACAAGATCGACCCATCGAGGTCATAGACTGGTCAACCTAATTGACAGAGGTTCTGGATCATAGAACTTGTCATTCTGGATATGCCTTTGATCGAGAGTCTCATATGCATCGACCCCTCAGTGATGAGCTTATCGACCCATCATGGTCATTGATTCCTCAATCTGAACCAGGTGAGTTCTGGGTCTTAGAACTCAAAGGGGAGCTCTCGGGAACACAGATCCGTTGGTAGGCAGTCGGTCGAGAGTACCAGTACCGACCCCTCGATGGGGATGACAGGTCGTTCTGAGCAAGACAAGTTTCGGGACCTGAAACTCTGTCTGCAAGTGTTGTCCCAGACTGAGACTCACGTATAGGTCGACCCCTCGGTTCCATGGCTATCGACCCATCGGTGACAGAGACCCTCCCTAGGCTTAGAACACTCATTGGTAAATCATAAGCATGCCCAAGGGGAATGGACCAAATACTTGGAGCATCCATGAACAAATCTTAGGAAAAATATTGAGTGTAAAAAATTCATGACCTAGGAGACTCTTTCAACCAACCAAATGCAGAAATCTACTGTCAAGACCACCATGGTTGGCTAGAGCATTGAAAGATATTTCATAGAGCCCAAGAACACTCAAAGCGGAGTTCGGGAGCCCAATATATGGCCATTAAAGTTGAGAGTGTTTTTGCTGAAAACAGTCAGCATGCCGATCGTGAGCATGACTAGTCGTGAGATTGAACAATCGCAGGTGACCTGTAATGGCCGAGGAATTTGTAAATCAATATATAGGTGGGTATTATTTATTTTAATAATGGAAATTGGGAAATTTGATGGAATAGATGGTAAATGGATCAAAATTTGGACAAAGGTCCAATTATGGCCCAATGGACCATGGATTGGATTTAAAATCATTTAAATGGTCAATTATGGTCAATGGGGCCAAGGATGGTCAAATTGGGCCCAATACCCATATGGGACCCAATGGGTCAAGATAATGTAAGCTCTAAGGTAAATGGGTAAGGGTGAATTTAATTGGGCCATGGGCCCAATAGTGATCCAATAAGAGGAATGGATTTAATTAAATTTAAATCACCTAAGTTGGTAATGAATTGACCAAGGTGACATGGCCAATTGGGACCCACCTCCACCTCACCAAGTGAGGTGGCGTGGGGACCAAGGATTGGTGGGGCCGGCCACCATGGTTGAATTGGTCAACCATGGGTAGATGTATGAAGGCAATTTAAGCAAATGGAATTAAGTTAAATGGAAATTAATTAACCTAATTATCTAATTAATTAAAGGTTTAAATTATCCAAAAAGAGTGGTCAAATGGTCAAAGTTGGAAAGCTAAACCACCCATTTCTAGACACCAAAAACGTTGGGCTTCGTGGTGGTTATCCCAACCACCACCATAAAGCATGGAAAATATCTTGTGTGGGTTGGTGGGAGGAGTTAATGTGGAGTATATCTTAAGCAACCAAGAGATGAGATGACTTTTTCATCTCATTCTCTCCATTCCATCTAACTCTTTCACACGTCCTCCATCTCTTTCACTCTCAAAACCGTCCCTTACACACCCAAGGAAGAGAGGAAGAAAACTAAGGAAGAAGAAGGAGAAAAGCTTAGAGAAAAGGAAGAAAAGCCCAAGTGTTGGCCGATCACCTCAAGACAAAGACCTTGAGACATCTTTCTCATCTCCATCCTCTCTCTCTCTCAAATCTAACCCAACCTTAGCCAAACCCAAACCTTGGAGACTCCATCTTGATCAAGCATCTTAACCCAAAGATCAAGGAGAAGAAGAGAAGAGAAGGCCAAGGAGTCCAAGAGGAGGAAGAAAAACCGGAGGAGACGTCGGATTGTAAGTAATTCTTAAACAAGAAGTTATTTCTTTTTAGGGTTAAGGAGAGAGCATGGAATCCATTTCTTGGATTGGTTGGTGGCCAAAGTGTTATGGGCCTTGGATTTAAATCCATCCAAAAGATGAAGTAAGGATGAAAAATGGACAAAACCCTAATGGGTAAATTAGGTTAAGAAAAAAATAAATGCATTAAGGACATTGGCATTAAGAATTCTTTTAAGCATGGATGTATGTAAGATTTGAAGGAAATCATGGGCCATAGGGTTCGGCCATGTAGTATGGCCGAACCCCATGGTAAGTGAGGTATGATTTTTAGGGTTTTAAAGAATGGAATACATGGAGGTTGGTTAATGATTTTAGGGTTTTAAATGAATGAATGTGAGCGATTTTTAAAGGGATTTAAATGAGGTAAAATCATGGGAAATACTGGTGATTTCAATGGCCTCAAAAATGGTGGATGAAAGTGAACCCTATGGTGATGAAATGGTGGATTTAGTGGGTGTAAAATAATGGAAAAATAAATGGGGAATGTTGGTGGTGTTGATGAACCAAAGTGAACCTGATGTTGATAGTTGTAATGGGAATGCGGCTAAGTTAATGGACTTAAATATGATTAAGGAATGATGAATTGAATGTATGGTTTAGGTTCTCTCAATGGAGAGACTTGTAATGGAACTAAGTGATGTATGTAGACCTAAAAAAAAAAATGGGGAAAGAAACATGATGGGTTCGGCCATGGTATATGGCCGAACCCATGACCCATTTATGGATCAATTTATGGATTAAATTTGGTGTTATGTATGTGTTTAAATGAATGGAGATTAGGTTAATTAATGGCTGAATTCTAATGTTGTTGTGTCATGGTTAATGAGACATAAATGGACCCATTTTGTGAACGATTTGGTGGACTAAGATTAAGGTATTTGCATATGGATTAATTGATGGGAATTAGATTAAATAAAGGGCTGTTTTTAATAATTTTATGTCATGGTTGATGGGTCATAAATGGATCCAAGATTATGGATCAACTATGGACCTAAGAATGGAGAAATGACATGAGAGCCTAACCATGGAGGAGTAGTGGCAAAACCGTAAATAATGGCCAAGTTTAAGAACCCATGGAAGATGATCGTGGACTTAAGTGCAATTATGGCAACCTTAAGTATGTGATTAATAAAGCCTAGGGTGGCTGATTTTTAAGACTTATGGGATGAAAAGGTTTAATAGATTAAATGGGACCCACAAAACCTAGTTAGTGAGGTTCGGCCAAGGTGTATGGCCGAACCCCGCTAAGGTCTGATTAATGGACTTAAAAGGTTAAAAACATGAACTAATTGTTAATGTATAATAAGGTACTGGACATCGCAAACGGTGCGCGATCGGCGACCGGATTATTGGACGAAAACGAAAAAGGACGCTAGTCGGTATTAGGTAGGATTCCTACCTTTTTGTAAGCCATGGATTATGGGATGTTTTCATTAATTTATTTTGGAAATTATATGGTTTGTTTTATGATGGGTTTGTAAGATTATGATTTATGTAAATTATATGGCATAATGCAAGGCTATGAATTATATGTTAAGTTATGAATTCTATATTAAGGCTATGGATTATACGTATTACATAGCATAATGCACCTACATCTCATGCATGGCATGGGCGGGAAAATAATGAAACCGGAGTCCATGCTCCGTCGGGGCGACCGAGAAGCAAACATGGGGATAGCCTGATGCGCTATAGCCGGAGTCCATGCTCCGTCGGGGCGACTGAGAAACAGACATGGGGATAGCTTTATATGCTATAACCGGAGTCCATGCTCGGTCGGGGCAACCGAGAAATAGACTTGGGGATAGTTTGATATGTTATAACCGGAGTCCATGCTCCGTCGGGGCGACCGAGAAACAAACATGGGGATAACCTGATGCGCTATAGCCGGAGTCCATGCTCCGTCGGGGCGACTGAGAAACAGACCTGGGGATAGCTTTATATGCTATAACCGGAGTCCATGCTCGGTCGGGGTGCCCGAGAAATAGACATGGGGATAGTTTGATTGTTATAACCGGAGTCCATGCTCCGTCGGGGCGACCGAGAAGCAGACATGGGGATACCTTGACGAGGCCTTGCCGTCAAGGGGGATATGACATCATGATGGTATGGTTGATGGGTGGGACACATGACATGAGACACCCATGGCATTGCATTCATTTTATGGTTTTCGTTTTATTACTATATGTATGCTTGTTATCACTAATCCATGTGTTAGCCCTACTTGGAGTCCTACTGGGCGTGTGTCTAACGCCCTACTTCTACCCTAGTTGATGACGCAGGAGATGGCGCAGCGGAAAGGCGAGACGGGAGCCAAGCTTAGGAGATTGGGGAAGCGAACTACTTAGTTTATTTAAAGTTTATTTTGGAAATGTATTTGAGTAGCTTAGCTTGTCGGAATGTAATATTATAGATTACATGCTATGTTTTGGATGTTAGTTTACACATTATGATTTTGAGATATTTTGGTAAGTAAATAAATGTTTCTTCCCTGCTATCTAAAATTTGTAGGTAGTCTCTATTATCATTCCGCATTTAATTTAATATTCCTCGAGCTTACTTCTACGTGTGAACCATTCTCCGTGGACTTCGTTCCACGCACATGTAGGGTTGGCCAGTTAAGGGCCGGGCTTCAGAAGCTCGGACTTAACTTGCGTCGTGACGTCCGCGCCCTTTGTCACTTTCATTTAAAGAAAAAAAAATATACTCTAATTTCGGTGAAAAGGGGCGGGTGTTACATGACCTTTTTTTACCGTTTTCTGCCCATTAGAACGTAACAGTCACATTTCTGAACGGTCATATGCACGACCCATCGCCCGTGTTTTACCCGAGATTCATTTGTATGCCTATGTATACTCCAAACTCCTTTGAGTTGGGTTGGAGCATCAATTTAAAAATACTCTAAGGCATTCCTAGAGGTCTCATACACTCCCAAGCATCTCCCCACCTCCTCTCCATAAACTAGTCTTGGTGAATCAAATATCCAATCTTCTTGAATGTGATTAAGAGAGAGAGAGAAATAAATATACATCTAGGAATCCATTGGCACATCTAAATTCTAGAGACCTCCCATTGATTGTAATTAAGCATACATAAGGCACATCTTCGACATCGTCGAAATCACATTGGGAGAGCATCCTCAAGTAGCATACATATACAAGTGAGCTCATACAAAGGAAAGTGCTTCTTAGTGATTTCATTTTATAAATCATCTTGTGAAGTGGACTAAGGCAAGGAAACTTAAACCACTATAAAAAATAGAGGGATAAAAAAGTAGACCTTGGGTTGGATGAACCTTTCAAAATCTAGGACAAGTGGATTAAGGAGGCTTGGCTCTAGAACCACTATAAAAAATCAAGAGCTTTGTCTCTGGCACATGTGCTGGGTGGAATTCCCGACTAATTGAGTACGGTGGAAGTCCTACTTTATCTGTGAGGGTGTAAGTCCCCACATAGTGAATTCGGGATAACCCAAGGTTGGGTGAGTCCTTAGAGTGGATGTAGGTTGTTTAACCGAACTATTATAATTTGGTCTTGTGGGTGTTGATCTTTACTTGTGTGATTGTTGTTATAATTGTGCACACTTTTGATCACACAACCCATCTCTCTTGATTAACATTATTAATCACTGCAAAATTGTTAATTAATCAAGAAATTTGTGAAGACCATAAAAATTGGGGATTGTCCTATTCACCCCCCCTGCCCCCCCCTGTGAACAATCTCGGTCCTTCTTCTAGCACCAAAGGGAACTATCAGCCTTGTTTCACCAACTAAAATAAACGTAAATGCATGACAAAAATGAGTTAAAATATTCATGGAATTTTCCTCCAGCTTGATGCCTTCATATTTGGTAATGTTAAAAATAAAAATTGATCTATCCCTATTGAATGAATCATTCTCTTGCTTGCTTTACTGCTAGTTCATGATTTTCCTAGGTTAAATGTTTAACTGCCCTTGAACAATGTACTTCATTTCTTGAAGAGCTATTTGCAAAAACACAGTTTACACACCCACTTGAGCACAACACTATATTCTTTAGCGTCAATGTGTTTGGATTAAATGCTTTTTCTACCACATATATTCCCTTGTCTTAAAGAAGCAAATTGATAGTAATTACTGTAATACCCCAATTTCTCAATGAAGTGGAAAATTACCAAAATGCCCCTGAGTTGTTAAATTAATTATTTTGTGATGTTAAGTAAGGAAATAGTGGGGCCCATTGCTCAAAATAAAATCATATGAGGACATTATGAATGTTAAGTTTTATTGGTTGGGTAATTTTCATCATTTGGGTCAAAAATGGCTAAATGGGTCAAAGGGCCCAAATGGGGCCCATCGGGTCTTGCTGGGTTATTTGACCGTTTTGTGATTTTAAATTAAAAGGGGTTAAGCCTATTTGATTGGAAATCAAGTGGAGGAAAAATGGGTAGGCTTGATCCATATGTAAAAACCAATTGGAAATGATCAAAATACCATAAATGGGTCATGTTGTCAAAAACGGGTCAAGGAGCTAAAAGTGGACCCAGCGGGTCGAGTTGACTATTGTTGACCGTGTGAACCCTCAAGGGATCTCAAACACGAGTCAAATCAGTTGAGTGGGACTGAGGTGAGTTGGAATAAAATAAAAAGGTGAGTTAACTCATGTGCATTAAATGAAATGCATTAAATGTGATGAGTTGGGTTGGAATAAAAATACCTTGAGTTGGGTGAGTCAAAATGGAAACCCATGGGACTGTAAATCAGTGAGTTCAAGTGGGAATTGGAAGAGTTTTGCCCAGCTTTAACCACCCAAACAAGTCCCACACGTTGGGGACTTGTTGGGGTGATTTTCATGATGGCATTTAAATGGGAATACATGGGAATTGGATGAAATGCATGGGAGTGCCAAAGGGTGTGTTGGAAGTGCCAAGGGGTGCCTTGGATGGCACCCAATGCTCACCGTTTTGAGCAAGAAGTTATGAGGAATTGAGAGGTTTTTTGGGGGCTGAAAAACAAAAGGAGTGATCACCCTCACTTGGCCGAATTCCACATTGCAAAAGCATTAGAATTCCATCTCCTTTCCCTCTCTCAAGAACACCTCCTTGGCCGAATTTTATCTTGGTGATTTCACCATTGGTTCATGCTTCTAATCAGCTGAGACAAAGGAAGAAAGAAGGAAGGAAACAAGAGGGAAGAAGGCAAGGAGCAAAGGCATAAGAAAAGCTTGGAATTTGGTAAGAATTCCTTACAATGTTATTTAATAAGTTAGATTAAGTGGAACATGAATTGGCCATGGAATGACTGATTTTATCAAGGACCTAAGCCTTGGTTAAAGGTTGTCTTAAGTGGTAAACAAATCACATTGGGTTCGGCCAGTTTGGATGGCCGAACCCCATGACATTTGCTTGGGTATTTTGATGGTTTTTGGAGGCTAAAAACCATGCAAAAATGATGAACAATTGTATGTGTTTAGATGCAAGATAAAGGATTTTAAATCTTGGATTTGGATGGCATAATTCAGCCTTGGAATAGCCAAATGCATCAAGAGTCTAAACCATGGAAGAAGGTGTCAAAAGAAATGAAAAGAGTTGGTTAATGGTTATGGTTTTTGAAATTTAAAACCATCCATTTGGGGACTGTTTTTACTTATTTTATTAAGATTTAAAATACATGCTTAAAGAGGGTTAAAACATGGGTTTGGATATCAGAAAAGGCTGAAGATATGTGGTCTAATCAGTGGAGTAAAATTGGAGAAGATGGACCATGGGATCGGCCATCTTGGATGGCCGAATCCCATGATATCATGTTGAAATCTTGATGATTTTTGTAGGATAAAACCATGCAAATGTTTTACTGTTTTGGATGATTAGATTAGACATAAGATGACATGTTTAAGTGGTTCAAACCAAAGGCCATAGGGTTCGGCCAATGAGCATGGCCGAACCCCATGCAATGGTGTGATCATTTTGTGGTTAATGGTGATGGTTTTGAGAGATAAAAACCATACATTATCATGGAGTTTTTATGTGATTTACATGAAGATTATGTACTGATTTTGGTTGGCCAATATATGGCTGAACCATTGTAATGTTATGGTTAAGTTACTGATCTAAAACAGTAGATTAAAACTGGAAAAATGGACCATGGGGATTGGCCATCTTGGATGGCCGAATCCCATGAGGTATGATGGTTATTTGGACAAAATAATTAGATGGTTTTGAGAGGTTAAAGTGCAGCAATGATGTGCTGATTTTATATGAATAAGTGACACCAAAAATATGTATGAAAGACCAAAACATGGACTTAGGGTTCGGCCACCTTGGATGGCCGAACCCCATGTAAGTCTTTCATGTGTTTGGTGAGTTAAAAACCATATGAAGATATGGTGTTTTTATGGTAATAAATGGATTAATATGTTACTGTTTTGGTGGGTTAATATGCGGCTGCACCATGTTTAATTCATGGTTGAGTTAGCATGATTAGACCCTGAGTGATCATGGTGTTGGTTGGATCAAGTGAACCCTAGGGTTCGGCTATGAGTATGGCCGAACCCCATGGGGCTGTTTTGAAATAAATGGGCTGTTTTGAATAGGGAACTTATGGTTGTTTTAATTAAGGAGACATACATGATAATTATGGACTATGTAATCAACCATTGATGATGATGGAAAGTGGGATAAAAACCCATAGGATGTGGTTCGGCCAAGTAGTATGGCCGAACCCAATCAATGATTATTTGATAAGTTTGGAGATTAAAGTTGACGAATGAAGAACCCCACAAGATGTTTGGGTCTTATATGTGAATGGATATTTAAATATTAGAATGATTTACTTATTGTTACATCACAAGGTGACGAGAGTTGAAGGAAGTACGAGTCGTGACCGAGTGAAGCTCAAAAAGGAACGGACACTTAATCAAAGTTTAAGTAGGTTTCCTACCTACTTGTAACCACAGTTTTTACCCAATTTTTCTTATGATATTCTTGTTTTAACATATGTGTTTCAAATGATATATTATGCATTAACAAATGGCATACAGGCATTGGCATCTCATGCATAGTCATGGGATAATGAATGAAGTTCTACAGTGATGGATACGATGGTACATGATGGGGGTTGCTCATTACATGTACATCGCTTATAGAAGAGATGAAGGTGTGTTGTAATTTACCTTGTCGGTGCGAGGCACGTCAAGTGATGGCTATGAAAGTACATGATGGGGGATGCTCATTGCATGTGCATATTTCATAGCATTGTTTTACCTGTTTTGATGATCATGTAATATGATATGTATATGCATGTTTTATATGCTAACATGTGGTAGCCCTGATTCGGGAACCTACTGGGCGCGTTGATCTAACGCCCTAATTCTATCCTCAGAGGAGATTGCAGGTACAAGCAAAGGGAAAGGGAAGGTCATTGACCAAGAGGGGAGCTGAGCCTAAGTGCTTAAATAATGGATTTGGATTACGTTTTATTACTGTCATTTGAATACTATTGTTGGACATGTAATAATTCGTTATTTGCTATGGTTTGTTTAGGATCATAACTTGTGGATGGTTGATTTATGTTATTTAATATTTAAGAATATTACTTGCTATCTCGTCTTTTTATTCCGCATGTTGATGTTAGTTCCATGTGTGAATCACTATCATGGTCTATTCCATGTACACATGGGTGGCCAGTTAAGGTTCAGACTTGGGTAGTCTGAACTTAACTCGCGTCGTGACGCCGCCCGCTCTCTTCCGTTGTTTATATAAAAAAAAAAAAAAAAAAAAAAATTAGACTCTGAAACTCTCGGAAATGGCGGGGCGTTACAGTTGGTATCAGAGCGAAACGGGAAGTTGAATCATCGAAGTAAGATTAAGACGGTTTCATGTCTCACTGACGGATAAGAATCCCAACTGACCGACTTTTCGGAGTCCGCTGCCTGGGGGCCGGATTAATTTACTTCGAGTGACTCGGACTGAACAATCAATCTGAGAACGACAATGAATGATAGCAAAGTAAAGTACAATCATCATAATTGGACAAATCATACGTAGCAAGGTAGGATGAACTCCCCTGAAATCCCCACACTGAGAAACAAACATTAGGAAATTAGAGATTTCCCCAGAAATAAAAAGAAAACAAAGAATGTTGATTTGGTAATCTTCCTAAACAAAGTACATGATATTTTGCATGATCAAAATTCCCTGGAAACCAAGAGTGGTTTATTTAGAATTATTGATGAATATGTTTGTGTTTGAAATGATGTGGCACAGATATGTCAAGCAACGAAGAATACACTGAGTTATGGGATAAAGGGACACCAAGTTGTCCGGTAGATTTGGTGTCAACTTCCGACAGTATCAGTATGGAAGTTAATGTGGACCTTCAGGAGGGACCTCCTGAAGAAGCTGATGTGGACTTAGCGCCTCTTCCAGAGGATCTGATGGATGACATTCCTGAAATGGTGGAACCTCCTGAGGAAGAAGAGGAGGAGGATCTGGGATTTTTCTTTTATGAGGATCCAATGGAAGACTTTCCTATAATACTGGAATCGGCGGGGGAAGTAGATCCCTATGATACCTGTGAGTTGTGTAATCAGGACGACCACAACAGGTTGTATTGTCCTCATCCATTGGGAGTTGTATGTCCGGTTTGTGGACTACACGGGCATGGAGAGACGAGGACTAATTGTCCTTGTATTGGAGGACCTGGAATAATCCCCTGCACAACATGTGAAGTATTGGGCACACGGCGATGACGTGTCCTGATAACCGATTCAAGTTCGCTTTTGATGCGGAGTCTTCTACGGAAGACTAGGATAGGAAGTAATAGTAGGGGTATTAAAAAGAGGGTTATTGTTGTAAGGGGGTATATTTTGTTATACATAGGGTTTGTTTCACCCTACCCACCTTTGTACAAAGATGCAATTTGAATTTATATAAATATGTGATTTCATGTTTTTATGAGGATTCATGGCATGTGTTGTATATTATTAATGGAAACTAAGTCTATGATGTTTCCATGAATTAGGACTAAATGGCACCACAGAAAAAGGTGGTAAAAGATCTGAAGGGAAAAGAGAAAGTTTTACCGATCGGACTAGGTGAGGGGGTGTCAAAGAGAAGGACTCGTCAGGACGATAAAAAGAAGGATGATGTGCTCATTATCCCACCACAAGGGAAGGTGGTATCCCGACGCAAGAAGGCGTCATCGGAACCTGATAGAGAGCAATCCGTTCATGACGAAGAGAGGTCTATACATGAACAACCTCACAGTGAGGAAGAATCTCACCACTCTCGGCGGGAAGAAGAAGGGAGTGACCCTACGAATCAACAGGACGACGAGGAGGAATATGACTCGTCGTATCGACGCGAGGAGGAGGAGAATAGTAATATGACTGTACCCTTTGTACCTCCTGAACTGCACAGCTTGGTGCAAGCCGTGGTTACATCTGTCCTCCAACAACATTTGAACGGAGGGGGAAACATGAGCGAAAATAATGACCGAAATATGGTCAGAGATTTTCAGCACCAGCGCCCACCTTACTTCAAGGGCAGAGAAGGGCCTATTGCGGCCGAGAATTGGTTGGAGAAGATTTCGCATATATTGACTCTTTTGAACATCAAGAGTCATGCCCATAAAATATTATTGGCCACGTCACAGCTGGTGGATGACGCTGCCAAATGGTGGAAGGTGGTGGAGAAACAACAGGCACTTGTGCCAAGAAGAGAAAGAGTTGCTATGACCTGGGAGCAATTCTCCGCGACATTTCTAGAGCGCTACTTTCCAGAGGAAGAAAGAGAACGTCAAATTCAGGCCTTTATGATGTTAGTACAAGGTTCAATGACGGTGGCTGAGTATCACCAAGAATTCCTCAGCCTGTCAATCTATGCATACTATATTGTGGACACAGAATATCGAAAGGCTCGCAAGTTCGAGCGTGGGTTACGGCCAAACATTAGGGCCAAGGTAACTGTGTTCAAAGCAGCCACGCTGGCGGAAGTGGTCAGCAGGGCCACCATTGTGGAACAAGAGATGGCGGAATTTGCCAGAGTGGACAACCGCCGAGCTCCGAGTGGGAGAGGTGGGTATCAACCCAACAAAAAGTTCAGACCGAATTTCAGCAGACCCTCACCGTCTGTTGGATCAAGTGGGGGCTTTCGCCCCAACCAGCCCACTCAATCTGTTGCGGTCACTCAAGCATCCCGAGGAGTGAATACTTGCTTCCACTGTGATCAACCTGGTCACTACAAAAAGGATTGCCCAAAGCTCAACAGGCTGTCTAACTCAAGAGGATCATTTCGTCCGCCAGCTAGACCGGCATACTCCAGAGGAGGCAGAATGCAGGGCCGGGGAGGTCGAAGGTCTAACCCTGCTGGAGCAGGAAGATTATTCACTCTAACTTCTCCAGAGGAAGAGGAGGAGGATCATCCTGTGATACAAGGTATGGCGGTAGTGAGTAGCTCATATGCATATGCACTATTTGATTCCGGAGCGTCACACTCCTTTATAGCTGCATCGTTTATTACTGCTACTGGTACATTAGTGCAAAGATTAGCCACAGAGCTTACTATTGTATCCCCTGTCGGAGATTCGGCATTGGGACTTATTTGTACTGCGGTTAACACCGAATTAGCTGGACTCAGATTTGAGTTCAATTATTTAGTGCTGGACATGTCGGAATATGATATTATATTCGGAATGGATTGGTTGGCAAAGTTTCATGCCAACATTGACTGTTATGGTCGAAGAGTGACATTTAAGTCACCCGAGGGCAAGCAATATATAGTTCGTACAGATAAACAAAGTGGATTACAGGAAGGATTAAACCACGTGGTATTGAATAATATCACCATAAACAAAGCTCCAATTACTGAACTTCCGGAAATTGTACAAGAATTTGGGGATGTGTTCCCAAAGGAACTCCCTGGTTTACCACCTATGAGGGAGATTAACTTCGAGATCAGACTGTACCCTGGCACAACACCAGTGTCGTTACCACACTATCGGATGGCACCAGCAGAGATGTCAGAACTAAAGAAGCAGATTGATGAACTGCTTAGGCTGGGTTGCATCCGGAACAGTACATCATCGTGGGGAGCACCAGTGTTATTTGTGAAGAAGAAGGATGGCTCACTTCGGATGTGCGTGGACTACCGAAAGCTGAATCAGCTAACAGTCCGGAACAAGTACCCTCTACCCAGGATCGATGATTTATTCGATCAATTGAGGGGTTCAAGCCATTTTTCAAAGATCGATTTGATGTCTGGTTATCATCAAATTCGAGTTAGGGAGGAAGATATAGAAAAGACAGCTTTTCGGACGCGGTATGGACTGTTTGAGTTCGTGGTCATGCCATTTGGACTCACGAATGCGCCGGCAGTGTTCATGGATTTGATGAATAGAATCTTCCGTCCCTATTTAGATCAATTTGTAATTGTATTCATTGATGATATCCTGATCTATTCTAAGAGTCAGGAGGAACACGCAGAGCATCTACGTATAGTTTTGAATATTTTGAGGCAGAATAAACTGTATGCCAAGGCCAGTAAGTGTGAATTTTGGCTATCTCAAGTGAATTTCTTAGGACATGTTATATCCGAGGAAGGAATAGCTGTAGATCCGGCTAAGGTGACGGCCGTGAAAGACTGGAAAGCGCCAAAAAACGTAACCGAGATCCGCAGTTTCTTAGGGCTGGCGGGTTATTATCGAAAATTTATCATGGACTTTTCCAAGATAGCGTCTCCATTGACTCGACTCACTCAGAAAGGAGTCAAGTATGAGTGGTCAGATCTGTGCAATCAAAGATTTGAAGAGCTAAAAGACAGACTTACAACCGCTCCTATTTTGATTTTGCCGGAAAAGGGCAAGGGTTATGAAGTAGAATGCGACGCTTCGGGAGAAGGACTGGGGTGTGTCCTCAGTCAAAATCATCGTGTGGTGGCTTATGGTTCAAGACAACTAAAAATACATGAACGCCTCTATCCTACGCATGATCTTGAACTAGCCGCAGTGGTCTTCGCTCTCAAAAGCTGGAGACATTATCTTTATGGCGAGAAGTTTGAAGTGTATTCTGATCATAAGAGTTTGAAATATTTATTTGATCAGAAGGAGCTTAATCTAAGGCAGCGCAGATGGATGGAGTATCTGGCGGATTATGAGTTCGAACTTCGATACCATCCAGGCAAGGCAAACAAGGTGGCTGATGCTCTTAGCCGCATATCACATGCATCCATGGCATGTCTGATCAGAACCGAGTGGGAGATGTTGAATACCATTCGAGAGTTCAATCTATACATTACAAACCGTGGAGTTTTGCACAATTTAATCATACGGTCCAATATAGTCACCAAGATTGAACAAGAACAAAGAGCAGACCCGGAAGTGGAGGACATTTGGGCCAGGACGTCTACTGGCACCGTTGTACCGGAATGGGAACTACGACCAGGACAGGGTCTTGTATTCCGGGGAAGAACTTATGTGCCAAAGAGTTGCAGGAAAGAGCTAATGATTGAGGCACATCAATCCAAGTTCTCTATTCATCCGGGTAGCACCAAAATGTATCACGATCTAAAGAGGCATTATTGGTGGCATGGACTAAAAAGGGATGTGGCGGAATTCGTGGCACACTGTCTAACTTGTCAACAAGTTAAGACTGAACACCAAAAGCCACCAGGGTTGCTCAAACCCTTAGCCGTGCCAGAATGGAAATGGGAACATATTTCCATGGACTTTGTATCCGGGTTGCCGAGGTCTTCAAAGGGTAATGACGCCATTTGGGTCGTAGTCGACCGGCTGACCAAGTCTGCACATTTCATTCCTATCAAGATGACGGATTCGTCTGAGACGTTGGGTCGGCGTTATATTAAAGAAATCATTCGACTACATGGTATTCCCCGAACGATAGTATCGGACAGAGATGGCCGTTTTACCGGCAGAGTATGGCAAAGCATGCAGACAGCCATGGGGACTGAGCTATTGACTAGCACCGCATTCCATCCACAGACTGATGGTCAGTCTGAAAGAACAATACAAACCTTGGAAGACATGCTGAGAGCGTGTATGTTAGATTTCAAAGGAGGATGGGAGGACCACTTACCATTGGTGGAGTTCTCCTATAATAACAGCTATCAGGCAAGCCTTCAAATGGCTCCTTATGAGGCTTTATATGGTAGACCGTGTAGGTCACCGGTATGTTGGACAGAGGCAGGTGAGCCTGCATTGATCGGACCGGAACTAGTCGCAGAAACTACTGCACAAATTAAGTTGATAAGTCAACACTTGTTGACTGCACAGAGTCGGCAGAAGAGCTATGCTGATAAAAGGAGACGGTTTCTGGAATTTGAAGTGGGAGACTTGGTGTTTCTAAAAGTCTCACCACGAAAGGGACATATGAGGTTTGGTAAGAAAGGAAAACTGTCGCCAAGATATGTGGGACCGTTTTCCATCATAAGAAGGATGGGGGATCTAGCTTACCAATTAGCACTTCCGTCGCAATTAGCAGCTCTACACGATGTGTTCCACGTGTCGATGCTAAGGAAATACAATCCGGATCCGTCCCATGTTTTAAATGTTCAAGATATTGAAGTACAAAGCGACGTGACGTACGTCGAGAAGCCAGTCAGGATAGTGGAGACCGAACAAAGGGTGTTGCGAAACAGAGCGATTCAGTTCGTAAAAGTGGTATGGGACCGTCATGGTGATGAAGAGGCCACATGGGAACTTGAATCGGAGATGAGAACAGCTCACCCCGAATTGTTTGTGTAATTTAATTTGAGAACCCTACTTCACTCGATTTTCGGGACGAAAATTTTAAAAAGAGGGTTATATTGTAATACCCCAATTTCTCAATGAAGTGGAAAATTACCAAAATGCCCCTGAGTTGTTAAATTAATTATTTTGTGATGTTAAGTAAGGAAATAGTGGGGCCCATTGCTCAAAATAAAATCATATGAGCACATTATGAATGTTAAGTTTTATTGGTTGGGTAATTTTCATCATTTGGGTCAAAAATGGCTAAATGGGTCAAAGGGCCCAAATGGGGCCCATCGGGTCTTGCTGGGTTATTTGACCGTTTTGTGATTTTAAATTAAAAGGGGTTAAGCCTATTTGATTGGAAATCAAGTGGAGGAAAAATGGGTAGGCTTGATCCATATGTAAAAACCAATTGGAAATGATCAAAATACCATAAATGGGTCATGTTGTCAAAAACGGGTCAAGGAGCTAAAAGTGGACCCAGCGGGTCGAGTTGACTATTGTTGACCGTGTGAACCCTCAAGGGATCTCAAACACGAGTCAAATCAGTTGAGTGGGACTGAGGTGAGTTGGAATAAAATAAAAAGGTGAGTTAACTCATGTGCATTAAATGAAATGCATTAAATGTGATGAGTTGGGTTGGAATAAAAATACCTTGAGTTGGGTGAGTCAAAATGGAAACCCATGGGACTGTAAATCAGTGAGTTCAAGTGGGAATTGGAAGAGTTTTGCCCAGCTTTAACCACCCAAACAAGTCCCACACGTTGGGGACTTGTTGGGGTGATTTTCATGATGGCATTTAAATGGGAATACATGGGAATTGGATGAAATGCATGGGAGTGCCAAAGGGTGTGTTGGAAGTGCCAAGGGGTGCCTTGGATGGCACCCAATGCTCACCGTTTTGAGCAAGAAGTTATGAGGAATTGAGAGGTTTTTTGGGGGCTGAAAAACAAAAGGAGTGATCACCCTCACTTGGCCGAATTCCACATTGCAAAAGCATTAGAATTCCATCTCCTTTCCCTCTCTCAAGAACACCTCCTTGGCCGAATTTTATCTTGGTGATTTCACCATTGGTTCATGCTTCTAATCAGCTGAGACAAAGGAAGAAAGAAGGAAGGAAACAAGAGGGAAGAAGGCAAGGAGCAAAGGCATAAGAAAAGCTTGGAATTTGGTAAGAATTCCTTACAATGTTATTTAATAAGTTAGATTAAGTGGAACATGAATTGGCCATGGAATGGCTGATTTTATCAAGGACCTAAGCCTTGGTTAAAGGTTGTCTTAAGTGGTAAACAAATCACATTGGGTTCGGCCAGTTTGGATGGCCGAACCCCATGACATTTGCTTGGGTATTTTGATGGTTTTTGGAGGCTAAAAACCATGCAAAAATGATGAACAATTGTATGTGTTTAGATGCAAGATAAAGGATTTTAAATCTTGGATTTGGATGGCATAATTCAGCCTTGGAATAGCCAAATGCATCAAGAGTCTAAACCATGGAAGAAGGTGTCAAAAGAAATGAAAAGAGTTGGTTAATGGTTATGGTTTTTGAAATTTAAAACCATCCATTTGGGGACTGTTTTTACTTATTTTATTAAGATTTAAAATACATGCTTAAAGAGGGTTAAAACATGGGTTTGGATATCAGAAAAGGCTGAAGATATGTGGTCTAATCAGTGGAGTAAAATTGGAGAAGATGGACCATGGGATCGGCCATCTTGGATGGCCGAATCCCATGATATCATGTTGAAATCTTGATGATTTTTGTAGGATAAAACCATGCAAATGTTTTACTGTTTTGGATGATTAGATTAGACATAAGATGACATGTTTAAGTGGTTCAAACCAAAGGCCATAGGGTTCGGCCAATGAGCATGGCCGAACCCCATGCAATGGTGTGATCATTTTGTGGTTAATGGTGATGGTTTTGAGAGATAAAAACCATACATTATCATGGAGTTTTTATGTGATTTACATGAAGATTATGTACTGATTTTGGTTGGCCAATATATGGCTGAACCATTGTAATGTTATGGTTAAGTTACTGATCTAAAACAGTAGATTAAAACTGGAAAAATGGACCATGGGGATTGGCCATCTTGGATGGCCGAATCCCATGAGGTATGATGGTTATTTGGACAAAATAATTAGATGGTTTTGAGAGGTTAAAGTGCAGCAATGATGTGCTGATTTTATATGAATAAGTGACACCAAAAATATGTATGAAAGACCAAAACATGGACTTAGGGTTCGGCCACCTTGGATGGCCGAACCCCATGTAAGTCTTTCATGTGTTTGGTGAGTTAAAAACCATATGAAGATATGGTGTTTTTATGGTAATAAATGGATTAATATGTTACTGTTTTGGTGGGTTAATATGCGGCTGAACCATGTTTAATTCATGGTTGAGTTAGCATGATTAGACCCTGAGTGATCATGGTGTTGGTTGGATCAAGTGAACCCTAGGGTTCGGCTATGAGTATGGCCGAACCCCATGGGGCTGTTTTGAAATAAATGGGCTGTTTTGAATAGGGAACTTATGGTTGTTTTAATTAAGGAGACATACATGATAATTATGGACTATGTAATCAACCATTGATGATGATGGAAAGTGGGATAAAAACCCATAGGATGTGGTTCGGCCAAGTAGTATGGCCGAACCCAATCAATGATTATTTGATAAGTTTGGAGATTAAAGTTGACGAATGAAGAACCCCACAAGATGTTTGGGTCTTATATGTGAATGGATATTTAAATATTAGAATGATTTACTTATTGTTACATCACAAGGTGACGAGAGTTGAAGGAAGTACGAGTCGTGACCGAGTGAAGCTCAAAAAGGAACGGACACTTAATCAAAGTTTAAGTAGGTTTCCTACCTACTTGTAACCACAGTTTTTACCCAATTTTTCTTATGATATTCTTGTTTTAACATATGTGTTTCAAATGATATATTATGCATTAACAAATGGCATACAGGCATTGGCATCTCATGCATAGTCATGGGATAATGAATGAAGTTCTACAGTGATGGATACGATGGTACATGATGGGGGTTGCTCATTACATGTACATCGCTTATAGAAGAGATGAAGGTGTGTTGTAATTTACCTTGTCGGTGCGAGGCACGTCAAGTGATGGCTATGAAAGTACATGATGGGGGATGCTCATTGCATGTGCATATTTCATAGCATTGTTTTACCTGTTTTGATGATCATGTAATATGATATGTATATGCATGTTTTATATGCTAACATGTGGTAGCCCTGATTCGGGAACCTACTGGGCGCGTTGATCTAACGCCCTAATTCTATCCTCAGAGGAGATTGCAGGTACAAGCAAAGGGAAAGGGAAGGTCATTGACCAAGAGGGGAGCTGAGCCTAAGTGCTTAAATAATGGATTTGGATTACGTTTTATTACTGTCATTTGAATACTATTGTTGGACATGTAATAATTCGTTATTTGCTATGGTTTGTTTAGGATCATAACTTGTGGATGGTTGATTTATGTTATTTAATATTTAAGAATATTACTTGCTATCTCGTCTTTTTATTCCGCATGTTGATGTTAGTTCCATGTGTGAATCACTATCATGGTCTATTCCATGTACACATGGGTGGCCAGTTAAGGTTCAGACTTGGGTAGTCTGAACTTAACTCGCGTCGTGACGCCGCCCGCTCTCTTCCGTTGTTTATATAAAAAAAAAAAAAAAATTAGACTCTGAAACTCTCGGAAATGGCGGGGCGTTACAATTACTAGTTCGGCCATGCTCAAAATTGTCTCTCAATGTTTTATCTCTTGCTGTTCATACTTTACCTCCTCGTGAGTTAAGCTTACTGCTCCATGAACAATACATTGCCTTAATAGATAAATCTAGGACTCTGATATGTATGCTCATGCTCTCACTCTGAATCTCAAACCATCATTGATTACAGAATTCAATTAAAAAAAAACAATTAGAAGACAAGATGAATCCATCAATGTTCTCTACCCTAGACATAATACATGTAATTCTATAGGCATGACCTCTGAACCATGTATAAATTAGTGCAACTCTGTAATCACAATAGAGGAGTTCTTGGTGATAAAATTTCAAATATATGTGCACAATTTTAGGGGAAGATTACATTGCTTGAACCTGGTAGCAGACTTCAATATACTTTATGTTCACTATGTTCATGTTCTGTTTCTCACTTATGGTTATAAGTTAGTACTATGGAAATGCAGGTTGGATACTAGATGCTCATTGTATGTCATGATGACATGAGCTTCTTATGTTGATACGATTTTTTTGTAATTCTTTAATAGGTGTTGATTGCACCTTATCTTAATCATGCTACTTCAATAGGTCATTTATTGCTCATAAGTGGGGTATACTTATGGGTTGCTTTTTAAAATTGGATTAGCTTGCCTTGATTATTATCTCACACACCTATCATTCATACATAATTGTTGACAATTGTGTTAAATGCTCACTTGTGTTGTGATCCCCTGATGTGCTTTATGGTTATATCATTTTCTTTTTTTACAATATAAGCATGTAATTTTGTTTCAATATGAATCTTTTGGTATTACAAATGGGCTTCAAAGTTAAATTTGTTTATCATTCTTGGTGTGTGGTATCACTTGAAATTGTGTTAAAATTGCCTTTGCTATCTACTCTCTTCCTCATTCCGCATTCCCCAAAGCTTATAGTCATATTATACACCCGTATGTCGTGGTATTGGGGAATAGTGCATTACCTCAGCATCACTCATAGTGTATTACCTCAGCATCACTCTTAGTGCATTCCCCATTCCCGACGTATCGATCCTTCTCCACCAGCATCTTCTCCTCCGGATGGCTCTGATTAGGATAGCTTTTCATGACTTATGTTCATATTTTGAAAAACTATGTTAATGTTTTGTCTAAACATCCATCTGCCCCTCTCCTATACCATATTTACTGATTTATTTATCAATGAAATGATGTGGTTTGATTTTATTGTGTGTGCTGAATGGAATGCCCTCTATCTCGTGTCTATTATTAGGATGGTTTTTGTTAAATAGACTAAACGTGCAGGTTATTGGGGAGATAAGGATTGGGCTATGATTGCACACACTCTGGAAGTTTGAGGGAGCACAAAATATGTGCTAATTAGCTATTGTCACTGGTCATGACAGTCTGTGGAGGAAGGTGAAGGCAAGCTTGAAAGGAAGCTTGATAAACTTAGAAGCAGCTAAGTTTATAGGGGAGAAAATCTAGCTTACTCCACAGGAAATATGAGTCAAAGAAGGTACAAATGATAGTTTGGAGAAGGGGGGAGAAGACTCTGGGGAAGCTAGGACAATAACCTGACTCATAGAAGAAATTAGCTAAGCTGGAACTTAGCTCATGCAGGGGCAAACAAACAGTGATGCACAAAATGTGTGCATTGAACTATAGGGGAGAACCATGAGTTAGAACAAAATCTAGTTAAGCATTGAATGGAAGAAGCATAGGGGAGTGCTTAAAGATCGATGTCTGCCTACTAATCTTTGTCAATTGAATGAACAAATGGGGGAGAAATTAGCAGAAGCTAAAAGACATCAAAGCCAATGGACATAGGGAGAATGTCTATGCTTGGAGTTTGGGAGACAAATTCAAGAAGATTGGGGGAGAAATCTTCTCAACACTGATAGCTTGGATAAACTATGAGTAGTGTTGTTTACTAGGAAATCAGGAAGTATGGAGGAGCTTAAATGCAAATCTTGTTTAGTCCATAATGCATCTCTATGTTTTGGGACTAACCCCTCTAATGATTTTCTAGTGTTGTTTGCTTATGTGCTTGAACAAGAAAAATGATATGAAGCAAGCTGAACAAGAATATGCGAAGATCATAGTCTTATTTTCCATTTGAATATGTACATATAATCAATGTAATATTTTGTATTCAAATGAGATGTAATAAGGGTGGGTTTGTAATTGGGTTCGCTTCTAGGTTTTTGTCATGAAATTGACAAAGGGGAAGATTGTTAGTGCCTTAGCTTGGCCAAGTCCCTATGTTTATCATTGCATAACTCGGAAAGAAACACTTGCTAGAAACTTGAAGACCCAATGTGATCAAGAATGAAGATCACGCTCCACCAGATTGAAGCTCATTGTTATGGCAATCACAAAACATGCAATATGGCCATGGATGACTTTAGGTGGTGTAATAGCCCGAATTTTTAAATCAACATATATATGGCATTTATTTATTTTAATAATGGAAAAATTGGAATTTTGATATTATGGATGTTAAATGGATCAAATTTTGGGGCAAAGGCCCAAGTATGGTCCAATGGACCATGGATTGGATGGAATCCATTTAAAGGGTCAATAATGGTCAAAGTGGGCTCGATAACCATGTGGGACCCAATGGATCAAAATTGATTCAAACTCTAAGGTAAATGGTAGAAAATAATTTAATTGGGCCATGGGCCCAATGGTGACCCAATTGATTGGAATGGGTTGAATTGGAATTAAACCCACCTAAGTTAATGATGAGATGAGTAAGATGGCATAACCAAGTGGGGCCCACCTCCACCTCACCAAGTGAGGTGGCATGTGGACCAAGGAAAAGGTGGGGTCGACCATCATGGTTGACTTGGTCAACCATGGATAAGTTAAGGGGACTAAGGTGAATTAAAGTAGATTAAGTTGATTAAATTATTTTAAATCATCTAAGTTAAGATTAATGGGGTTTAAGTGACGTGGCCGAATGGGGCCCACCTCCACCTCATCAAGTGAGGTGGCGAGTAGACTAAGAATTGGTGGGGCCGACCACCATGGTTGACTTGGTCAACCATGGGTGGATTCATGGAGAAGAATTAAGGAGGTTAGATGGAATTAAATGATGTAATTAAGGGACCTAAATTAAAGTATCAAATTAATCAAATGAATTAATTAAATACTTAGGTTAGTCAAATATGTCAAAGGAGGAGTCAAAGGGGTGGTTTCATCTCATTGAAACCACCCAAACCACTCATTCAAACACACACAAAACCGTTGGCATGTGGGGTAGTTTCCTCCCAACCACCACCACCAAAGGCATCAGCGCCCATACCCCTCTCCATGATGGGTAGTCAATGGACTTGATGGGAAGACCAAACCACCCACCTTAAAGACCCAAAACCGTTGGCATGGTGGTGGTTTAATCCCAACCACCACCACCAAGGACATGCAAGCCATACTTACCCATGTTGGTTGGTCAAATGGAATGATGGAGGAGTGTAACCCAAGCCACCAAGATGAGATGGGAATGGGTCTAGAGTCCCATCTCATCTCCATCTCTTCATTCCCTCTCCCAAAACCGTTCTCTCTCTCTCTCCCAAGGAAAACACCAAGAAAGAAGAAGAAACTTAGAAGAAAAGAAGGAAAAAACTAGGCTTGGCCGACCACCACTTCAAGACCCAAGCTTGAGATGATTTTCCATCCCCTCCTCCCCTCTCCCTCTCTCAAAATCTAACCCTACCTGAGCCGAACCCTAACCTTGGAGACTCCATCTTGATCAAGCACATAGTGGCCGAATAACAAGGAGAAGAAGAAGAGAAAGGGCTAAGGAAATTAAAAGGAGAAAGAAAGGTCGGAGGAGTTGTCGATGTGGTAAGGAATTCTTAAACAAGAATTTATATTTTTTTAAAGGTTAAGATGTGCTTATGGAATCCACTTCTTGGAATGAATGGTGGCCACAAATGCTATGGGCCTTAGATCTAAGATCCATCCAATGATAAGATGAGAAATAGATGAAAAGGGGAGAGATAGAATAAGAAAAATGATAAATAAAAGGATTAAGGAGGTTATGTAATTAAATGGATTAAGCATGGAAATATGGGTTTTTGAATGGATTGATGGACCATAGGGTTCGGCCATGTGGTATGGCCGAACCCCATGGTAAATGGTTGACGATTTTAATTAGGGTTTTTAAGTTTAAAGCCATGGAGAATGATTATGATGTTTAGGGTCGTAAATGATTAAATGTCGGAAAAATTTAAAGGGGGTTAAATGAGGAAAAATCATGGAGTGTGTGAATGATTTTGTGGCCTCAAGAGGCATAGGAAAATGGTGAATCATGAACCATGGGTTCGGCCATGGTGTATGGCCGAATCCTATGGTGATGGAATGATGTACTCAATGGTTATAAAAGTATGGAAATTAATGGAGAAGGTTAATGGTAATTAAGTGGATTTTTCCTTAGTATTTTAAACAAGGTTTAAATGGGTGGAAATGAAGTTTTTAAAATAAAAACTATGGACCATGGGTTCGGCCAATGGGGAGACTTTGAGGAATTTGGTGTTCTTGGAACCAAGAAAAATGAAATGGAATGATGGTTAAATTAATGAACCAAAGTGTACCTCATGATGATTAATGAAGGATGATTTAAATGTATGATTTAAATTCATTTATGGTAGGACCAAATGAGATAAAATGGACCCAAGAAAAATGGGAAAAAGGCAACATGGGTTCGGCCATGGTGTATGGCCGAACCCATGACCCATTGGTAGGTCATGTTATGGGCTAAAAATTGAATTATGTATGGGATTAGATGATTGGAAATTTAATTAAATTAAGTGGCTGATTTTAGGGATGTTATGTCATGGTTAATGAATCATTAATGGGACTAAGCATATGGATGAATTATGGACAAAAATGTACATGGATGGAGGAAATACCAAACCATGGAAGTGTAGTGGCAAAACCGTAATTATTGGCCACAATGAAGAACCATGGGTTCGGCCATGTCCTTAACTTGCATTCATGTCTGAAATGGCCAGTTTTGTTACAGTAGAAGCAAGTTACATGTTTTTTAGTCTTTTGGGTCAAGATGGGCAAAACAACATTCTCCAATTTGAGACCAAGACCAATCTTGTTTCTAGAATCTTTAGCACCGTTTAGAATAGTATTCTTAGAAACCACAAATTATACATCAAGATCATTTTTCAGTGTAGTGTGTACTACAAGGGTTTTATGTGTAGGATCTTGGTCTATCTTTGCCTCATGGTAAGATTTGGAGGTTGTGAGGATTCTGGAATTCTCATTAATAGCTATACCTTTATAAATTTTTTCCATATATTCCCATGCCTCCTTGGCTGTTTCAAAAGTCTTGATTACATTTAAATCATCAACGGAAACAACACATATAATGGCATTGAGAGCTATGAAATTGCCATCATACGTGCTTCTCTCAATGTCATCCCAAAAGTTCAAGATTTTTGGTCTTATCATTTTATGTGAATCTATGGTCACTTCCTCTATAGGATGTGACCAACCTTTCATGATGGCTTCCCAAGCGATTGGGTCTAAGTAAACTAGAAATACTTTCATTTTTATTCTCCAATAATTATAATTAGAGCCATCAAAGTAAGGAGGTCTATTTATATCTAAACTTTCACCCAAATGCATAGTTCTATAAAAAATGATCAACTCCAGACGGCTAAGTTAAATGCGAAGTAACCTCACTCTGATACCAATTGAAATTCCGTTATTAGAAGTACGCAAGACCTAGAGAGGGGTAAATTGGTATGATCCGATTTTATTTCTCTTTTTAAATTAAATCAATTTAAGAATATGTGCAGCTGAATAAATGTGTGTGCAAGTGATAAACAAAGGAATCAAACCATAAAAACAAACCACATTGCACAATCATTTATAGTGGTTCGGTTCACCTAAACCTACATCCACTGTCAGACTTTCTAACTCTAGGGTTGTCCCAATATACTATGAATGGGCTTCACACCCAGATAGTACAACCAAATTTTTATAGAGGTTCGACCTCCATGGTCTAATCCTTGACTCCTATTTTTTTAGGTGGTTCGAACACACTGTTCTAATCTACCTTACAACTTTTATCAAACAAAAAGTAAAAGACAGACACTTACCTTGGGCCTTAACAAATTTTCATAAACTGTGTTCTTCTTGTTGATGTCCCCGTGCTTCTACCTTCATATTTGATCCATTCTTCAGTGAGCTTTGGCATAGCGGAACATGAATTCTAGGACAATGATTTTACTGGTTTTTGGGTCCTAGTAAATCTGTCCTCATCTTCTTCATAACTTAAGCATCAAATACTTTTTCATGTCCTTGCAAAGGATAATGAAGAATAGAGGAAAAGGGATGGGAAAGGTCTTTGGTGACTGTTTTCGATTTACCAATTTCAGTTCTATATTTTGAATTCAGTCAGCAGTACATTTATAAGACTGTTTTGGAACAGTTAAGTCTCGCGGCCTTCAGATTGCCTTCGAGGCCTCAAGCCTGTATTTGCTAATACAACTCAAGATTTTCCAGATTTCAAATCTCGATTTTAGTAACATTTAGTCAAAGGCTAGTTCACCAAAACTCAGCACATATCTTCAGATTTATATGTGATTACAAATCATGATGTGGCTTATCTCATTTTCCATTATTTTATTCTATAAATTCAAATCATGAAGTGGCAATTTAGAGTTTCATAATCTTTTCAAATCAAGAGGAGCCTTTCCAAATATGTATGAGATTTCCACCGACGTTTTTAGATTTGTTCATGATTTATGAGATGGCAAACAAATTTTCCATAATCTAAGAAGACCTTTGTCGATTGTCCATATTTCCATAAGAATCCCAATCATGATAAGACTTAGAACTTTTGGAAATCAAAAGGAGCATTTCCCTTTTCCAGATTTTTCTTACCATATCTTGTGAGATTTTTTGTCAAAGGACAGGGGGACTTGAGATTTCACATGGAAATCCAGCTACCAAAATTTTCACTCAGACATAGACAGTCTTTGAGGCCTCAACAAAATGCTTGAGGCCTTGAGGTTGAGAGTCAAACAATTTTCAATTTTCCAATTTTATAACCATTGACTTCTAAAGTATTTTAGGCTTAACCTAAGGTCCACTATGTTTCACTTACCTGTGTGACAATCACATGTTCGGTGTAGATTCTTCAATGTACATTAGATCCTCTGACATCTTTGCATTCTTCCAAGGCAAAGGTCCAAGACATACAGTCGCGGAATTGATAATACATAGACTCGGTCCAACTGAGGCCCTAACACCCACACCATAGAGAGGACTTTTCCTAGGCTTAGTGAAACAAATGGTTAAATCATAAAAAGCCTACAGAGGAAGCTTGACAACGAATTGGAACCCAACTTGGAAATATGTATTTGGTTTCACTGTCGACTTGACAAGTTGTTCTAACCGACCCCTCTGTGGAGACAAGATCAAGCTATCTTTGTCAAAGACTGGTCGACTAGATTGATATAGGTTCAGGACCATTGACCTGTCATTTTGGGAAAGCCTCTGATCTAGAGTCTCGTATGCACAAACTGAAATTCCGTTACTGGAGTAATGCATGAATTAGGGGGGGTGAATACGTTGATTTTCAATTTTAATTCCCTTTTAAAATTTCTCAACCGAATTTTAATCTAGGTGTATGAATTATTCAACGAGATCCTTTTACCGTGAAATGAACTACTATTTAATAAAAGTGACTGATCAATATAAGTGTGTGTATGTGAAACAATATTCAATCCAAGCAATTAAATCAAAGCATCAACCGCATAAAGACACATATTTTATAGTGGTTCGGTTTCAACAAACCTACGTTCACTGTCAGACTTCCCAATCTCTAGGGTTGTCCCAAATATACTATATATGGGTCTCACACCCAAATAATATAACCTAGTTTTTTATAGAGGTTCCACCCAATTGGTCTAATCCTCTAGGACCTATTTTTTAGAGTGGGTCGAGCACACAGTTCTAATCCACTTTACAATGTTTGAAATAAAAGAAGAAGAAATACTTGCCTTGGGCCGTATCCAATTTCCTTTATGCGCTTTCTTCTTTATTTTATTTGTGTGCTCCTTTCCATCAGTTTAACTCCATCAAAAATGACTATTGGCACAGCCGTATAGGACTCGGGTATGACTGGTTTTAATGTCCTATGTGAACACATTAAGCTTCATCAACAAAGGGGTATTGATTACCCCAATATCTATGAAGGAAACTGATGAAGAAGGTGTGAAGGAAAGAGGCTAAATAACTTTGGTCACGGTTATGATTTTCTAGAATGTTGTCTGTGTGAATCTGTAAACATTTCATACAGCTTACTGTTATTTATATGACTGTCTGCAGTTTGTGTAGCCAGTCACGTCCCACGAGGCCTAGAGGATTCCATGGAAAGACGACACATATATGCATAAGTTAATTTATCTTTCAAAACAGTAAGTATCCAGCTACCTCATATGCCACCATGCATGATTGACAGTAAATTTATCTCAGACATCAATAAAGGATTAGATTGAATATTGTAAATGATTTTACAACTCATGGAGGAGCCTTTCCATTCTTGTCACACACGACCAGCTCCCCAACGGTATTAATTTCAAAATATGTGAGGTGGCAGTTTTGAGTCTCACCAGTGGATATATTCTATTACCATGATTAACTCCCAATCAAAAGAATACAGATTTAACTTCCTAAATCTGTAGGAGACTGAGTCAACAATACACAAGGTAAGCTGAGTTACAGTTGTCCAAAATACAACTCAGCACAAGACTGGTTGCGAGGCCTCGACAGACTGCATGAGTCCTCGAGGCTAAAAGTCACTTATTATCTTATTTTCCAGTTTTATACCATTTGACTTAGCCTAAGGTCTCCTACGGTTCACTTACCTGTGTGCCAATAATGTATTCGGTGTAGATTCTTCAACTTCATAGTATATCTTCTTATACATCCAAGGCAAGTCCAACTGAGTCACGTAATTAACAATAAGGGTGACTTGGACGAACCGGGGCACTTACAATTTCCCCCTTTGTCAATTTCGTGACAAAAACCTAAGATCTATTTCCCAAAATTACATATGCATACAAGACACTCCTTAATAAATAAAATTACAATGATATTAAAACCTCTAATATCACAAATGTCTCCCCCTTAACTTGTGCATGCAAAATACATTTTCCTGCATACAAAACAGATAGATACTGGTGGGACTTGTATGCTCCCCCTCAACATTAGCACATGGTATTTTACTCCCCCTTTTTGTCAAGAACATTGACAAAGATGAGTCAAGCACAAACAAAACAGATGCAAAAATATAGTCATAGGACAGTGAACAGTAACAAAAGAGGATGCATATATATACCATATGGGAAGCTAAACGTCAAAAAAGACATGCATCAACAACAAAATAAGTGAAGGTTTATCTGTTACAGTACCAAAAAGGATTTTGAAAGTAAACAAAATAAACATAGTTCCATCATAAAAGCTTCAATCACGAGGAAATGAGTGAGGAAATTCCGCATCGTTGCGGTAGCACGAATCTAAAATCTGCTGAAAAGAGTGAAAGATGTGCCTGATTGATGTTCTGACATAAACAGAGAGCGCCTGATGTTGATGCAGGAGGCAATCTTGACGTTTGCTCATATCAGACAGAAATGACTTTTGACGCTTTTCCAGCTCGGCGAAATGCTCATCGAAGTACTTACGATCAATGGAATGAGAAGGACTAGTAGCAGCCTTGCGACTTTGACGATCAGTAAAGGGAGCGGAAATGGGTGAGCCTCCAGACGATGGGCGATATGAGCCAAGACTTCTCTCAATTCCTGTCTTTGTCAAAGGTCGTACATTGAGAGGAACTTCTCCAGGGTAGGGAACCATTCCCGAAATGAGTACCAAGGTGGGTAAGTAGACAGAAAATGGGCACGGCACCATGGCCAGAAGACTTCCAGAAACGCTTAAAATGTTCACAAATCAGGGAGTGAAGACAAATTTTTCTCCCCATAGCTACAACATATAGGACATTGACCATGTAGTGACTAAGTTGGGACTTATTCATCAGACGAGGATAGACATTAAAAGTAAAGATCAAATGAAGGATCTTGTACTTGGGAAAGAGAGTAAAAGAATGGATTTGAAGTTTTCCTTCCCTGTCTTCATCACCACCACAGAGTTTGCAAATGATCTTATGGGAGTCTTCGGGAGCTATCTCATGTAGGACTGTAGAGATGTCCCCACCTTTAAACAAAGAGATGTTCATGAGCTAAGAAATCAGCTCAGGTGTCACAGAGAATTTTTCTCGATTGGAGAATTTTACTAAGAAGGAATGAGAGGGACCATCTATGGATTTATAGATAGAAGAATACATGCCATTGACCATAGAAGGGCAGGCATTGCTGCCCCATGTTAAAATGTTTTCCCAACCAACCTTCTGAAGGATTTTGAAGGTATTGTATTTTTCAAGGTCTAGGAGGTAACAATTACGCTCTACATTGAAATTTTTGAAAGAATGTTCCTTCGGAACCGATCAGAAAAGGTGTGCACTAGGAGGATCAGAAGGAGGTGAGGAGGCATCAGAACCTTCAAGATGGATCTTAGATGAGTGAGACCGTCTGGATGAGCTAGGGGAGGGATGAGAAGAAGGTGAAGGAGCAGTTACTGGAGTTTTTTGAGGAGCAGTCTCTTGTTCTTCTTCTTAAGAGGAAACCGACAAGGAAGTAGAGGGAATGGACCGATCAGGGTTTTTATATACCCTGACCTTCTTTTGCCTCGACAGTGGAGGAGGGGACTGGGTTGGGGCTGACGATGATGCGACATTACTCTGCAAGGATCGTTGTGTATGATGTCATTTGACAGCCCCTGATTTCTTCCTAGGCATTCTCAATCGACAAAACTGAAACAAAAAAATAGACCAAATACGGTAAAATCGAAGAAGAGAGAGTACCTGAAACTGAAAAACCAAACTGATCAAGAAGATGAGAGGGAAGAAGATGACTGGAAACAAAGAACCAAAAATCCCTTTTCGTTCGCGCAGTGGTGACAGTGGAAGCCCTAGCTAATCTCTAACGGTTGTTCCGAAAATGACTTGGGTGGATTTTAAAAAGAGGGGACCAGAAGGAACGCGATGGCGAGGGCTCGAGTGAAATCGTCGAGGCCTCGCTAAGGGTGATTGTAAGGGAGATATTGAACTGAACACGAGCAACTGAACTCGCCCGTGAGCGCTCGAGTGAAATCGCCGAGGCCTCGCTGATGGTGATTTTAAAGGAGGTATTGAACCGAACATGAGGAACTGAACACGACCACAAGGGCTCGAGGAATGGCTCGAGTACTCGAGACTAAATCCCTTTTTTTATTATTATTTATTTATTTTTATTGATTGTGAAATATTTTCTCCACTGACTGATCATAATATTAGGATACAGTAGACGCCCCAATTGATTTTCTCAGAGCAAGAAAATGAATTGAGTCAAGTGGTTTTGTCATTGTATCAGCCAATTGATTGTCAGTGGAAATATACTCAAACTCAATGATTTTCTATTCAACTATCTCTCGAATGAAATGATGTCTAATGTCTATATGTTTGGTTCGAGAGTGCTGGACAGGGTTCTTAGAAATATTGATGGCACTTGTATTATAACAGTGGAGAGTCATCGTTCCTCCTGTCATGCCATAATCGACGAGCATTTGTCTCATCCAGGCAAGTTGAGTGCAGCAACTTGCTGCAGCTATGTACTCAGCCTCTGTAGTCGAAAAGGATACTGAGGATTGTTTTCGACTATGCCAGGCAATCAGACAGTTTCTAATGTAAAAACAACCCCCACTTATAGACTTTCTATCATTTAAATTTCCGGCCTAGTCCGCATCGGTGTACCCCACAATATGAAATGATGTATCCAATGGGTTCCAAATTCCATATAGACAAGTTCCCGATACATATTTAATTATACGTTTTACTTCTTTTACGTGGGATTCTTTAGGATTAGCTTGGAAACGTGCACAAGCACCCACACTAAGAGAAATATCGGGTCTACTCGCAGTCAAATAAAGAAGACTACCTATCATGCTCCTGTACATGCTAGGATTATTATCTTTCCCATTTTCATCTTTTGATAGTTTAACAGTAGTACTCATGGGAGGGTTTGAGTGCTTACTGCCTTTAAGGCCAAATCTTTTAACAAGATCCTTAGCATACTTAGATTGTGAGATAAAAAACTCATCATTAAGTTGTTTTATTTGTAAACCAAGAAAATAATTTAGATCTCCAACCATGCTCATTTCAAAATCAGCTTTCATAAGATTAGATAAACTAATAGCTGCTTGTTCATTAGTGGATCCAAACACAATATCATCCACATATATTTGAGCTATCAGTATAGTTTCATTAGATTTTCTTACAAACAATGTTTTGTCTACACTTCCCCTTTGAAAATCATTATCTAATAAAAACTGTATAAGTCTTTCATACCATGCCTGTGGGGCTTGTTTAAGGCCATACAATGCCTTCTTTAATTTGTAGACATGATTAGAGTGTTTTGGATCTATGAACCCTTAGGCTGCTCTACATAGACCTCTTCATTTAATAAACCATTTAAGAACACACTCTTCACATCCATTTGAAAAAGCTTAAATTTCAAATAACACGCAATGGACAATAAAATATGTATAGACCAAGACGAGCTACAGGAGCAAAAGTCTCATCAAGATCTATTCCCTCAATTTGTGTATATCCTTGAGCAACAAGACGGGCCTTATTCCAAACTATTGTCCCATTTTCATCCATTTTATTTTTGTATATCCACTTGGTACTTATGACATTTATATTTTTTGGTCTTGGTACCAAATCCCATACGTCATTTCTTGTGAATTGAATCAGCTCTTCTTGCATTGCATTTACCCAATCTTCATCTAGCAAAGCTTCATCAATATTGTTGGGTTTTAATTGTGAGGTGAAGTAAAAACAATTAGAGATGTTTTCTAGTTGCTTTCTAGTTTTTACTCCCGTCGTGGGATCCCCAATGATGTTGGACATTGGATGTTTTTTATTTGGTTTAAGTTCAATGGATGTCGAAGACGACGAAGGAGGATTGTCAATTTGATTTGAAGATTGATCCACCTCATCTATGGTTTCACGTACAAAAGAAGACTGGTCATCAATGGCTACATTAATGGATTCCATTATAGCACCGGTTCTAAGATTTTTAACTCTATAGGCTCGGCTGGTGTTAGAGTATCCTAGAAAAATTCCTTCATCACTTTTCGCATCAAATTTTCCTAAGCTTTCACGATCTCTAAGAATATGACATTTACTGCCAAAAACCTTGAGATGTTTACAATTTGGCTTCCTACCAATCCACAATTCAAATGTTGTTTTATCTAGGCCAGCCCTTAGATAAACTCTATTTATGATATAACATGCGACATTTACAGCCTCAGCCCACAAATTTTTTGGTAACTTCTTGCTGTGTAGCATGACCGTGGCCATATCTTGGAGAACCTGATTTTTCCTTTCGGCCACCCCATTTTGTTGGGATGTCTTAAGGGCAGAGAACTCATGATGTATACCATGTTTTTCACAATATTTTTGAAAACGGTGATCTTCAAATTCAGCACCACGATCACTTCTAATTCTATTTATGGGTGTTTGTTTTTCAATCACAATGCGTTTTGCAATAATTTTAAATTCATGATAAGCATCTGATTTTTCCCTAAGATAACCTATCCATGTGTATCTGGTGAAGTCATCAACAATAACCATGAAATACACCTTTCCTCCTATACTCATATTCTGGGTTGGTCCAACTAGGTCCATATGTAGGAGCTCAAGTGGTCTAGTGGTAGTCACAACATTAACTTTCTTATGGGCTGGTCTCACTTGTTTATGCTTTTGACACTCACCACAAAATACTTGGGCTGATCTACTTATCTTGGGAAGTCCTTTGATGTGTTCGCTTAATTTTGACAAATCTTGAAATTTACATGTCCTAGTCTCTTTTGCCACAACTTAGCTTCATTAAGTTTAGACATGTTACAATAATTTATGCTAGGAGTAGGACAGTTTTCAAGGGCATAGCACTGATTAGAAGTTTTCAACCCTTTAAAGACAACTTCATCTTCACTGTTACAAATTTGACAATCATTCTTATAGAAGGTAACATAATGATCTTTCTCACATATTTGAGATATACTCAAAAGATTGTGTTTAAGACCATCAACTAGCAGCACATCATCTAAGGTAAGGAAGTCATTTAATTCTAAGGTTCCTTTCCCTACAATTTTAGCCAAATTTCCATCCCCAAAGATAACTGAACCACCATCGAAATCTACAAGGTTTGACATGAAAGTTTTATCACCAGTCATATGCCTTGAACAACCACTAGCAAGATATCATTTTGACTGATTTTCAACCTTTAATATTGTATACACAATCAGGCTTTTATACTTAGGAACCCATTTCAAAGTAGTTGTGTTTAAATTTTTAGGGACAAATTTTTGAATATTATATCCGAATTTTCTGCTCATTTTTTCATTTAAAATTTTGTTCAATTTGTGAGCCGAATCTTCACGATAATAATATTATCTTTTTTCTTCTTTATAAATTTGCACTTCAGATTTTTTCTTATTTGCTTTTTCTTATAAGTTTCTTTTTCTAAGCTTGCACTCAAATCTAAAATGTCCTCCTTTTGTACAATAAAAACAGGTAACATTTGAAGGTTTAGAGGATTGACCTTTAACAAATACAGTTTGGTTTACTGTTTTTACATTGTCTTGGTTATACCCAAGGCCAGTTTTGTCCCTATGATTTTTACCCGAATTTAACAATCTTTCCAATTTGTATTGTCAATGGGTAAATTTATTTTCAAAGTTAAGTTTATGATTTTTAAAACTGTTTATTTTAAAATGAGCATTAATGATTTCTTCTGATAAGATACTCCGAATATCTTCTAATTTTTAATTAATCCATTTTTCTTCTTCCAACTGACTTATTAAGTTTCCATTTTCAGATTTTCTTTTACTTAATTTTTTAGCCAGCTTTTGACTTTCTAGAAAAAGGGAGTCATAGGCCTCTTAAAGATCATCATCTTCATCATTGTCTGATTCACTTTCTGAATCATTTTCAATAGTTACTATAGAAGTTATGAACCCTTTCAGATCTTCAGATTTATCTTGAGTGGATTCATCAGAATCACTTTCCGATTGGGATGTATTTTCATATGTTCCAGTTAAGGCTGTCTTATTTCTTTTTGAAGGACATTCAATAGCAAAGTGTCCTTGACCTCCACAATTATAACACTTTTGTTCTTTGTCTTTGTCTCTTCCTTTTTCCTTTAATGTATTAAATCTATTGGCATCTTTCATTGTACTGAATCTGTTGGTATTTTTATCCCTTGATTCACTTCTTTTAAAGTTTTTAAACTTGTTCCTTTTATTGAAGTTTCTTAAGAATTTTTTAACTAACAAGGCAGCATCATCTTCACTTTCAGATTCAGATTTTTTTTCCTTTAAGTTTCTCAATGTTTGAGGCTGACTTTAAGGCAACAGACTTCTTCTTTGGCATTTTATCTTCAAAATGAAGTTCATGGGTTTGAAGAGATCTTACTAAGTCATCAATTTTCATGAATGAAACATCTCTATACTCTTCAATAACAGCTACCTTAGGATTAAATCTTTTGGACAGATTTCTAAGTACCTTAGTACATACTTTAGATTCAGAAATTATTTCTCCTAAGGCCCACATAGAATTAACTATATCACTTAGCTTTAAGTAGAATTCCATAAACATTTCACTTTCATCCATTTGTATGTTATCAAATTTAGATTGGAGAATTTGGAGTTTAGACCTCTTAACAACAAAGGTACCCTCATGTGTTCTTTCCACCAACGTTTTTAGATTTGTTCATGATTTATGAGATGGCAAACAAATTTTCCATAATCTAAGATGACCCTTATAGACTCTCCATATTTCCATAAGAATCCCAATCATGATAAGACTTAGAACTTTTGGAAATCGAAAGGAGCATTTCCCTTTTCCAGATTTTTCTTACCATATCTTGTGAGATTTATGTCAAAGGACAGAGGGACTTGAGATTTCACGTGGAAATCCAGTTGTCAAAATTTTCACTCAGACATTGACAGTCTTTGAGGCCTCAACAAAATGCTTGAGGCCTCGAGGTTGAGAGTCAAACAGTTCTCAATTTTCCAATTTTATAACCATTGACTTCTAAAGTAATTTAGTCTTAACCTAAGGTCCACTAAGTTTCACTTACTTGTGTGACAATCACATGTTTGGTGTAAATTCTTCAATGCACATTAGATCCTCTGAAATCTTCGCATTCTTCCAAGGCAAAGTCCAAGACACACAGTCCCGAAATTGACAATACATAGACTCAATCAACGGTCGGCTTGTTGAACGGTAACATTTCTACTTACCGACCCCTCGGTGCACCTGACCTGTCGGTACATTATTGTTGCTGCAACTGGTTGCCTTTTCTATATAAATCAATCTTTATGCAACCAGTTGGTATCCTCCGACAAGATCAGTTAGACCCTCATCTTTATCAGTGCGCTTAAACAAGGGCCAACAGAATGATCATTCTCTCTCTCGTGCTTATACTTGGGGAATCAAATACAACCAATCATATGGATTAATTTTGTGAGAGAATGAGAGGAAGGAGATAAAAATCATAAACAACCAAACAGTTGATTGAGTTTGTAAATGAGAAGGAGAAGGGGAAAGAAACCATAAACAACCAATCTTTTGATTGAGTTTGCAAGGGAGAAGAGAAAAGAACATAAACTAGGAAACATTTAGTAAAACCAGTTTCCTTGTCACCCTAGATTGTGATTGCCTTATGACAACTACAAGGAGGAGCGTCGGCACAGGCACACATTGGGTGGATCTTTAAGAAGCACACATCAGGAGAAAGTGCTTCAAAGGGAAGTGCTTCTCGGTTTTAATTTTATTTTAAAACCTTTGTTCCGAAAGTGGATTAAGGAAGCTTGGTTCCGGAACCACTATAAAAATTCTGGAGATGAGTCTCTGGCATAGTGGTGGGTGGAATTCCAAGCCAAATGGATAAGTAGAATTCCTATTCGACAGTAGTGGATGAAATTCCCAACCGATTGAGTGAGGTGGAATTCCTACTCTAATTGTGAGGGTGTAAGTCCCACGTAGTGGATTAGGGGATAGCTCAAGGTTGAGCGAGTCCTAACAGTGGATGTAGGTTGGTTAACCAAACCACTTTAAATTGGTCTTATGGTGTATAATCTTTGTGTGTTTGTAGTTAGTATTTAAGTACTAATCTTAACACACATCACTTTGCATATTAATTATCTTATTCATACATTGTGCATAAGCATCGATAATCAAACTATATGTAAAGGGTCATAATATTAGTGTGATTGCTTAAAGAAATTATCATACTAAACAAATCTCTTGATGAATGTTCCGCTGCACTCATATCAATTAAGAAATTTGTAAACACCATTAAAAATGGGATTGACCTATTCACCCCCCTCCCCCTTCTAGTGTCAATCGTGTTGATCTATCACAAATAAAGGGACTCTCATCTATTTAAAGGAATGATGGGATGCTATGACGTACACATCTAAATCTTTGTCACACTCTAATATTTAAGGGCAGTTATATTCATTCAAATGACCCTTCACAACTTGTGCTCCATGAAATGTGCTTAGGATGGCCCTTTGTGTAACGCCCCGCACTTTTTCACTCGTCGAAAATCAGACTATTCTTTTTTTTTGGAAATAAAAGAGTGATAGAGAGCGGAATGTCACGACGCGGCCTAAGTATGAGCTTCCAAAGCCCGACCCTTAACTGGCTAACCATGCGTGTGCGTGGACCAAGTCCATAAAAACAGTTCACACGCGATAAGGTTAAGCTTGCAGAATAAAACATAGTGCGGAATTATAATAGACTTCTATCCTATCCAATCTTAAATAGCAAGGAAGTCCATCACTTAATAATAATCACCTTAGGTTAAAACGTCCAAAATTAAAATCCAAACCATAGCAAATAGTCTAAGTTATTACTGTCCCAAATACTGGCGACTCAAATTACATTGTCCGTGAATAAACTTAAATAAAATGAAGCTAGATTATCCAAGCTCCTAAGCTTGGCTCTGATCGCGTACTTCGTTCCGTCCATTTCCTGTGTCATCATCTAAGGTAGAAGTAGGGCGTTAGACAACACGCCCAGTAGGTACTGTAACACCCCGCCCTTTTCACTCTAAATTTTCAGAGTTTATTTTTTTTTTTATAACAATAATCAATAAGTGATCGGGGCGGAATGTCACGACGCGAGTTAAGTTCGGATCTAAATCCGACCCTTAACTGGCCAAGCCCATGTGCGTATGAACTAAGTCCATAAAACTGATCCGCACATGGTACATATATATCTAGCGGAATTAACTTAGTCTAGATCTAACTGAGGTTATAATAGAACCTATGATTACTCCAATTTCCATTTTTAGATAGCAAAGTACCTTATTTATTTTCCAAAATTATTATATAACCTTAGTCTACTATTCATTCCAAACCATTCAAATAAATCCAACCATAGCATCTACTTAACTACTTATTACATGCCAACATCTAATTTAACAAATTACATTGTTCCAAATAAATCAACTAACAAGTCCATAAATCATCCATTCATAGTCCATTGCAATCATTCAAATCGCCCAAGTTTTCGTACTTGGTCCTCTTCTCCAACCACGTTCTTTCCTTTCCCTACATCATCCACTAAAGTTATAGATAGGGCGTTAGATCAACGCGCCCAGTAGTGTTTCTGAATAGGGCTACCACATGGTTAGTCAAAAGCATGCAAATAGGATAATAGTTATACATGTGTGACAAAATTCTGTAAAAATATGCTATGTATGAAATGAACATGTAATGAGTCCCACCCATCACCATTCAACATAGCCATCACTTGACGGGATTCTCATCGTCAAGGTAACCCACAGTGGTCTTTCGGACGCCCCGACGGAGTGTGGCCTCCGGATTCCTCCTGATGGGATTCTCATCACCAGGGTACCCCACAATGGTCTTTCGGACGCCCCCACGGAGTGTGGCCTCCGGTTACTTCCCCATCATCCCATGCTATGCATGAGATGTCTATGCAAACATGCCATTTGTAAATATAACATTTGATTCAAATAACTTATTCAAATAAACATAAAACAGCGAATAAGTTGTGTGGTTACAACAAGGTAGGAAACCTACAATATTTTTACTTTGTTCGACCCTTCCTTTGGACCGTCTTTCGATCACGACTTTGTACACCGTTCTAGAAATCCGAATACCCTATATACATGGCAGCAAGTTAATCATTTGACCATATGATTCTAATTTGATTTAAATCCCAAAAATCCACTTTGTGGGGTTCGGCCATACCCCATGGCCAAACCTCACCCATTTAAACTTTGATAAATCTTTTATTTACTTAATACCATCTAATTATCCCAAACTTTCCAAATGACACTTGGTAGGGTTCGGCCATACTACATGGCTGAATCTTACCGCCTTAGGTTTTGGCTCATAAATCCATTCTTTTGATCATTTCATCTTTTCATCCTTATTTACAATAACGCCATTATACTATCCTTAGCCTAATTTAGACAACAAAGTCCATTACATGACAATTGGTGGGGTTCGGCCACATAACATGGCCGAGCCTCACCCTAAAGATTTTAATCCTATTTTCCATCATCTTAATACTAAATCCATAATTGATGTGATTTCCATCTTTTTGAAAGCCAACCCAAACAACCAAATACTTACATGGGGTTCGGCCATCCAAGGTGGCCGAACCCTATGTCCATGTTTTGTTCTTCTAAAACATGTTTTTGGTGTTATTAAAACATACAATATCAATATAATATTGCTGCCATTATACCTCTTAAACACCATCTAAATCAGTTCATCTACTTGTCCCAAATGACCATATTATTTCATGAAATTCGGCAATCCAAAATGGCCGATCCAAATGATCCATTTCCTCAGTTTTGGACCACTGTTTTAAACCATATTAACTTCAGTCCTTTGTCATACAGATCCATGCTTCTAACCCTTTCCAAAGCATGTATTTGAATCTTAAATAATAACCCAAAACAGTCCACATACTTCATGGCTTATATGTTTCAAATACATCACAACCATACCATTATTTGCATGGGGTTCGGCCCTCCATGGTGGCCGAACCCTATGTCCTTTGGTTTTGAGTTTCTTAATCATTCATCTATGTCCAAAATAACTTCCTTATTTATGTTTTTACCTTTTTAAAATACACACTTAAAATCATCTAAATCAGTCCATGGGGTTCGGCCATACACATGGCCGAACCCTATGGTTCTCTTAATGGAAATCCACCCATATTTATCTATGAAATTAATCAGCAAATTAACATAAGATAAATATGGTTCAGTCATGTCATATCCACTCCAAAACAGCAAGCTTAATTCCATATAAAAATCTTTTAAAATCCTCACTCCAAAATATAGATTTTGACTTTCAAATACCATAGAATCCACCAAGTTTTTCCATGGGGTTCGGCCATCCAATGGGGCCGAACCCTATGGTCCATATTTTATCATTTTAAACATCATAATTCTAGGTCTAAACCATTGATGGATCTGGCCATACAATGGCCAAATCTCATTTTCTTAACCAATCTATTAAACAAGGGTTCAAAATGCACTTACTAATACCGCGTCTCCTTCGGTTCCTTTGACTCCTTCCTTGACCCTTTATCTCCTTGACCTCTCCTTCTTTCTTACTGTTATTTGGGCTGAGACTGATCTTGATGCAAGCTCCTTGAGATAATTCAGCCAGGTGACAAGGACTTAAGAGAGTGAGAGAGAAAACTTTGGTCTTAAATGAAATTGCTAACCTTGTTGCCAAAACCCTTTTGCTGATTTTTGTCTTGATGAAAGGATTACCCAAAAACTAATTGAAATAAACAACCAGCTGCTGCTCTTGGTTTAGAAAGATCAACCAGCTGCTGCTCTTGGTTTAGAAAGATAGAGGACGTCCAAGAGAGATAGAGAGATAGAGAGAGTGAAAATCCTTTGCTTGACCAAAAACAGCCCAAGGTTAATTCAGCCCTTGTGTAACTCATCTCTCCATAATTAGAATCCTTTAAGTTCCTTGGGGTTTCATCTATGAAATGAAACACCAAGGGTTCCCAACGGTTTTGCTGTGTGCATTCCTCACACTATCCATTTTGCATTAATTTTGCATGTGGGAGTTTCACATGTAAATGAAACTCCCATGTGCTTCATCCTCCCTCCATTGGTTGTCTCTTTGAATACTTAAGCATGGAATAAACCCTCAAGCCCTTTCCAACGTGTAGTCTAACCTTTTTGAATTTGAAAAGTCAAGGACCCCTTTTGTAACTCCATGAAACGGCAACTCCAATTGTCTCCATCTTTGGAGTTTCATGCATAGGCCATAATTTCCATGCAACCAAATGAAACTCCCATGTGCTTCATCTTCCTTCATTCATACATTTGTAACTCTCAAAGCCATCATTCTCATATCTCCATGGTAGCCGTTACATGCATGAAATTGCTCATGCATGCAGCCAACGTCCCTAGTAACCCTTGTGACTTCAAGAAGTAACTCTCATTCAAAATGTAACTCCCATTTTATTCATCACCTAAATGGGGGTTACATGCATGGTAATGTTTCCCCATGCACCAACGTTTTTTCCTTGCTCAAACTTGTAATTTAAAACACTTCCCTTCTCATTCACACACTTCACAATAAAAATACATATTCATCCAACTCATTTATTCAACCCACCCCAACCTAAGCCATTCATTTAATTTAACTTAACTAATAAATTCAACTCAACTTAACCAACCATTCATTTCAACTCAAACCAAACTCAAGTAATTAATAAACTTAAATTAACTAAGCTTGAACTCAATCCATGGTTAATCATGCCATTCACACGACCCATTGGGTCCCATCTAGCCATTTTGACCCATTTATCCAAATTTGACCCAAATATGATTCTTGACCCGTTTAAATTTATCTTACCCATTTATTTGTTTTGTAAACCAACTATCATCCTTTGGGTCTTGATTGAGCCATTGACCCATTTAAATTCAAATCAATTTTTATCACAATGGCAATTCCGTAAATATGAAAATTTTCATATAAACTGATAACTTTGAAATTCCAGGGTGTTACAGGTACTCCGAGTAGGGTCAAACACATGGGTTAGTATAAAAGTCACATAGATACATATAATGTCAAAGCCATGCAAGTCAATGCCATGCCATGAATCCCACCCATCATCCATATCACACTCACATAGTATTCCCCTTGATGGATAATCCACATCAAGGTATTGTCATGACTCCCCACGAATGCCTTATCGGTCCCATCGAACGGAGCACGGACTCCGGTTACATTTCAAACACAATATATCCCCACAAATACCTTATCGGTCGGCCCGAACGGACTTCGGTTACAATTCAATCATACATCCCTTGGAATCAATGTGGATTCCTCCCCACGATTGTTTTATCGGAAATCCAAATGGAGCGTGGACTCCCCTCATTTGATCCCTCCCATGCCATGCATGAGATGCAACTGCCAACATGCTATGTAATAATAAACATCATAGCATTAAAATTCCATAGTTGAAACATATCATTTCATACCAAAATAAATCATCAAAACATGAAGTAAAATCATCACATATACATATTCCATGGTTTTCAATAAGGTAGGAATCCTGCCAACGACCAAATGTCGTGTCCTTGCGTTTTCTTCCAAAAACCGCTCATCGATCGCGTCAAGCCGATCGTACACCGTTTGTGAAATCCCGTTACCTTATTACATATAACACATATACATACATCAATTTGGTGATCAATTTAATTCCATAAAATAGCCAAATTAATTATTCCAATTGATTTAAACCATTCCCTTCATCCTTCCAATTTAACTTAACCATTTGGAAAATCATATAAATATTTCATTTTTAAAATCAGTCGGTTACCCGTTGTCCACTACCCCTGTCCACTGTCCACTACCCACTGTCCACTGTCCACTAAAACTCACTAGTGGGGTTTGGCCATACAACATGGCGGAACCTCACTCTTTGGTTTTGAGCCCCTTTTTTTAGTCCTTGATCATTTTAATCAATGTGGGTCCAAGATCATTCCATCTTTTGAATTATTGATCCAATCACATAAGTTAATCATTTTACATTAATAAAACCACCTAAGTCCATAGGATATTCTCCATGGGGTTCGGCCATATCCATAGTGCTTTATTTTCACCATGTTCCCATCTTAGCTATCATTCTTTCCATAGCTAAACACTTAACTTATTTACACATAACTTAGGTCCATACATGATTCATTAACATAACATAGATCCATAATAAATCCCTCCATTCCTTAGCTTGATCATTTCATCCTTTAAACATGCATAGATCTACCAAATGATCCATCAAAATGGTTCATGGGGTTCGGCCATACAACATGGCCGAACCCATGGTTCCTTGTTTCCATCTTTCCATGATCTAAATACATGTAAATCCATCAATATTTCTCCATGGGGTTCGGCCATACAACATGGGCGAACCCATGATCCATTGTTCTTCATCATCTCCTCATTTTAAATCATTATTTACAACATTTAAAACCCATTTAAAATCACCAACATTCCTTCATCATTTTCATCCTTTAAAACCCTTTAAAATTACTAACATACATCCATCCTTTTCATCCTTTAAAACCCATTAAAATCAATAACCTACTTCCATGGGGTTCGGCCATACAACATGGCCAAACCCTATGGTTCATCTTTTCCTCTTAAAAATCACATCCCCATGTTTAGATCATTTGATGGGGCTCGGCCATTCAACATGACTGAACCTCATTTTGCCTTTCTTTGAATGGATTTTAAATCCATGGCCTCTAACATTTTGGCCAACCATTTCCAATCTATATGGAATGTTCCCTTAACCTCCCTTTAATTAATAAACCATACATACCGATTCCGCGACTCCTCCGATCCTTCGTGCTCCCTTGCTCCTCCGATCTTCTTCTTCCTTAGTCTCTTCTTTCTTCCTCCTTGATCTTCGGCCAAAGTGTGGTGCTTGAGAGGGAGAGGGTCTAAGATGAAAACTCCCAAGAGATGATTCGGCCAAGGAAGAGGTTTGAGAGAGAGGGAGAGGAGGAGAGAATGGGAGAAAACTCTAAGAGTTTTCTTGCCTTGTGAGAGGGTCGGCCAAGCTTGAGAGAGGGAGAGAGAGATGAGATGAAGGAAAGAAATCTCTTTGTTGTACAATGGAATTCGGCCAAGGGGTGGTGTCTCTTGGGTTATGCCCCTTTGTAACAACCAAAACCCTCCTACTTCCTCATAATGGTGGTGTCTTCCCAAGTTGTCCCTTGGCTTGGCAAAGGCACCACTTGAGATGGAACATCCCTCCATCTTCCAACGTGTGCATTCAAGATGGAAACCCCCCATATTTTCTTAACTATTGACCAACCAAGGTGTCCCTTGGGTTTCCTCCATGAGATGGAAACCCTCCATCTCCCCAACGTGTACACCTTGGATATGCCTTTTGGGTTTCCTCCTTTGAGATGGAAACCCTCCATCTTCCCACTTCACTCACTTCAATTCAACTCAACTCAACTTAAATGAACTCATTTTCCAACTCAAGCACTTGAACTCAACATTAATAAATTATCAACTCATGTGAATTCACTTTCCAACTCAAGCATTATTTATCCCACTTGAACTCATTCATGAACTCAACTCTATTGAACTCACCCATGGTTGACCAAGTCAACCATGGTTAGCCGACCATGCATGTTACCTTAACCACTTGCCATTTCATTTACATGCCACCTCACTTGATGAGATGGACCTATACTTGAATCTTAATTGGGTATTTTGACTGAATTAAATTAATCTTACCCATTTATTTCAATTGAACCTTATCCATAACCCGTTGGGTCTTAATTTGGCAATTTACCCAAGTCCTTACCCATCTAAGGTCCATCTCCATTATTTAATTTCAAATTCCATTAATTCACAAATTAAATAGACAGTTTCCATATATATTCATGAAATGAAAATCCGGGGTGTTACACTTTGTCTATTTATGACAAAAAGGGGAAGAAATATTGAAATACTAGAGACACAAATGTTTTCATGGGAGAAAACTTTTGAAGGGGCTAACACATGAAGAATGGGGGAGAAACAAAAATTTAATATCAGTATCAAAGACAGGGGGAGCAAATGTAGTTTTAAGTTATGCTTTAAAATTGAACACATATTGCTTATTGCCACTAACCATTGGGGAGATCACTTTCCACGAGAATATGCAATTTATGTTGTGCTTATAGGAATATCACATGGATATTCTAAGGGGCAGCCTCCATGAGCCTTCAAGCCTTCAGAACCTAATGCAATCTAGTCCATGTATATTGAGGTTATTGTAAAATTAAATTTTTGTACATGGCATTTATTGAAGTTTGTCAGTCTTTATTGTGTATTTGGGTCCGTATAGGGTATTCTGCAGGTTTTGTCACGAAATTGACAAAGCAGGAGATTAGTTTTGTTGGGTCAATACCTCAGGGATACCCTTTTTATCCCCAAAAAAAAAAAAAAATCGCAATGGGGGAGATTGTTGGCCTAAAAGTTAAATTTGCCTCTCCTGAGTCAGACTAAGTTGCAATTCTGTACTTATGTTCGACTAAGTCCTGAATTGTCATTTTCTTTGACTGAGTTGTGACCATGTCCTGTGTCTCAAAGACCTCGTATCTAGAAGATCATCAAAGTCAAATCAAGCCTCATGCTCTAGAAACAAAGAAGATATGAGGGCAGAGCATCAATGACAGTCAAGCTTCATGAATGCCATCCATACACAGGTATATTGGACCATGAAAAAGACCCTGACCTTAGGATCCTTGGATAAAAATGTTTACAAATTAAATTGGATCTCTAAGATAACCATTGGTCCAATGAATTAGCTTTCATGTTTACCAAATGTCTCTGTTTTAAATTTTTCTCATCATCATGACATGTGCTCATAGTTAAATTCATATGATTGTGGGTTAATAACTCAAATAGCTATTCATTTTATATCCAAAGAATCACCAAACTACAATATATTATCAAAAGTGATTTCTGGAATTTGGAAAATGGGATGATCCCACTCTTCCCAGACGATCCCATTTTTTCCCAGACGATCCCACTCTTACCTGGACGATTTGGGTATATGAAGCTTTACAAACTGGGACGGCCTTATTTTTTCAAGACGATCCAACTTTTCGTTAGAACGATTCGAGTTCGTATTTAGTCAACATGACCGTTGGTAGGTCAATATGATAGTTGGCATATGACTGTTCAAATATGCCCGTTATGAAACTGGGATGATCCGACTTTTGCAGTACAATCTGACTTTCTGGAAATTTGTTTTGGGACAACTTGCCTATATAAACCAAGCTCTATTCATCGGATATGTTAGACACTCCAAGCTGATTTTTCTCATATTTCCAACCATAATTAGAGCTTCTAATCACCATAGTTAAACCTTATTAAACTCTTTGTATCCCTCTCTAACACAATCAAGGCACTCATAGGCACATCTTGAGCAAATTAAGCTCCACATTGGTTATGTGATTACAGAAGATCTTCATAGGGATAGATTGACCTTATAGGGAAACTTTATTTCATCCCTAAACTCTTTTCCACTTGGTTTGCCATTCATTGAAGCAACTTTACATCACCTAAGGCAAGAAAGAGGAAGATTATCAAATAACACACCACAAGCTACATTGATCATCAAGAGGCTATTGTTCTTAGTGCTTCTCAAAACTACTACTTTCTATAATTTGTAAGAACATCGTAAAGGGTTGGTGTAACCCTAAGTAAAATCCAAGAAAGGTGTTTTCTTGGTATGTCTGTTTGATCTACACCTATGATGAAGTAGATCATAGGTTGTAAAGGTTCGATCTTTACCAGTGAAAGAGATCAAGGGTTGTAATAGTTTTCTTCTCCACCATTTCTCCACCATTGAAGGTTAATGGAATCCTCAAGTAGTGTACTTGAGGAGTGGATGTAGGCAAGGTTGCCGAACCACGTAAAAATACTTGTGTCATTATCTTCCATTTATTCTCCTCTCCTCTCCACACATGTGCACTTGTTTTACTTCATATCTTATTGTACATTGAGTTTGGTTGAATTTGATCTTGCATGTAAATCTAATTGGATTTGAGACACTTGATTTGGAAGATTAATTGTATTAATTTGCAACGACCATCCCTTAAGTGACCAATATTTAAAAACAATTTAAAATTCTTATATAGTCCTATTCACCACCCCCTAGGACTATTCCTGACATCGGGCTAGCTCGACTGACAAGTACCCATGTAGGGATTACCGAAAGTGGAGGTGAAGATCTCCTGGCGACGTGACATATGCAACAATAGAGTATTGCACTCTTTATATGTTGTACTGACCCTACCCGGAGTGTAACGTCCCTCCCTCTCCCTCCCTTAATCAGAGTAGTTCTTCAAGAATGTTTGACTGAGAGAGGGACAAAATGTCACGATGCGAGTCAAGTCCGAGTCCGAAGACCCGACCCTTGATTGGCCCAACTAGTGTGTGCATGATAATTTTGCACAATCTAACATGATAACCTGTGGAAATTTAAAACATTTATTCCATCGCATTAATAGCCATTAACATCTTTAGCAAGATAAGGAAATTCCCAACCACATAAGACCAAATACAAAACTTAATTACAAATAACACAGTCTCAATTATTACTGCAACGCCCCGAGCCGAAAGTGGGCTCGGAACGCTACTGATTTTTTTTTGTAAACTAATCTCTAAGGTTTATAAATGGGCTGGATCAAGCAGCCTCACATGTCACATGTCCTCAACATGTGATCTCACACGCAAACTATAAACCTACCCACAAGCATACACATAACATACAATAGCATATTTCCATAAACGAAATATTTCATAGATAAATCAAAGTTACTACAGAACATATCGTGGTTTACAAGCCATCACAAAAATAAGTACCAGGTACGATACTTTACACAAATTATGGTTTCAAGAACCAAAATCAACAACAAGTCCCCGTCAAAGAGAATCCAAGGCCATGCCAAAGCTTATCCTTCCTAAGCTCGATACTGAGGTTCCTCCTCCTCGGTACATCTCCTGAGGGATGTGAGTAGTGTGAACTAACTAGCCCAGTGAAAGAACATAACAATGCAATTTATTGAACATCAAGTTAATCAAAATCAATATTATCAGCATAACAATTTCATCCTGTTCAAGATCTCATCATAGTTCCATAACTGCTAAAATCTACCGTAACACCTAGATGTTATGCTGTGACCAATAGTATTAAGTCCCGACATGGTCAAAATACTTCTTGCAAGTATATCTCCGGCACCCCCAAGGCCGGTATTGACACACTCGTAGTCAGCAACTGTCGACACACTTGGTCCAGTAGACGTAAACCGACACCCCCATGGCCGGTAATGGTTCAATAGTAAAGGGTATGTGGAAGCAATATCAATATCATCATAACTCATAAGCATCATCATATGTGATCAACATCACAAATGTCCATGAGCATTTTTCATAATAGTGCATCATGTCTAGGCACATAAGTGGGTTCATCAAAACAGATCCTTGAAACCATTCATTGCACTAGATCCTATTTAACCTGATTTACTCTTGTCTTCTCACTGAAATTATGTGAGATCGAATTATCTGTCAGGCATATAAATAGATATACAAATAATGATTAGTCAATATATATAGCATAATAAGTAATACATACTCATAGTATTTCAAATTTTATTTTTTGAAAATCTTTAGCGGAAATGGAACTGAGTCTCGTATTTGGTTATTAACAATTTTAAGTTACAATAATCAACAATATATATAATAGGGTACTCAGACCACTTCTCATATTGTCTTATGGGCATTACCAGATTGACGTATTGAGTTAGGCCTAGAGGTATAAGGTGCTCAGGCCACTACTCTTATAGCGAGTTAGGCCTAGAGGTCACTCAATGCCCGAACCCTTCTTTTCTACCGACCGGCGAAGGAAATCACACTGCTACAGATAGCTATCGGGCTGAGTCAGCCACAAAATAGAGAGTATCGGCCTGGAAGTGAATACAATAAGTAATATACTATAGTATTAAGAGAAAATGGGTTAGTATCATTTTTAATTATCAAAAGAGGGGTAAAAACATCACATTAAAAGCCTAGAGTCTAAAATATAAAATCTCAAATCAAACCAAAATTTACAAATCAAAACTGGGTTCTTCGGAACATGCTTCAGAACTAGGTATTGTGGCTTTGGACCTTCCGAGCCACTTCCTAAACTGGTCCACAGAACCTCCGAACATGGTTCTGTTCTTCAGAACGTCCGAGGCTCATGTCTCAGAACATCCGAATGTGCTTCCGGGCGGAAAAATAGAAAACAGAACTTTCGATGGGTCTCGGTATGTCTCGAAACTTGCCGAGGAAAGGTCGGAACTTCTGAGGTGTTCGGTCCTTCCGAAACAGACTCAGAACATCCAGGCAATGGAGGCAGGAGATTAGCCTCTAGACACTTTGAAGTGCCGAACCAAAGCTCGGAATGTCCAAAGGTGTCGGCTTCGAAACGTCCGAAGCCCAACTCTCGGACCTTCCGAGAGTCGTCTTTCTCCTCCGTCTGCAATAGTAGACAGTAACGGCAGCGGGTGAGTGAAATACGAATTCAGAAATAATGGGTTTTCTGGGTTCGTTTTTGACATCCAACTGATCAGATGGACTCCTCAGTGAGTCCACTTGACATAGGGAATAAATTAAAACTTTAACGCTGATTTAAAGCATCAGATTTTAACAAGAAATCTAGGGAAACACATGAAAATCCAAGTTTTCCTTAAAACTTTAAATTCATTTTAAACACTCAAAACTTGATCAATTTTACTTCTGTTTGATTCTAAACTTATTAAAATTTAAAAACGAATACAATAGTTACCTTAGCTTGATCTCTGGAGTTGAAAATCCAAAACTTGAAAAATCTTCCCCTTAAACTTACGGTGAAAGAAAATTGAAAAGCAGAGAGGGAGTGGCTTGGTCTAGTTTCAGAGAGTAGAATTCTCATCTGAGGTGAAACCGGTTGGGAGGAAGGGTAGATTTATAGGGTTTTCACCATGGCCAGGTGAGAGACACCTCACTGACAGCGCACGGGCGTTGCATGGTTTGCCTCGGCCACGTACCAGCGGCAACAGTAAAACAATAAAAAAAAATCTGCAGATAAGTCCTTCCTGCAAGTTTTGCAAATAAGTCAAGTTTTGGTCTTAATTAAATTTTAACTTAAAACATGATTTAAATAACTTAATTAATTTAATCCAACTTAACAAAAATGTTGGGTTTTATAAACTCTACTCATCATAAAATTTTGGAGATTTAAAATTCATTAAAAACCATAGATTTAAACAAAATCCACATTTTGACACTATTTACTTATATTAACTTGTAATATATGAAAGGGTTTAAAGCCTTTATTTTCAAAATTTGGAGAATTAAACTAAATCGTTATATTAAAACCTAACATCACATAATTTTCTCAAAATTTTCTTATTCCTGAAATTATTTTAAAACATTTATTTCTTCTCTTTTGGGGTCTTTTCGGGTAGTTTTAAATACCATTTTCTGAAAGTAATATAATTCTATAATTATAAATTAAAATACTTGATTAAGGAAATCAATATCATCCATCAATAATCAAATAATTACATACAAAGAGGAATTTATATTGATAAATGGTAAATTACCATTTTGCCCTTCCAACTAGATGAGTTGGATCATCGAGCTTTCAAGTTCTGACTGGGCCACACCTCGGCCTTTCGTAAAGTCTTAACCGTAATCTTCAAGATTAACCAGTCAAATTATGATTTATCATACTGATCACGCTTAATTCGGGTCAGGGTATTACAATTACATTCCCCAAAATATGCATCTTTACAATATTACATGGTTCTTAAACTTCCGAAATACAAAATTGAATTCAAGATATCCAGGCTTCTCTCTTGCATCCATCGCGTTCACATTCGTCCATCATTTGGTGCGATCTCATCTGCATCTCTTAAACCTACAAACACATCTAAGGGGGATTTAGGGCTTAGTCAACACGCCCAGTAGAAATTCCGATCATAGATATGTACTAGGTATTATTATAACAAAGTACATGTACTTGATTCTCATACATCGAAATCTTGAAATTGTAAATACTTTATTTCTTTCCAAAATTCATCATTATCATAATAATATACATTTCTCAAAACATAAGGTATTTCTCAACTCATATATATGAAAGTATTAAATTATATCCTCAAACCATATTCATTTTCACATTAAAGGACTCCTATTAAAATCATATCATAATATGTTACATTTCTTAACATTCATTCTCTTATTATCATCATTTTAGAAAAATCACATACTTTAACTTCATGATACGTATATCAACTTCTTATTTATAGCATTCTAAGCAACTCTTATTTTCTCAATTCATATGCTATTACAATTCTCACATTTTAACTCACATTGACCTTACCATATCAATTCATCATTTAAGAAATGTATTATACGCTTCTTCAAATATATTCATTCTAGGAGACCATATACCTTTTCATATCTCATTACAAAGTACTCAATTAATTTATAATTTCTTCCATATCGAAGGTTTCATATTAAAGTTACACATTAAATACTTCATCCTCAGTCTTGATTCATTTCCAATTCCACCTAGGATTTTCAGGTCCTAACTGTAACACCCTAGAATTTCAATCTGGCATATCAATATAATTTCCCTTAATGATGAGGAATGAATAGGGCTGATACTATGTATTAGGTCAAATGAGGAAAGAAATACTTAAGAATGTGAGATTAGAGGGATGATAGAGTAATTAAACGAGATTTAAGAAATACTAAATTAAGGGATGATTTAGCTAAATAATTTTGAAAGTGGAGTGGAATATAATTAATTAAATTAATTGATGGAAATTTTGGTGATTAGTTAATTAGGTGAGGTTAAGGGTGATTTGATTTATCTTGTTAATTCCATTGAATATTAATTAATTGAATGGGATTATGCAAATAATTAACTAAGTGTAAAATTTAAGAGATGGAATTAATTATGGAAATTAAATGGATGATGTGGTGAATGCCACATAAGCAGTGATGTGGCAAGGTGTGGTGAGGTGGCATGCCACATGGGATGAAAAGACAGACTCCTATAACTTAGGGCAACCAAAGGAAGGAAAAGCCACCACTCCCTTTTTTATCCCACTCACACAACATTCACCTCATTCCACTTCTCTTCACACGACACTACCTCTTCCTCTCCTTCCCTTCACACTGAAACCATCCCATTTCCTGTAACACCCCGGTTTTCCAAGTTATTAATATATATGAAAATTACCCATTTAATTTGCGAATTTTAGATATGGATCTTAGATGGGTAAAGTGTTGGATCATTGCCCTATTAAGAACCAACGGATTGTGAAAATGGTTTCAATAGAATTAAATAGGGATTAATTAAATTAGTAATGCATTATGTCTATAATTAATTATTATGCGCATAAAGGGATTTGGATCAATTATCATGGCCGTGTATGAAGATTTGCATATCCATGAATATGCGCATAAGGGGATTACTAAATAAAGATAGATTGCCTTGGCCGTGTGTGTGGGATTTGCACATCCATGAGGATGCCCATAAGATCATTTAAAGAGGGGTCTTTCCTTGGTTAAAAACGACACTAGGAATGTACTAAATTGAAGGGTCGACATCTTCTAATTATAATTACAACCGAGTGGAAGTATTAGAAAGACACAAGGGCGCATGACAATGGCTACTTCAGCAAGGGGCGCACGGCATTACGCAATGGCTAAATTATAGTGTCTTGGTATCTTCTAAATATAGGACCAATTAGAAGTTTATAAAAGAGAGGCAACATAAGGGGCGCACGGCATTACACAAATCAAAGAAGGATTGACGCTGGTTTGCACATTAGCAAGAGGTGTTCTCAGCTTTGTGAAGGATCAAGGAGGCTAAAGAAGGAGAAGATCGGAAGAGCAAGAACAAACGAAGGAAAACTGGAGGAGTCGCGGAACCGGTAAGTATTTTATAAATTTTGTTTAAAGAAAGGAACCATAGGGTTCGGCCATTGTCGATGGCCGAACCCCATGGAAGAAGATTGGGGGTTGATTTGAGTATTTTTAATGAAAAGATGAACCACCATGGCCGAACCCCATGGAAGGACATTGATTATATAATGGAAGTTTGAATGATGAAAACCATGGAATATTATGTATGTTTTAAAAAGGTTTAAATGGAAGGTTGTTGGTGAAGAACCTTAGACCATGGGTTCGGCCAAGGGGTATGGCCGAACACCATAAAGAATTATGGAATTATTACTCACATAGTTAGATCTTGGAGATGATGGCAAAGTTGTAATTATCGGCTAAAATGAAAGAGCATGGGTTCGGCCATGGTGTATGGCCGAACCCCATGAGGTCTTTTATGGATTTAATTTGTTAACCCTGTTAAACAAATGTGGTATGAGAGATTACCTAAGGAAAGAAGGGCACAAAATCAAAAGGTGAGGTTCGGCCATGTGGTATGGCCGAACCCCACCAAGGAGTATATATGGACTTAGGGTTTTAGATATTGAATTTGAGTGGACTGTTTTAATAATTTTAATGATGAAAATAATAGATGAAGGTTAATGATTTAAATGGTCTTAAACATTGGAAATGGTGAAGAACTATGGACCATGGTTCGGCCATGTGGCATGGCCGAACCCCATGAAGAATTATTTGGTGGACTTGGGATTTTTATGTCACGGTTAATGGATCATTTATGGAGCTGTATTATGGATCGGTTATGGACTTAATATAGTGATTGATTAAATGGAGGATACAAATTTATGCTTATTAATTATGTTATTGGATAATGGGCGTTTGGTTATGTTAGCCATGGATAACAATGTTGTAAATAGGTGAAAATAATGGACATAGGGTTCGGCCATGGTGTATGGCCGAACCCCATGAACTATTTGATGGATCATGTGTTTGAATTAAAGAACTATGTATGGTAGATTAAAACGAATGAAATATTAACTAAGGATTAGACCAATGGCAAAGTTGTAACAAAGGGTGAAAGTGATGAATCATGGGTTCGGCCATCGTGTATGGCCGAACCCCATGAGGAATGGTTTATGGACTTAAACATAACAGGTAATCAAATGGAACATGGTTTTAATTGATTGAGGTATTATAAGGTAACGGGACCTCACAAGGTGTGTACGATTGTGAGCGGTTACCGGACGAAAGCCCAAGGACAGGTAGTGGTATTTGGTAGGATTCCACCTCTTTGAAACCATGGTTTATGTGCATTGTTTTTTATATTATTTTTGATGAATTTATGTTGTAAAGGGACGTAACGCCCACCCCTTTTCACTATGCTTAATTGACCTGAAAATGAGAGTCTATTTCTGTTTTTTGAAAATAAAGAGTGACAAAGGGCGCAGGACTGTCACGACAGCGAGTTAAGTCCGAGCTTCTAAAGCCCGTCCCTTAACTGGCCAACCCTACGTGTGCGTGGAACTAAGTCCACGAGAATGGTTCACACATAGAAAGTAAGCTCGCGGAATATAACTTAGTGCGGAAATTATAATAGAGTCTATCCTACCAATTTTAGATAGCAAGGAAGATTATACTACTTAAATTACTAAAATACCTCAAATCATAATGTCCAAAAGTAAAATCCATACCATAGAAAAAAATATAAATTATTACAGTCCGACGAGCTAAGTTACTCAAATTACATTTCCAAAATAAATTTAAGTAAACTATCTAGCCTGCTTCCCCAAGCTCCTATGCTTGGCTCCCGTCGCGTCCTTCGATTCCGCCATCCCTTGCGTCATCAGCTAAGGTGGAAGTAGGGCGTTAGACAATGCGCCCAGTAGGACTCCGAGTAGGACCAACACATGGATTAGTGATAACAAGCACATAGGTAATAATATAATAAAAACCATAAAATGAATACCATGCCATGGGTGTCTTATGTCATGAGTCCCACCCATCATCCATACCATCATTGTGCCATGTCCCTCTTGATGGAAAAACCTCATCAAGATATGATCAACACTAGGCATCCCCCTTGATGGCAAAGCCTCATCAAGGTATCCCCATGTTTGCTTCTCGGTCGCCCCGATGGAGCATGGACTCCGGTTATATCTCATAGTACCCCTCTTGATGGATGAAACACATCAAGATATCCCATGTTTGCTTCTCGGTCGTCCCGACGGAGCATGGACTCCGGTTCCATTATTTTCCCTGCCCATGCCATGCATAAGATGTAAATGCAATATGCTATGTAATATATATAATTCATAGCCTTAAAACCCATCTTAAAACAATCACATGATTACCAAAATAGATCAAGGGAAACAATCGTACAACACATAATCCATGGCTTACAATAAGGTAGGAATCCTACCAAATACCGACTATTGTTCCTTAGCATTTCCGTCCAATAATCCGGTCGCCAATCGCGCACCGCTTGCGATGTCCGGTACCTTATTACATATCAATAATCAGCCCATGTTTTATCCATGACTACTAACACATGCCTTAGTGGGGTTCGGCCATACACCATGGGCCGAACCTCACTATCTAGGTTTGTGGGTCCCATCTTAACCCATTAAATATTGTCAATTAGTGAGTCTAAAAATCAGCAACCTTAGACTCCATAAATCAGCAATTAAGACTATTACTTAGAGCCCTTAAGTTCACAAACATCCCCCATGGGGTTCGGCCATACACCATGGCCGAACCCATAGTTCCTTATTTTGGCTATATTTACGTTTTATGCCACTACCTCTTCCATGGTTAATCATTCACTTATTCATGTACATTTTTGTCCATAAATGATCCATAACTTGGATCCATGAGTGCCTCATTTAATCATGCCATAAGATCATTAAAAACAGCCCTTTACTTAGCCTAATTTCCATTCATCTAAACACATGCATAATTCCAAATTTTAGCCCATAAAATGACCTACAAGTGGGTCATGGGTTCGGCCATACACCATGGCCGAACCCATGATGTCTTTTTCTTATTTTTCCATGGATCCATTTACATCATTTAGCTCCACCGATAAGTTCCACCATGAGGGAAGTTTAAATCATCATTCTTTAATCATCATTAGATACATTTGGTCCATCAACTTGACACTAATTCCCATTTATTTTTCATGGTTCCAAAACACCTAATCCATCAAGGTCTCCCCATGGGGTTCGGCCATACACCATGGACCGAACCAATGGTCCATGGTTTATCACTATTTTCACCCCTTTAAAACATTATATACTATACTTGAAAATCCATTTAAAACTATCAACCTTCTCCATCATTTTTCCATCTTTTTTCCCACATTAAAATTATTAAAAGATCACCATAGGGTTCGGCCATACACTGTAACACCCCAATTTTTCAATGAAATGGATAATTACGAAAATGCCCCTAGGTTTGTTAAATTAAATGTTTGTGATGTTAAATAAGGAAAAGGTGGGGACCATTGCTCAAATTAAGATCATATGAGCACATTATAAATGTCAAATTTGATTGGACGGATAATGTACAACAATTGGGTCGAAAATGGTTAAATGGGTCAAAGGGCTCAATTGGTACCCAATGGGTCATAATGGATTATTTGACCTGTTAGGGTGTACTCAATTTAAATGGGGTTAAGCTGAACTGATTGGAAATCAATTAGAACAAAAATGGGTAGGCTTGATGCACAAGTGAAAACCATTTAAAAATGGCGAAAATCAGCCCATTAATGGGTCATGTTGTCATAACGGGTCAAGGGGTTAATTGGGGACCCAATGGGTCAGGTTGACTAAGTTGACCACGGATGACCGTGTGGGACCCTCAATTGAACTCAAGTATGAGTTAGTGCAGCTCGAGTTGGACTGATTTGGATTGAGTTTGAATTAAGAAATGAGTGGATTCAATTGTAATTAATGTATGGTATTTAATGTGGTGAGTTAAGCCATTGAGTTAGGTGAGTCAAGATGGAAATCAATTGTGCTGTAAATCAGTGAGTTGAGTGGGAATGTGAGAAGGTGGCTTGGTCATAAATCACCAAAACAAGTCCCACACGTTGGGGACTTGTTGTGGGGATTTCCATGATAAATTTTAAATGAAATGCATGGGAATTGGAGGTGATGCTTGGGGAGTTGAGAGGCTGCATTGGCAGGTGCCAAGGGGTGCATTGGATGGCACTCAAGACCCATCATTTTTGACAAGAAGTGATGAGGGAATGGAGGGGTCTTGGGGGCTGAAGTACAAAAGGGAAAGACCACCATTGTTGGCCGATTTTCACATTGAAAATCCAAAGAAGTCCCATCTCTCTCTCTCTCTCCAAACTCGTTTTCTTGGCTGAACTAGCAGAGGTGTTTGCACCAATTGATCAAGCATAAACCAGCAAAGAATTAAGGAAGAAAGAAAGAAACAAGAGGGGAGTAGGCAAGGATCATAGGCAAAGGAAGTTTGGTAAATGTTTATGTGTTATTTTGGTTTAATAACATGGAACAAATGGAGCATGTATTGGGCCATGGGTATGGCCGAATGCATCAAGGTTTAAACCTTGAGTAATAGAGGTTTTAAAAGTTGTAAAAAGGATCATTGGGTTCGGCCACCTTGGAGGGCCGAACCCCATGTAAATAATTGGTTGGTTTTGATGTCTTTGAAACATAGAAACCATGCAATTTGTGGATTGTTTTAGATGTTTCTTTAAGACTTAAAATGCATGTTTTAAAGAGGGTTAAAACATGGACTTGAATGTCATGAAGGACTGAAGGTATCATGGGTCCTAAACCATGGATATAAATTGATAAAATAGACCATTGGGTTCGGCCATCTTGGATGGCCGAACCCCATGAAGTGTTATGGTCATTTGGATTGAGTTGTTATTAAGTGAAAACCATGCAAAGTGATGGACTGATTTGGACGGTTTTGAGAGGTAAAAACCCGGTAATATTATACTGATTATTACATGTTTAAATGAGACCTAAAACATGTTTATGAGGTCCAAGACATGGACATAGGGTTCGGCCACCTTGGATGGCCGAACCCCATGAAAGTATTTGATGATTGGTAGGGCTTTCAAGAGATGGAAATCATATCAATTGTGGAGAGGTTTACGTGTTTTAAATAAAGCTAATTATCTGACAAAAGGGGTCTAAATCACATGCCATGAGGTTCGGCCAATTGGGATGGCCGAACCCCATGAAATGGTATGACAATTTTATGAAAGTATTTGATGACATTGTGAGATAAAAACCATATAAGATTATGGTGTTCTTATGGGAATTAAATGGATATATGTTTACTGTTTTTTTTGGTTGGTCAATATATGGTTGAACCATGTATTGTTCATGGTTGAATTAGCATGTTAAAACCATGAGTAATCATGGTGAATATTGAACCAAGTGAACCATAGGGTTCGGCCATGGGTATGGCCGAACCCCATGGACCATGGTATGGGTTAAATGGACTAAGTTTATGGGTAGTATTTGTTATTGCTTCCATGATTTTATAAAGGGTTTAAAATATCCCAATGGAGAACCATTTGGTGATGGATAAAAGGGATTACAAGGTTCGGCCATGTATAGGGCCGAACGCCATAGAAATGACAATGGTTTTGATATGGCTTAGCCTAGTGGCAAAGCTGTAAATACGGGTGATAATGTAAGTATGGATAGAGAAAGTTTAAAAGGACATGAAAGAAGGGTTAAACCAAGGTGGTATGTTCGGCCATGGTGTATGGCCGAACCCTACCAAGACATGTTTAAAGGGTTAAGTATTTAAGAATTGATTAAATGAAAAAGGAGGTTAAATCCTAAGTTGGTGATGCTCGGCCATGGGCATGGCCGAACCCCACAAGATGTTTTTGGGTCTTAAATGTGAATGAACATTTAAATGATAGTATGATTTATTTACTGTTACATCACAAGGTGACGGAAGTGAACAGCGGGCAAGTCGTGAGCGAGTGATGCTAAAGAAAGATCGAACACTAAAGTGAATCTTCTGTAGGTTTTCTTCCTACTTGTAACCACAAATATGATTTGGTTTTATCATGTTTTATGAGATATGTTGTATTTGTTATTATGTTTCAAATGAGGTTTTGAATGATGAGCTACGTATTTATAAATGATATACAATGCATTGACATCTCATGCATGGCATGGGGTGATGGAAATGGAACAACATAATGATAAATATCCTATCTAGAGGAAATGTGGATTACTCTGGATTAACTTGACATAAGCACCATACCCAGAGGAAATGTGGATTACTCTGGCTTACCCATCTGGAGGAAATGAGGACTACTCCGGAATATCTTGACGTAAGAGTTTCTTGAGATAATGGCTATGTAGACCTGTGATGGGTAGGACTCATTACATGTGCATATACATAGCATTCGTTTTCAGATGTTTTATTAATTATCATGTACTATGATACATGTGCATGTTTTAAAAGCTAACTATGTGGTAACCCTGATCGGCAACCTACTGGGCGCAGTTGATCTAACGCCCTAATTCTATCCTCAGAGGAGAATGCAGGTACAAGGAAAGGGAAAGAAAAGGTCGATGACCAGGCGGGGAGCCAAGCCTACGCACTTGATTGTTGATTGGGATTTTTTTATTACTGTCTTTTAGTTATATTTTGTGGACATGTAATAATTTGATACCTTGCTATGGTTTGTCTAGGATATTAACAATGGATGGTTGGTTTATGTTATTTATTAATTGAGACTGGTACTTGCTACCTATTCAAGCTATTTCCGCAGTTAGTCTAGTTTATTCCGCAAGTCATTGTATGGTTCCATGTGTGGTTTGTTATCGTGGGTTTAGTCCACACACACATGGGTGGCCAGTTAAGGGTCGGACTTGGGTAGTCTGAACTTAGCTCGTGTCGTGACGCCGCCCGCTCTCTGCCGTTGTTATTTTATTATTAATTTAAAAAAAAATTAGACTCTGATTTCTCGGAGAGAGCGGGGTGTTACATACACCATGGCCGAACCCATGGTTCATGGTTCATCCCTATCTACCATTTTTGAGGCCATTAAAATCATTAATCATCTTCCATGATTTTCCTCATTAAAACCCCTTAAAAAAAAATCACTAACATTTAATCATTAGAACCTTAAGATCATAAATCATTCTTCCATGGTTTTAACCCCTTAAAACTCCATTAAAATTATCTAATCACCTTCCATGGGGTTCGGCCATACTACATGGCCGAACCCTATGGTTTATGATTCCTTCAAAAATCATCACATCTCCATGTTCAATAAACCTTAATACATAATGTCCTTAATGCTCCTTTATTTTTCTTAACCCATTTTTACCCATTAGGGTTTGTCCATTTCTTACTTCATCTTTGGATGGATTTTAAATCCATGGCCCATAACATTTTTGGCCACCATTTAATCTAAGAAATGGACTCCATTTTTAAACCTTAAAAACCTAACATCTTGTTTAGAGATACTTACCAATCCGACGGCTCCTCCGGCTTCTCTTTTTTTCTCCTCTTGATTTCCTTAGCCTTTCTCCTTTCTTCTTCTCCTTGATGTTCGGCCAAGATGTGCTTGATCAAATGATATCCCCAATGTTTGAGTTCAGCTAAGGTGAAGGTAGATTGAGAGAGGGAAGGGAGGAGAGGATGGGAAAAATATCCAAGTTTTGATCTTGAAGTGGTGGTCCAATGCTTGAGTTTTTTCTTCTCTTCTTCTAAGTCTTTTCTTCCTCTTTGGTCATGTGAGAGGGAGGGACGGTTTTGGAGAGTGAGAGATGGAGAGAGTGAGATGAGAATGGGATGAGATGAAAACCCATCTCATTTTGTTGCTTAAGCTACACTTCACCATTATTTCCCTCCACCCACCAAGCATGGGCTTACATGCCTTAGTGGTGGTGGTTGGGACAAAACCACCACCAAGCCAACGGTTTTGGTGCCTTGAGATGGGGTGGTTTGATCTTCCATCTTGACCATTTGACCATCATCATGGAGGGGTATGGGTCATCATGCTTTGGGTGGTGGTGGTTGAGATGAAACCACCACCCTAAGCCCATGGTTGTGTTTCTTTAAGTGGTTTGGGTGGTTCCAATGAGATGAAACCACCCATTGACTTATCCTTTTGACTCCCCAATTGACCCAATTTGACTAACCTAATCATTTAATTAATTGGATCATCAACTTAGGTTAATTAATTTTTATTTAATCCCCTTTAATCTCCTTGATTCTTCTCCATTAATCCACCCATGGTTGACCAGGTCAACCATGGTGGCCGGCCCCACTAACTTCTAGCCTTCCCGCCACCTCACTTGATGAGGTGGAGGTGGGCCCCATTCGGCCATGTCACCTAGGTTTTATAAATTCTAACTTAGGTGATTCACATTAATTAAATCAACTTAATTTAATTTGTTCCTCCTCAATTCCCTTTGACTTATCCATGGTTGACCAAGTCAACCATGATGGCCGGCCCCACCTATGCCTTGGTCACATGCCACCTCACTTGGTGAGGTGGAGGTGGGCCCCCAGTTGGTTATGCCATCTTGATTTATTCACCACTAACTTAGGTGATTTAAATTTAATTAATTACACTTTAACTTAGGTGATTTTAATCACTTCAATCCCTTCTAACTAATTGGATCACCATTGGGCCCATGGCACAATTAAATTCACCTCCTACCCATTTACCTTAAAGCTTAAATCATCTTGACCCATTGGGTCCCAAATGGGTATTGGACCCAATTGGCCATCCGTAGCCCAATTAATCATCATTGACCCAATTAAGTGAATTCATTCCAATCCATGGTCCATTGGACCATACTTGGACCATTGTCCAAATTTTGATCCATTTAACATCTATTCCATCAAAATTCCCAATTCCCGTCATTAAAATAAATAATAGCCAACATATATATTGATTTAAAAATCCAGGCTATTACAAGGGATATGTTTTAAATGTGAGTTTTAATGCTATGTTTATTACATAAAATAGCATGTGTTTCATTAGCATCTCAAGCATGGCATGGGATGAAGGATATGTAACCGGAGGGGTCACACTCAGTCGGGGCGTTCGAAAAACCTATGTGGGATACCTTGATGTGCTTTTCCATCAGGAAGAAACCAGAGGGGCTACACTCCGTCAGGGCGTCCGAAAGACCTATGGTTGGGACTCATTGCATTTGTCATCATTGCATTGCATGGTTTATATGGTTTTTGACATTATGATATTACTACATATGTTTTGTACTAACCATATGTTAGCCCTAAATAGAATACCTACTGAGCGCGTTGTTCTATAGCCCTACTTCTACCCTAGTGGATGATACAGGAAATAAGGGAACGATGAGTGTGAAACGGGCCAGGCATAGGAGCTTGGATGATTATAGTTTATATTTTGATTAAGTTACTTATGGACTTGTATTTTGAGCAACTAGACTTCGGGCATTTAATAACTTAGATGATTTGCTATGGTTGGATGTTTATTGTGGTGATTGTGTTATGTTAATAATGATTAAAGACTTGACGTACTTTGCTATCTGAAATGGAATAGAACTAGGTTCTATTATAATTCCGCATGTGTATATTGTTATGTGTGAACCGTTTTCATGGACTTTGTCCATGCACACATAGGGTTGGCCAGTTAAGGGTCGGACTTTAGAAGTTCGGACTTATCTCTCGTCGTGACGTCCCGCTCTCTATCACTCTTTGTTTATAAAAAAAAGAAATAGACTGATTTTTGGAAAGTTAAGAGAGTCAAAAAGGGCGGGGCTTTACATTTGGTATCAGAGCGAACCAGAAAGATTGAATCTTTCGGAGTAAATTAATCTAGCCCCCATGCATTAATTTACTTTGTTAGACTCAGACGGAACAACGATGAATGATAGCAAAGGAAGTACAACCAAAATAATTGGAAATATCAAACATAGCAAAATAGGATATATTTCCCCAAAAACAAAGAAAAATCAAGAGTGCTTATTTGGAAATTTCCCCAAAATTGTAACACCCGCCCCATTTTCACCGAAATCAGAGTCTAATTTTTTTTTTAAATAAAGGTGATAACGGGCGCGGACGTCACGACTCGAGTCAAGTCAGAGCTTCTAAAGCCAGGGCCTTAACTGGCCAACCCTACGCGTACGCGGAACGAAGTCCACGAGAATGGTTCACACGTAGGAAGTAAGCTCGCGGAATATAATTATATGCAGAACATTATAATAAAGACTATCTTACCAGTTTTAGATAGCAAGGAAGTACGGCGCTTAAATTACTAAAATACCCCTATGTTCATAATTATATCTCAAAATGGTATCGTCTATAGTACAGTCCAAACCATAGCAAGAAACAATAATTATTACAATCCGACAAGCTAAGCTACTTAAATTACACTTCCAAAATAAAACTTAAATAAAACTAAGTAGCCGCTTCCCCAAGCTCCTAAGCTTTGGCTCCCGTCGCGTCCACCGTTTCCGCTGTCTCCTGCGTCATCAGTTAGGGTAGAAGTAGGGCGTTAGACAAGCGCACACAATAGGACTCCGAGTAGGACTAGCACATGGATTAGTGATAACAAGTATACCGATAACAATATAATAAAACCATATGATGAATGCCATGCCATGGGTGCCTATGTCATGTGTCCCACCCATCATCCATATCATCATAAAACGTCATATCCCCCTTGACGGCAAAGCCTCGTCAAGGTGTCCCTATGTTTGCTTCTCGGTCGCCCCGAAGGAGCATGGACTGCGGTTATAGCATATCAAGCTATCCCCATGCTTGATTCTCGGTCGCCCCAATGGAGCATGGACTCCGGTTATAGCACCTCAGGCTATCCCCATGTTTGCTTCTCGGTCGCCCCGACGGAGCATGGACTCCGGTTTCATTATTTTCCCGCCCATGCCATGCATGAGATGTAAGTGCATTATGCTATGTAGTATATATATAATTCATATCCTTAATATAAAATCCATAGCATTGAAATATAATCCATAGCCTTAAAAATATCATCCATAGCATTAAAATATAATGCATAGCATTTAAAATACCATCCATAGCATTAAAGTATAATCCATAGCATTTAAAATACCATCCATAGCATTAAAGTATAATTCATAGCATTTAAAATCCATCTTAAAATAAGTCATATAATTACCGAAATAAAACGAGGAAACCATCACATACACATAATCCACGGCTTACAAAAAGGTAGGAATCCTACCGAATACCGATTAGCGTCCTTTTTCGTTTTCGTTCGATAAATCCGGTCGCCGATCGCGTACCGTTTACGATGTCCCGATACCTTATTATACATTTATCAAATTAGTCCATATCTTATCCATGATTAAGTCCCTAACTGATCACAACCTTAGATCCATTAATGATCCCTAATTATGTTACAAGGTTATCAAAATCAGCCCTTAACTTAGCCTCATTTTCCATTGATTTAAACACATACCTAATTCCAAATTTTACCCATTTAAACATTCTAATTTTGTGAGCCAAAAAGGCAACAACCCTAAGCTTCATTTAATCATTCAAAATATCATCTTAATGCATCCAAGTTCATGTCCAACCTACATGGGGTTCGGCCATGTACCATGACCGAACCCATGGTTCTTCATTGTGGCCAATAATTACGGTTTTGCCACTACACTTCCATGGTTTGGTATTCCCTCCATCCATGTACATTTTTGTCCATAATTCACCCATATGCTTAGCCCCATTAATGATTCATTGACCATGACCTAACATCCCTAAAATCAGGCACTTAATTTAATTAAATTTGCAATCATCTAATCCCATACATAATTCAATATTTGGCCCATAACATGACCTATAAATGGGTCATGGGTTCGGCCATACACCATGGCTGAACCCAGGATGCCTATTTTCCATTTTTCTTGGGTCCATTTTACCTCATTTGGTCCTACCATAAATGAATTTAAATCATACATTTAAATCACCCTTTCATAATCATCATGAGATATACTTTGGTCCATTTAATTTAACCATCATTCCATTTTATTTTAAATGGTTCCAAGACCCCAAATTTTCCTCAAAGTCTCTCCATGGGGTTCGGCCATGTACCATGGCCGAACCCATGGTCAAAAATTTTTATTTTAAAAAAAAACTCATTTCCACTCATTTAAAACCTTGTTTAAAATACCTAAAAAAAATCCACTTAATTACCATTAACCTTCTCCATTAATTTCCACACTTTTATAATCATTTAATTCATCATTCCATCACCATAGGGTTCGGCCATACACCATGGCCGAACCCATGGTTCATGATTCTCCTTCATTCACCATTTTTGGAGGCCATTAAATCATTTACATATCCCATGATTTTCTTGTTTAAAACCCCTTTAAAAAAAATCATTAATTTTTACTCAAAATCATCTTGACACCATAGGTTACCCTTTCATGGTTCTTAATCCCAAAAACCCTATTTAAATTTCTTAATTGCTTACCATGGGGTTCGGCCATACTACATGGCCGAACGCTATGGCCTAAAATTCCTTAAAACACCCATACTTCCATATTTAATTAATCTTAATGGTGTCCATAATGTCTATTCATTTTTCTTAATCTATCTCTTCCATTTCATCCATTTCTCATCTTATCATTGGATGGATCTTAGATCTAAGACCCATAACATTTGTGGCCACTCATTCATTCTAAGAAATGGATTCCATAAACACATCTTAACCTTTAAAAAATATAAATACTTGTTTAAGAATTCCTTACCACACCGACGTCTCCTCCGGTCTTTCTTTCTCCGTTTGATTTCCTTAGCCCTTTCTCTTCTTCTTCTCCTTGTTGCTCGGCCACTATGTGCTTGATCAAGATGGAGTCTCCAAGGTTAGGGTTCGGCTAAGGTAAGGTTAGATTTTGAGAGAGGAAGAGGGGAGGAAGGGATGGAAAATTATCTCAAGCTTGGGTCTTGGGGTGGTCGGCCAACACTTGGTTTCTTCTTCCCTTTCTTCTAAGTTTCTCCTCCTTGTTTTTCCTTAGATGGGGGTCGGCATTGAGAGGGTGGAGGAGAGGAATGAGAGTAGCTTGAGTGGTAAGGTGAAAGCCATCCATCCTTGGTTCCTTAGACCACACACTTCCATGATGGCCTTCACCCACCAAGTATGGGCTCCTTGTCCTTGGTGGTGGTGGTTGAGACCAAACCACCACCAAGCCAACGGTTTGGTCTCTTTGTGAGGGAGTGGTTTGGTCTTCCTCCCTTTGACCACTTGACCATATGATGAGAGGTATGGGTCCTCATACCTTGAGTGGAGGTGGTTGAGATGAAACCACCACCCTAAGTCCATGGTTTCCTTTGTGTTTCCTTGGGTGGTTTCAATGGGATGAAACCACCATTTGACTTGCCGCTTTGACTTATTCATTTGACCCTAATTTGACCAAACTAATTAATTAAATTAAATCCTTACTTAGGTTATTTAATTCCTATTTAATTTAATTCCATTAAATTCTCTTTCTAAGAAATCCACCCATGGTTGACCAAGTCAACCATGGTGGACGGCCCCCACCAACACCTACCCTACCCGCCACCTCACTTGATGAGGTGGAGGTGCCCCATTCGGCCATATCACTTAAACCCCATTAATCTTAACTTAGATGATTTAAAATCATTTAATCAACTTAATCTACTTTAATTCTCCTTAGTCCCCTTAACTTATCCATGGTTGACCAAGTCAACCATGATGGTCGGCCCCACCTTTTCCTTGGTCCACACGCCACCTCACTTGGTGAGGTGAAGGTGGGCCCCACTTGGTTATGCCATCTTAACCATCTCATCATTAACGTAGGTGGTTTAAGTCCAATTCAACCCATTTCAATCAATTGGGTCACCATTGGGCCCATGGCCCAATTAAATTATTTTCTATCATTTACCTTAGAGCTTGACTCATTTTGACCCATTGGGTCCCAAATGGTTATCGGGCCCACTTTGACCATTATTGACCCCTCAGATGAATTCCATCCAATCTATGGTCCATTGGACCATATTTGGACCTTTGCCCCAAAATTTGATCCATTTAATATCCTTAACATCAAAATTCCAATTTTTCCATCATTAAAATAAATAAATGCCATATATATGTTGATTTAAAATTTGGACTATTACAAAAATAGGAAAATACAAACTTTACGATGAAAACTAAGTCATGATATTTTTCAACGGCTTAGGGAAAAATGGCTCCAAAGAGAAGGATCCGACAAAATCCAAATGGGGGTGAAGATGAGGTAGAACACCCTCGAAATGAGGAGGAACGACAATCTCGACACGAAGAGGAAGAACAACCATCCCACCAAGAGGAGGAGGAACAAAGCAGCGTGAATATACCGGTGGTGCCTCCTACTACAAAACTTGGTTCAAGCGGTGGTCACTTCGGTGCTTCAACAACACTTGAACAGGAATGGAACCACCAATGAGACCAATGACAGGAGCATGGTCAGGGACTTCCAGCAACATCGCCCTCCTTACTTCAAAGGGGGAGAAGGGGCTATCGGAGCGGAAAATTGGCTGAAGAAGATCACTCAGATCCTGACCCTACTCAAGATCACGAATCATGCTGACAAGATTTTACTGGCCACGTCACAACTGATTGACGATGCCGGTAAATGGTGGGAGGTGGTAGAGAAGCAGCGAGCACTTCTTCCAGAAGGAGAAAGGACTGCAATGACTTGGGAGCAATTCTCATCTACCTTCCTGGATCATTATTTCCCCTGAGGAGGAGAAGGAGCGCCAGACTCAGGCTTTTCTAACTTTGGTACAAGGTACCGTGAAGGTGGCAGAGTACCACCAAGAGTTTCTTAGTTTGTCTTACTATGCATTCTATATGGTGGATACAGAGTATCGAAGGGCACGCAAGCTTGAGTCAGGCCTACGGCCAAGCATAAGGGCCAAGGTAACCATATTTAAAGTAGCTACATTGGCAGAGACGGTCAGCAGGGCCACTATAGCAGAGCAAAAGATGGCTGAGTTAACGCATTTTGACAACCGCCGAGCTCAGAGTGGGAGGGGTACTTTTCAGCCCAACAAGAAGTTTCGACCAAACTTTAGTAGATCCTCACCATCCACTGGGTCAACAGGGGGCTTTCGTCCCAATCATCCCTCCCCATCTGCATTAGTCACTCAGGCTTCCAGAGGGGTGAACAACTACTTCCATTGTGATCAATCGGGCCATTTTAAGAGGGAATGTCCACAACTCAACAAGCCCTCTAATTCAAGAGGTTCATTTCGCCCACCAGCTAGGCCAGCTAATCGACAAGGAGGCAAAACATTTAATCAGGAGGGACGGCAACCTACAGGATCGGGACAATTATTTACCTCAGCACCACCAGCAGTAGAGGATCACTCTGTGACTCAAGGTATGGTTGTAGTCAGTAGTTCCAACGCCTTTGCGCTATTTGATTCTGGAGCATCTCACTCTTTCATATATGCTGCATTCATATCTGCAGCTGGAACTTTAGTACAAAAACTATCCACATCACTCACCATTGAATCCCCTATCGAAGACACATCATTGGGGCTTATATGCACAGCAGTGAATACTGAACTCACTGGACTCAGATTTGAGTTCAACTATTTGGTACTCGATATGACAGAGTACGATATTATCTTCGGCATGGACTGGTTGGCTAGCTTTCAGGCCAACATTGATTGTTATCGTCGCAGGGTGACATTCTGGTCACCCGAGGGAAACATGTTGCATACTGACAAACAAAGTAGACTGCATGAAGGGTTGAGTCATCTAGTATTGAATAGTATCAGAATCAATAAGGCACCAGTGGCTGAACTTCCGGCAATAGTAAAGGACTATGCGGATGTATTCCCAAAAGAACTCTCTAGCTTGCCTCCCATGAGGGAGATTAATTTTGAAATCAAGCTGTACCCTGGCACTGCACCAGTGTCATCACCACACTATCAGATGGCACCAGCAGAGATGTCCGAGCTAAAGAAGCATATTGATGAACTGCTTAGACTAGGGTTGCATCCGGAACAGTACATTGGCTTGGGGAGCTCCAGTTTTATTTGTGAAGAAGAATGATGGTTCACTCCGTATGTGTGTGGACTACTGAAAACTGAACCAGCTGACGGTCAGAAACAAGTACCCTCTACCCAGGATCGATGATCTATTTGATCAACTTAGAGGTTCCAGTCATTTCTCTAAGATTGACCTGATGTCCGAATACCATCAAATCCAGGTTAGAGAGGACATGGAAAAGACAACCTTCAGAACACGGTATGGACTATATGAGTTTGTAGTCATGCCGTTTGGACTCACCAATGCACCGACTGTGCTCATGGATCTAATGAACAAGATTTTCCATCCTTACTTGGACCAATTTGTCATCGCATTTATTGATGACATTTTGATTTATTCCAAAACTGAGGAAGAACATGCTGAGCACCTGAGGATAGTTCTGGACACTTTGAGGAAGAACGAGTTATATGCCAAAGTGAGCAAGTGTGAATTCTGGCTACCCAAGGTTAACTTCTTGGGACATGTTATATCAAAAGAAGGTATAACCGTGGACCAGGCTAAAGTGGCGGCAGTGGGAGAATGGAAAGCGCCAACGAATGTAATCGAGATCCGTAGCTTATTGGGATTGGCTGGTTACTTACAGGAAGTTTATCATGGATTTCTCTAAAATAGCATCTCCACTTACTCGGCTCACTCAGAAAGGAGTCAAATTTGAGTGGTCAGATCGACGCAACCAGAGATTTGAGGACCTGAAAGATAGACTTGTGAATGGCTCCTATTTTAATTTTGCCAGAAAGAGGCAAGGGTTATGAGGTGCAATGTGACGTTTCAGGAGAAGGACTTGGGTGTGTCAGTCAAACTCATTGTGTAGTGGCTTATGGTTCAAGACAATTGAAAATACATGAACTGCCTCTATCCTACGCACGATCTTGAACTAGCCGCAGTAGTCTTCGCTCTCAAAAGCTGGAGACATTATCTATACGGCGAGAAATTTGAAGTGTTTTCAGATCATAAGAGCTTGAAGTACTTGTTTGATCAGAAAGAGCTCAACCTGAGGCAGCGCAGATGGATGGAATATTTGGCAGATTATGAGTTTGCACTTTGTTATCACCCTGGCAAGGCGAACAAGGTGGCGGATGCCCTCAACCGCATATCACGTGCATCAGTGGCATGTTTGATCAGGACAGAATGGGACATGCTGAATACCATTCGAGAGTTCAATTTATATATCAATAACCATGGGAGTATGTACAATTTGATCATATGGTCCAACATCGTTACTAAGATTGAACATGAACAGTGGATAGACTCGGAAGTGGAAGAGATATGGACCAAGATGTCTATTGGTGAAGTCATACTGGAATGGGAGTTAGGACCAGGACAAGGTCTTTTATTCTGAGAGAGGATATATGTGCCTAAGGGCTGCAGAAAAGAGTTACTGATTGAGGCACATTAGACCAAACTCTCAATTCATCCGGGAAGTACCAAGATGTATCACGACCTAAAGAGACATTACTAGTGGCACGGACTCAAAAGAGATGTGGCAGAATTTGTGGCTCATTGCTTAACTTGTCAGCAGGTTAAGACGGAACATCAGAAACACCAAGGTTACTCAAGCCCTTACTAGTGTCGGAATGGAAATGGGAGCACATCTCCATGGATTTTGTGACAGGATTGCCAAGGTCTTCAAAGGGTAACGATGCGATATGGGTCGTGGTAGACCGACTGACCAAGTCTGCACATTTCATTCCCATCAGGATGACAGACTCATCTGAGACTTTGGGTCGGCAGTATATCAAGGATATCATCAGATTGCATGGTATTCCTCGGACTATTGTGTCTGACAGAGATGGTCGATTCACCGGCAAAGTATGGCAGAGCATGCAGTCGGCCATGGGAACAAATTTACTGACTAGCACAACATTCCATCCACAGACTGATGGGCAGCCTGAGAGGACAATACAGACATTGGAGGATATGCTGAGAGCATGTATGTTAGATTTCAAAGGTGGATGGGAGGATCACTTGCCGTTGGTAGAATTCTCATACAACAACAATTACTAGGCAAGCCTCCAGATGGCTCCATTTGAGGCATTATATGGTAGACGTTGTAGGTCACTAATGTGCTGGACAGAGGCTTGTGAGCCTATACTGATTGGACCTGAGTTGGTTACAGAGACTAAAGCGCAGATACAAGTAATACGGCAGCATCTATTGACCGCGCAAAGTCGTCAAAAGAGCTATGATGACAAGAGGAGGAGGTTCCTTGAATTTGAAATGGGGGACATGGTGTTCTTAAAAGTCTTGCCACGAAAAGGACACATGAGATTGGAAAGAAGGGGAAACTATCACCAAGATAGTTGGGACCGTTTTCAACCATAAGAAAGATGGGGGATATGGCTTATCAATTGGTACTCCCATCACAGTTGGCATCTTTACACAATGTGTTCCATATATCGATGTTGAGGAAGTATAATCCTGATCCTTCTCATGTACTGAACATACAAGACATAGAGGTCCAAAGCGATGTGACATACGTCGAAAAGCCTGTCTGAGTGGTGGACATAGAACAAAGGGTATTGCGGAACCAAGCGATCCAGTTTGTCAAGGTGGTATGGGATCGGCATGGCATTGAGGAAACCACTTGGGAACTCGAGTCAGAAATGAGAACAGCTCATCCTATGCTATTTATGTAAATGTTTGAAACCCTACTTCACTCGATTTTCAGGACGAAAATTTTAAAAAGAGGGTTGTATTGTAACACCCCGATTTTCCAAGTTATTAATATATATGAAAATTACCCATTTAATTTGCGAATTTTAGATATAGATCTTAGATGGGTAAAGTATTGGGTCATTGCCCAATTAAGACCCAACGGATTGTGAAAATGGTTTCAATAGAATTAAATGGGGATTAATTAAATTAGTAATGCATTATGTCTATAATTAATTATTATACGTATAAAGGGATTTGGATTAATTGTCATGGCCGTGTATAAAGATTTGCATATCTATGAATATGTGCATAAGAGGATTACTGAATAAAGATAGATTGCGTTGGCCGTGTGTGTGGGATTTGCACATCCATGAGGATGCGCATAAGATCATTTAAAGAGGGGTCTTTCCTTGGTTAAAAACTACACTAGGAAGGTACTAAATTGAAGGGTCGACATCTTCTAATTATAATTACAACCGAGTGGAAGTATTAGAAAGACACAAGGGCGCACGACAATGGCTATTTCAGCAAGGGGCGCACGGCATTAGGCAATGGCTAAATTAAATGGTCTTGGTATCTTCTAAATATAGGACCAATTAGAAGTTTATAAAAGAGAGGCAACATAAAGGGCGCACGGCATTACACAAATCAAAGAAGGATTGACATTGGTTTGCACATTAGCAAGAGGTGTTCTCATCTTTGTGAAGGATCAAGGAGGCTAAAGAAGGAGAAGATTGGAAGAGCAAGAACAAGCGAAGGAAAACCGGAGGAGTCGCGGAACCGGTAAGTATTTTATAAATTTTGTTTAAAGAAAGGAACCATAGGGTTCGGCCATGGTGGATGGCCGAACCCCATGGAAGAAGATTGGGGTTGATTTGAGTATTTTTAATGGAAAAGATGAACCATAGGGTTCAGCCATGCATGGAAGGACATTGATTATTTAATGGAAGTTTGAATGATGAAAACTATGGAATATTATGTATGTTTTAAAAGGGTTTAAATGGAAGGTTGTTGGTGAAGAACCTTAGACCATGGGTTCGGCCAAGGGGTACGGCCAAACCCCATAAAGAATTATGGAATTATTACTCACATAGTTAGATCATGGAGATGATGGCAAAGTTGTAATTATCAGCTAAAATGAAAGATCATGGGTTCGACCATGGTGTATGGCCGAACCCCATGAGGTCTTTTATGGATTTAATTTGTTAACCCTGTTAAACAACTGTGGTATGAGAGATTACCTAAGGAAAGAAGGGCACAAAATCAAAATGTGAGGTTCGGCCATGTGGTATAGCCGAACCCCACCAAGGAGTATATATGGACTTAGGGTTTTAGATATTGAATTTAAGTGGACTGTTTTAATAATTTTAATGGATGAAAATAATAGATCAAGGTTAATGATTTAAATGGTCTTAAACATTGGAAATGGTGAAGAACAATGGACCATGGGTTCGGCCATGTGGCATGGCCGAACCCCATGAAGAATTATTTGGTGGACTTGGGATTTTTATGTCACGGTTAATGGATCATTTATGGAGCTGTATTATGGATCGGTTATGGACTTAATATAGTGATTGATTAAATGGAGAATTAATTGGAGGATACAAATTTATGCTTATGAATTATGTTATTGGATTATGGGTTTTTGGTTATGTTAGCCATTGATGGCAATGTTGTAAATAGGTAATGGACATAGGGTTCGGCATGGTGTATGGCCGAACCCCATGAACTATTTGATGGATCATGTGTTTGAATTAAAGAACTATGTATGGTAGATTAAAACGAATGAAATGTTAACTAAGGATTAGACCAATGGCAACGTTGTGATGAAGGGTGAAAGTGATTAATCATGGGTTCGGAACCCCATGAGGAATGGTTTATGGACTTAAACATAATAGGAAATCAAATGGAACATGGTTTTAATTGATTGATGTATTATAAGGTAACGGAACCTCACAAGGTGTGTACGATCGTGAGCGGTTACCGGACAAAAGCGCAAGGACACGTAGTGGTCTTTGGTAGGATTCCACCTCTTTGAAACCATGGGTTTATGTACATTGTTTTTATCTTATTTTTGATGAATTTATGTTGTAAGGGATATGTTTTACATGTGAGTTTTAATGCTATGTTTATTACATAAAATAGCATGTGTTTTATTGGAATCTCATGCATGGCATGGGGTGAAGGATATGTAACTAGGAGGTGTAGCACCCGGATTTTCAAGTTATTAATATATATGAAAATTACCCATTTAATTTGTGAATTATTAGATATGGACCTTATATGGGTAAAAGTGTTGGGTCATTGCCCAATTAAGACCCAACGGATTGTGGAATTGGTTTCAATAAAATTAAATGGGGCCGAATTAAAATGGTAATGCAATATGTCTAAAATAAAAAATAGGTGGCTTGGCCGAATATTAGATATGCATATCCATGAGATATGTGCATACAAGATGAGATATACTAGAGTATCTCTAAAAACGGGTCATTTCCCTTGATTAAGAGTGAAACTAGGGAATTGCTAAATATAGAAGATGTCTTAGCCGTGTATAGGAGTTGTGCGCAACAAAGAGTCCTTCTTTGATTAGAAACGGCCCTAGGGGAATTGCTAAATGGAAGGGCTCAACACCTTCTGAAAATATGTAGGACCGATTGGGAGTATTACATAAGAGAGGGGCGCACGACAATTGCTATCTTAATAAGTTAGGACCGAGTGGAATTTTATAAAAGAAGGGCAGCAAGGGTGCACGGGACACATAACATCAAGATCAGTCTCGGCTGTGTTAAAAATCAAGAAGAATGAGAGGAGGCTAAAGAAGGAGAAGGATTGGAAGAGCAAGAACAAATGAAGGAAAATCGAAGGAGTTGCAGAACCGGTTAGTATTTTGATAAATTTGTTTGAAATAAGGAACCATAGGATTCGGCCATGGTGCATGGTCGATCCCAATGGAAGAAAATTGAGGGAATGATTTGAGTAATTTAATGGAATGATGAACCATAGGGTTCGGCCATGTTGTATGGCCGAACCCCATGGAAGAACATTGGTTAATTTTAATGGATTTTTATGGGCTGAACACCATGAAAGGAATCAATGTTTTTGAAGGGATTAAATGGAGACCATGGAAAAATATAGATGGACTTGATATGGTGATTGATTAAATGGAAGATCAAGGATTAATGATTTTTTTTAAGAGAAGTTGATGAACCATAGGGTTCGGCCATGATGAAGGGCCAAACCCCATGATGGAACATTGGTTAAGTTTTATGGATGATGTTGTTAAATTTAATTTGATTTATGGGAGGAAAAGATGAATCATAGGGTTCGGCCATGTTGTATGGTCGAACCCCATGTGAAAGGATAATTATGATTTATTTTAAATGGATGATTGATGATGGATTTGTATGAATGGCAAAAATGTAAATATGGTCTAAATTGAAAGATCATGGGTTCGGCCATGGTGTATGGCTGAACCCCATGATGAATGTTTGTACAGACTTAGGTAGTTACCAAGAGGGTGAGGTTCGGCCAGGATGTATGGCCGAACCCTACTAAGGTGTGTTTTGATGGACTAAGTGTTTAAATAGATTAACTTAGGGATTTGTATAAGTGGCAAAGAAGTAAATAAGAGTGAAGGTGATAGACCATGGGTTCGGCCATGGTGTATGGCCGAACCCCATGGGAAATGATTTAGGGATTAAATTATAGACCTATGTTCATGGTTTATGTATTGGCTACGGATGGGTATAATGGCAATATTGTAATTAAAGTGAATTAATCGACCATGGGTTCGGCCATGGTGTATGGCCGAACCCCATGGGAATTATTTGGTGGACTTAGGGTCTATGCATGGTAGATTAAAAAGAATAAAATGGACAACCATAAATAGGACAATGGCAATGACGTAAATAAATGAAAATAAGGGACCATGGGTTCGGCCATGGTGTATGGCAGGACCCCATGGGGATTGTTTTGTGGACTTTGTTCTTAACAAGGTTGGGTTTAAGGACTTAAACATTATTGTAAATCAATTGGAACATGGGCTTAATGAACTGCTATATTATAAGGTAAGGGGACCTCACAAGGTGTGTACGATCGTGAGCGGTTACCGGACGAAAGCGCAAGGACACTGTTAGTGGTCTCTGGTAGGATTCCACCTCTTTGAAACCATGGGTTTATGTACAATGTTTTTACCTTGTTTTTGATGAATTTATGTTGTAAAGAATTTGTTTCAAATGTGAGTTTTAATGCTATGTTTACAATATAAAATGACATGTGATTCATTAGCATCTTATGCATGGCATGGGGTGAAGGATATGTAACCGGAGGGGCCACACTCCGTCGGGGCGACCGAAAAACCTATGTGGAATACCTTGATGTGTTTTTCCATCAGGAGGAAACCGGAGGGGCCATACTCCGTCGGGGCGTACGAAAGACCTATGTGGGGGTACTTATACGTACTTGTGATGGGTGGGACTCATTGCATTTGACATCATGACATGGCATGGTTTATATGGTTTTGACATTATGATATTATTATATATGTCTTGTACTAAACCATGTGTTAGCCATAATTGGAATACCTATTGGGCACGTTGTTCTAACGCCCTACTTCTACCCTAGTGAATGATACAAGAAACAAAGGAAACGATGAACGCGAGGAGGGCCAAGCATAGGAGCTTGGAAGCTTTTATAGGTTGGCCATTTCATGGCCGAACCTTGGGGTTTCTATGGCTAAGTTATAACATAGAGATTCAAATGTGAAAGCCATAGGGTTCGGCCATATGTATGGCCGAACCCCATGGACCATGGTTATGGTGTTGTGAATCAATTTCATAGAAATAATTGGTGGTTTTAAAGTTAGTGCATGATAAAATTATTTATTGGTAGCAATGGCATAAAGGTAATTATTGATGAAATGATCAAAGATGGAATGATCATGGGATTGGATGCATGGACCCAAACCAAAGTGGTATAGTTCGGCCATGTTGTATGGCCGAACCCTACCAAGGTATTTTTGTGGTATATGATGTTTAATAAGGATTAAATAAAAGAGAGACCAAATTGTAAATAGGTGATTTTCGGCCATGGGGTATGGCCGAACCCCACATAGTGCATTTTTGGGACTTAGACCAAGTTGGAATTACATGGACGAATGTTTGATTTGCTGCTATATAAATAAGGTATCAAGACTTGTGTGAACGGCGTACGAGTCGTGAACGGGTGACGATTAAGAAAGATCGAACACTGAAGTGAATCTTCAGTAGGTTTCCTACCTACTTGTAACCACAGTTTTATCTTGGTTTTTATGAGACTCATGTTTATTTTATTGGTTTTGAATGATGGATATTATTTATGTAATAGCCCGAAATTTTTAAATCAATATAAATGTGGATATTATTTATTTTAATGATGAAAATTGGGAAAATTGATGAAACAAAGGGTAAATGGATCAAGATTTGGACAAAGGCCCAAGTTTGGCCCAATGAACCATGGATTGGATTTAATTCATTTAAATGGTCAATCGGGCCAAGGATGGTCAAATTGGGCCCAAATACCCACTTGGGACCCAATGGATCAAGATGGTGAACGCCTAAGATAAATGGGTAAGGATGAATGTAATTGGGCCATGGGTCCGATAGTGGTCCAATTAGTTGGAATGGGTTGAATTAAATTTAAATCACCTAAGTTAATTTGAATTAAGCCAAGGTGATGTAGCCAATTGGGACCCACCTCCACCTCATCAAGTGAGGTGGCGTGTGGACCAAAGATTGGTGGGGCCGGCCACCATGGTTGACTTGATCAACCATGGGTGAAGTAATGGAGAGGAGTTAAGGAATTAAAGGACATAAAGTGGAAATTAATTAACTTAACCTAATTATCCAATTAATTAATGAATTAAGCTAATCAAAAGGTGGTCAAAGAAGTCAAAATGGGAAGAACAAACCTTCTCATTTCCAAGTCAAAAACGTTGGGTGGTGGTTATGTAAGATCTCGGAATTTGGGAATTAATATAAATGTGAATATTATTTATTTTAATGATGGAAATTAGAAAATTGGTGGAGTAAATGGCAAATGGGCCAAAATAGGATAAAGGCCCAAGTGTGGCCCAATAGACTATGGTTTGGATTTAAATTTATTTAAATGGGTCAAGAATGGTCAAATGGGGTCAAATACCCATTTGGGACCCAATGGGTCAAGATGGTTATGCTCTAAGGTAAATGGACATGATGGAAATGTAATTGGGCCATGGGCCCAATGGTGATCCATTTAGAGTGGGCTTAATGAAATTTAATCACCCTAAGTAATTTGGAATTTAACAATGGTGGTGTGGCCAAGTGGGACCCACCTCCACCTCATCAAGTGAGGTGGCGTGTGGGCCAATGATTGGTGGGGCTGGCCACCATGGTTGACTTGGTCAACCATGGGTGGAATAATGAGAATTAGGTTAAATAAAAATGAATTAACCAAAGTTGATTACCAAATTAATTAAATACTTAAATTAATAAGTTGGTGGCTAAATGGGGTTAGATTGGTCAAATGGAGACCAAGCTACCCCACCTCAAAATGTTAAACACGTTGGGCATGGTGGTGGTTTAGATAACCACCACCATAAAGCAAATAAGAGATATTTAAAAATATCTAAGAAAATATCTTAGGGTTGGTGGAGTAATAAATGGTAAAACAAGTTAAGTCCATTTTTTCTTTACCATTTCTTATTCTCTTTTCATTCTACTCTCTCCATTTTCATTCTCCCATGGCCGTCCTCTACATGTCCAAGTGAAGGAGAATAAAAGAGAGGAGCTCAAGGAGAGAACAAAGAAGTAAAAACTTGGTGCAAAAATTTATCTAAGGTTAAGGTTATCATCTTCCTCTCATCATCTTTCCTCTTTTCCTCTCTCAATTCAAACCTAACATGGCCGATTCTAGGGTTGGGAGTTGCCACCCTTGATCAAAGATCTTGACCTATCAAAGATCAAGAGGAAGGAGAGAGGAGGCTAAGGAGACCGACGGGAGCGGCGGAAATCGGAGGAGACGTCGGATAGTGAGTATTTCTTAAATAAAAGAATTTTGGATTTTAGGGTTTAAGAAATGGAATTTATTTTTGTGAAATTAATGGTGGATAGGTGATTTTATACTATGGAATTTAGATACATTAAATGGAAGGGTGGAAGATGGAGAAAACCCTAAATGGGTGAATTAGGGTTAGGGTAAGAAATTGGAAAAATATATTGTGTGCATTGTGTGATTGATTAAATTGAGCATGGAATTGGGTACTTGGAAATAAGAATCATGGGCCATAGGGTTCGGCCATGTAGTATGGCCGAACCCATGGTGGGTGATTTGGTGGTTGGTTTAAATTGCTTAGGGTTTTAAGAATGGAAAGCAATGTGGGTTCTTGATAAATGAATTAGGGTTTTAATGAATGCATGGGAGTAATGTTTTAAGATGATTGTATGATGAAAAATGCAATGGAATGGTATGATTTTAAAATGCATGGATGGAAGGAAATTTGAACCATGGGTTCGGCCATGGCATAGGGCCGAACCCTATGGTGATGAAATGGTGATTAAATGAAGGGTTTAAAGGGTAATGTGTTGATGAAGTTTGGGTTTCAAGTGAACAAAAGTGATGATCCAAATGGGGCTAAGAATATGGTTTAGTTGCATGATTTAAACCCCTCAAGGAGGGATTATTGGTGGATCTAAAATGTAACAATGGACCCAAGAAAAAATGGAGAAAGGCACCATGGCCGAACCCATGCCCCAAATTGTAAATCAATTTGGGTTTAAGGTCAATGGGTATATATGTGATTAAGTATGGGGTTTGAATGGGTTTAAATGAGTAATGGTTAGATTAATTACATGACAAATTTTAATGTTTTGGTAAGTCAATAATGGACCTAAGTCAAGGACCTAGGTTGTGGATCAATTTTGGGCTTAAATAGGCATGAATGAATGAGTAATTGGTTATGTAAAGGGGTAGTGGCATAAATGGTAATTATTGGCTAAAATGAAGAAACTCACTAAGTTATGATTTATGGGCTTAGAAATGATTAAAACTTGGATTGATTTGGTAATTTAATAAGGTACCGGATAGCGCGAGCGGTACGCGAGTCGGTAGCCGGATTGTCGGACGAAAACGAAATAAAGACGCGAGTCGATATTCGGTAGGATTCCTACCTATTTGTAAGCCATGGATGTGTGATGGTATTTTTGTCATATTTTATTGATTTTGGTATTTATCTTATGATGGGTTTTTACAATTATGGATGCTATGTTTAAGATGGATTTTATTTAATGGCTATGAACTATGATTAAGGTTATGCATTATAAATTAAGGCTATGTATGATATCTTAAGGTTATGAGTTATAAATATTACATAGCATAATGCATTACATCTCATGCATGGCATGGGCGGAAAAAAATAAACAAACCGGAGTCCATGCTCTGTCGGGGCGACCGAGAATAGGCATGGGGACACCTTGATGAGGCTTTGCCGTCAAGGGGGATATTTTGCCATTGGAAATATCTTGACGAGGTTTTTCCGTCAAGAGAGATATGACAGTATATGGCAGGAATGATGGGTGGGATTCATAACATAAACACCCAAGGCATGGCATACATTTTATATTTTCACCATACGTGGTTTATCAATTTTCATTGGGTTATTATCAATATGCTGTTATTACTAATCCATGTGCTAGTCCTACTCGGAGTCCTACTAGGCGCGTTGTTCTAACGCCCTACTTCTACCCTAGCTGACGATGCAGGAGATGGCGGACCGGAAGGGCAAGACGGAAGCCACGCTTAGGAGATTGGGGAGGCGGATTAATTATTTTGTTTTACGTATATTTTGGAAAAGATGCATTTGTATAGTTAGCTTGTCAGAAATGTAATAATTTAGGTAGTTTGCTATGTTTAGGTATTATTTTGGATAATACAGTATAATGGCATTTTCGTAATTAATTGGGTATTTCTTCCCTGCTATCTGAAGAACTGGTAGGATAGTTTTATTATCATCCGCAGTTATTTTTATGTTCCACGAGCTTATTTTTTACTTGTGAACCGTACTCGTGGACTTATGTTCCACGCACGCGTAGGGTTGGCCAGTTAAGGCCGGGCTTTAGAAGCTCAGAACTTAACTCGCGTCATGACGTCCGTGCCCTTTGTCACTTTAAAAAAAAAAAAAAAATAGACTCTGATTTTCGGTGAAAAGGGGTGGGCGTTACAGGTTATCCCAACCACCACCATAAAGCATGAGAAATATCTCATGTGGGGTGGTTGGGAGATTTAATGCTAAAATGTAATTTAAAGTAACCAAATAAGATAAACCTTATCCCATTTTCTCCATCTTTTCTATCAACTCTTTCACTCTCTCCCTCTCATGCACTCTCATAGCCGTCCCTCATGCCCAAGAGATAGAGAAGAAGAAAATTAAGGAAGAAGAGGAGAAAAGCTTGGAGAAGAGGAAGAAAAGCCCTAGGGTTGGCTGACCACCTCAAGATAAAAATCTTGAGACATCTAGCTCATCTCCACACTCTCTCTCTCTCTCTCTCTCTCTCAAATCTAACCCTACCATGGCCAAACCCAAGCTTGGGGGTTTCTCATCTTAATCAAGCATACTAACCGACCAAGGATCAAAAAGAAGGAGAGAGGAGGCTAAGGAAATCAAGAGGAGGAGGAAAAGCCGAAGGAGACGTCGGATTGTAAGTAAATCCTAAACAAGAGATTTGGATTTTTAGGGTTTAAGATTTGGGATTTATTTTTGTTAAATTTAATGGTGGCCAAATTATTATTGGCCTTGGATCTCAAATCCATTCCATGGAAGGATGAATAAATGAACAAAGTGGATAAATTAGGTTAAGGAAAAATAAATACATTAAGGACTTTGGTACTAAGAATTGTGTAAAGCATGGGTTAAGGACATTATGTGATGAAATTGATTAAGCATGGTTATATGGGGAGGTTGAAGAGGTAAATGGACCATAGGGTTCGGCCATGTAGCATGGCCGAACCCCATGGTAGATGATTGGGTTAATTATTAGGGTTTATAAGAATGGGAGACAATGAGGGTGGTTAATGATTTTAGGGTTTTAAATTGATTAAATGTAGGTAATTGAGGAAATTTTAATGGGGTGTTTAAGGTTAAAAAATTTGGAGGATGAATTATGATTTAGGGGTTTAAGTTGTGAATGATTAAATGTTAGTGAAATGTTAAGGGATTATGTATGCATGCATGAAGGAAAGGTTGGGTATCTTAAAGGGTTTTTAAGAATCAAGAATATGCAAAGGTGTTGATGGTTTAAAAGTTTTAAACGGGTCTATGTTAAGGAATTTTTTAAGGGTTGTAAGTGAGGGACTTGTGATGAATTCAAATGTGTAACAATGGACCCAAGAAAAAATGGGAAAAGGACACCATGGGTTCGACCATGGTGTATGGCCGAACCCATGGCCCAATTGTGAGCCTTTTGGTGGGTTAAATTGGAGGGTGAATGATGTTTATGGCCTCCAAAGGGAATGAGTTGGTAATGGACTCATTGTAGTTTAAATGCATGAAGTAAACCCCATGGGAAGATTTGATGAATGGGGTATTTTGAACCCATGATCCATTAACCATTTAAAGGGTTAAGTATGGGGTCTTGGATGGGTTTAAATGAATAAAGGTTAGGTTAATTAAAGGGCTAATTTTAATGATGTTATGTCATGATTAAATGGGTCATTAAGGGATTGATTAATGATCAATTATGGGCTTAAGTAGGCATGAATGAATGAGTAATTAATCATGTAAAGGAGTAGTGGCAAAAATTGTAAATAATGGCCAAAATGAAGAACTTCATGGGAGATGATCATGGGCTTTGGGACTCTAAGTAATAACCTTATGTATGGCTAAATGAAGCCTAGGATGGCTAGTTTTTAACCCATATAATTAAATTAATTAATGGACTTGAATGGTTAAAAATGTGGACTGATTTGGTAATGTATAATAAGGTATTGGGACATCGCAAACGGTGCACAATCAGCGACCGGATTTATTGGACGAAAACAGAAAGGGACGTTATCGATATTCGGAAGGATTCCTACCTTTTTGTAAGCCATGGATTGTGTGATGGTTTCTTTGATCTATTTTGGAAATTATATGGTTTGTTTTATGATGAGTTTAAAATCATGATTTATGTATCTTATATGGCATAATGCAAGGCTATGATTTATATGCTAAGTTATGAATTCTATATTGAGACTATGGATGATATATATATTACATAGCATAATGCACCTATATCTCATGCATGGCATGGGCAGGAAAATAATGAAACTGGAGTCCATGCTCCGTCGGGGCGACCGAGAAGCAAACATGGGGATAGCCTGATGCGCTATAACAGGAGTCCATGTTCCGTCGGGGCGACCGAAAAGCAGACATGGGGATATTTTGATATGTTGAGCTATAACCGGAGTCCATACTCCGTCGGGGCGACTGAAAAGCAGACATGGGAATATTTTGATATGTTGAGATATAACCGGAGTCCATGCTCTGTCGGGGCGACCGAAAAGCAGACATGGGGATTTTATGATGGTATGGATGATGGATGGGACACATGACATAAGACACCCATGGCATAGCATTCATTTTACGGTTTTCATTATATTATTATCGGTATGCTTGTTATCACTAATCCATGTGCTAGCCCTACTCGGAGTCCTACTGGGCGCGTGGTCTAACGCCCTACTTCTACCTAGCTGATGACGCAGGAAACGCCGGAGCAGAAGGACGAGACGGGAGCCAAGCTTAGGAGCTTGGGGAGGCGGGCTATTTACTTTATTTAAGTTATTTTGGGAAATGTATATTTGATTAGTTTAACTTGTCGGACAGTATAAGTAGATTACTTGCGATATTTTGGTTTTAATTTTGGACATTGTGATGTTGAGATATTTTTGCTAGTTAAATGAATGAAATCTTCCCTGCTATTTAAAAATTTGTAAGTTAGTCTCTATTATCATTCTGCACTTAATTTCATATTCCTCGAGCTTACTTCTATGTGTGAACCATTCTCCGTGGACTTCGTTCCACGCACACGTAGGGTTGGCCAATTAAGGGCCGAGCTTCAGAAGCTCGGACTTAACTCGCGTCGTGACGTCCGCGCCCTTTGTCACTCGTTATTAAAAAAAAAAAACAATAGACTCTGATTTCGGTGAAAAGGGGCGGGCGTTACAATTTACATATTTTATATATACATTGGCATCTCATGCATGGACATGGGATGATGATTGTGGAAAGCGGAGCCCACACTCCGTCGGTATGCCCGTGATACAACTATGGGGCCTCCTTAGGCGATAAGGGTCCCGCCAAGAGGATTATCTGTCGGTTATGGACACTGGAGCCCACACTCCTTCGAAATGCCCGTGATGCAACTGTTGGGCCTCCTTAGGTGATGAGAGTCCCGGCAGGAGGATTAATATGTTGATATAAGACACGTCAAGTGATGGCTATATGTATGTGTGATGGGGGGCTCATTACATTTGCATACATACATAGCATGGTTTTATATGTTTTTGATAATCATATATTTGATATATGCATGATTTATAATCTAACCATGTGGTAGCCTTGATTGGAAAACCTACTGGGCGCGTTGATCTAACGCCCTAATTCTATCCTCAGAGGAGAATGCAGGAACAAGGAAGGGGAAAGAGAAGGTTGATGACCAGGAGGGGAGCCAAGCGTAAATACTTGAGTGCTGGATTGGGTTTATAATTGCTGTTATTTGAATACATTCTTATGGACATGTAATAATGTAGTTATTTGCTATGGTTTGAGAATGCCTTGATGAATCTTAATTTGGTTTAAGTAATCTGAAAAGAATGACATGTGACCTGCTATCTATTTAGCCTAATTCCGAAATTAGTCTAGGTTATTCCGCATAACTTGTTTATCTCCATGTGTGGATTGTTATCGTGGGTTCAGTCCACGCACACATGGGTGGCCAGTTAAGGGTCGGACTTGGGAAGTTCGAACTTAGCTCGCGTCGTGGCGCCGCTCGCTCTCTTCCGATGTTATTCTATTATTATTTAAAAAAAAAATTAGACTCTGATTTCACGGAGAGGGCGGGGCGTTACACTTCTCATGTAATTCTATTTTATGAAAATACCTACTACTTTCCATTATGTCTTCATTACACTCCATTTCTTAGATTCTCTCCGTAGTTTGTTTGATGTAAGAACTTAGATGAAGAGATAAAACATTTTAACATCTAAATCAAATAACCAAGAATGTTAGGGGACCTACTTGTTCAAGCTCTAATCAAGTGTTCAAGTCCTTCTTTCCCTTTTCCAAGCTCCAAGCTTTCAAGAGAGATTTACACCAAAGAGAGGAAGAGGAAGAGAAATTTCCACCTCTCTCTCTCTTTCTTGCTTCAGATTTTTAGAGAGGAAGAAGGAGGATGACGAGGATAGAAGAAAAGAATGGAGGAAAAGAGGTAGAGATGGAGCCATTTTACTTTTTCCTTTACCTTATCCTCCTTTTGCTTTTTAGTAAAAAAGCTAAAGGTAGTGAGGTGGAGAGCACTTATTGGTCCAAACTAAAGGTGGGGTGGTGAGGTGGAGAGCACTTATTGGTCCAAACTAAAGGTGGGGTGGTGAGGTGGAGAGCATTTATTGGTCCAAACTAAAGGTGGGGTGGTTATGTTGCTTTCATCCTTATCTTGCCATGTGGTGTAACACCCCGGATTTTTATGTTATCAATATTTACAGAATTTGCCGTTCTAATTGTGAATTAATGGATATGAACCTTAGATGGGTAAGGTGTTGGGTCAATGGCCCAATTAAGACCCAATGGTTATGGTATAAGGTTCAATTTAAAGTAAATGGGTAAGGTGCATTTAATTGGGTCAAGGTTGTTATTTGGGTCAAAAGGCCCAATTGGGATCTAATGGGTCGTGGTTGACTTGGTTGACCACCAAGTGAGCTCAAGCCTAATTAGGTTGGGGCTGAATTAAATGGGAATGCAATCAAGTGAGTAAGTTGATTTTAAAGTGATAAGTGAAGTGAGTTGAATTGATTTGAATTAAATTATATGAGTTAGGTGAGTTGGAATGAGAGTTTCATCTCATGGTTGAAACCCCCACTTGAATCATTAATGGAGAGGTGGGGAGTTTTGTTTATTTCAAATTCAAACAAAGGCATACGTTGGAGGGAAGGAGGCGGGAGTTTCATCTCATAGATGAAACCCCCAAATGGAGCATTAATGGGAGATGAATGGGAGGAGGAAGATTGGTGGAGGTTACACCAAGGCACACCCATTGCAGCCGTTGGAGACATGGGGTTTCATCTCATGGATGAAACCCCCAAATGGAACTTAAAGGAGAGAGGAAAAGGGGGTGAGGAGTTACAAAGGGGTGCCACCAAGGGACACCAACTTTGGTCGACCTTATTGATCAAGGAAGACATTAGTTTTTCAATTCCCTCTCTCCCTCTCCCTCTTGGCTGTTTTCTCTCCCTTAAACCATCTCTTGGCCGATCACTGCTCAAGACCAAAGACTTAGAGTTTCATCTCAAAGTTCTATCACTCTCACACAATGCCGAACTCTCCCTCTCTCTCAAGTCACAATCTCTGCCAAAGAAGTAAGAAGGAAGGAGGAAGAGTCTAAGGAAAGAAAGGAATGAAAGAACAAGCCGGAGCGAAAGAAACCGAAGGAGTTGAGGAACCGGTAGGTATTTTGATAATTTTTTTTTAAAGTAAGGAACCATAGGGTTCAGCAGTGGTGTATGTCTGAACCCCATGGAAGAAAATTGGGGGATGATTATGGTATTTTAATGGAAAGGAGGAACCATAGGGTTCGGCCATAGTGCATGACCGAACCCCATGAAAGAACATTGGTTATTAATAATTTTGAAAAAGATGAAAACCATGGAGGGTTATGATGTTTTAAAAGGATTTAAAAGGGAAGCATTGTTAAAGACATTAGCTATGTATAAAGAATCGAAAAGAAGGGCACAAAACCAAAGGGTGAGGTTCGGCCATGGTGTATGGCCGAACCCCACCAAGTAATATTTATGGATTTAGTGTTTTCTTAGATATTGAATTACGTGGATTGTTTAATATTTTAATGGGCTTCAAAACATTAAAATGGTAGATGCATGTTAAGGATTTTTTTTAAAGGACTTTAAAGAGAGGAATACTAATCATTTTACATGGTCTTAAAATGATATTTGGTGAAAGAACCATGAACCATGGGTTCGGCCATGGTGTATGGCCGAACACCATGGAAGGTTATCAAGGACTTTGAAGGGATTAAATGGAGTAATATTGTTGGACATAGGTATTTTTAGATCATGGGGAATGGTGATAAGTTTAATTGGTTTAAACATTGTAGATGATGATCAAAAAGAATGAATCTAAATACATGGTTAAACTCCATGAAGGGACCTTGTTTTATGGACTTAAGAAGGGTAAATGATTCAATGGAAAAAAAATGGGATTTAGACATCATAGGGTTCGGCCATGGTGTATGGCCAAACCCCATGAACTATTTTGTGGATCAAAGTGTGGACTTATGTATGCTTAGATGAATGGAATGTTTAGCCATGGATAGAAGAATGGCAATATTGTAATTAAGTGGAAAAAATGGACCATGGTGGCCGAACCCCATGGGAAATGTTTGGTGGACTTAGGGTTTATAAATGTTAGATTAAATGAAAAGCGATATGATCTTGGCTTAAGTTAAAGATCAAAAGAGGGACCAAAAATCAAGGGGGTGAGGTTTGGCCTTGTTGTATGGCCGAACCCCACAAAGGTTGGGTTTATGGATTTATGTTTGGAATGAAAATCAAATGGGACTTTAGTTTGATTGATTGTTGTATAATAAGGTAACGGGACCTCAAAAACGATGCATGATCGTGAGTGGTTGCCGGATTAAGAAGCAAGGACACTTAGTGGTCTTTGGTAGGATTCTACCTCTTTGAAAACATGATTTATGTAATATGGCTTATTTGGTTTATTTTGATGAGTTATGCCGTAAAAAGATTATGTTTTAAATATGAGATTTAAAATGCTATGATTTATATAATTGCATAGCATGTGGACTTTTACATCTCATGCATGGCATGGGAGGGAGGATATGTAACCGGAGGCCACACTCCGTCGGGGCGTCCGAAAGACCATTGTGGGGATACCTTGATGTGCATTTCCCATCAAGAGGTAACAGGAGGGGCCACACTTCGTCGGAGCGTCCGAAAGACCACTGTGGGGGTACCTTGATGATGGGAATCCCATCAAGAGGTTATATTACTTGTGATGGGTGAGACTCATTGCATTTGACATCATGACATGGCATTATTTTATATGGTTTTGACACTATGTTATTATATATGATTTGTACTAACCATGTGTAGACCCTAAATGGAATACCTACTGTGCGCGTTGTTCTAACGCCCTACTTCTTCCCTAGTGGATGATACAGGAAGCGAAGGGGACGATGAGCGTGATCGGAGCCAAGCATAGAAGCTTGAATGGGTTTAATTTTATATTTAGATTAAGTTATTTATGGACTTGTAATTGAGTAACTAGATTTTGGGCATGTAATAACTTAGATATTTTGCTATGGTTTGAATGGTTTGTTTGGATTTTTAAGTTAAGTTTAATTATGGTTAAAGACTTGAAGTACTTTGCTATCTAAAAAGGAATAGAATTAGGTTCTATTATAATCCGCAATTATGTTTTAATTCCGCAAGTTAACATACTACGTGTGCACCGTATTCATGGACTTAGTCCATGCACACGTAGGGTTGGCCAGTTAAGGGTCAGACTTAGCTCGTGTCATGACGTCCCGCTCTCTATCACTCTTTTAAAAAAAAAATAGATTATGATTTTCGGAAAGTGAGTAAAAAAGGGCGGGGCGTTACATGTTGCATGCCACCTCATCAAGCCTTGCCACATCATCGCTGATGTGGCATATTCACCACCTCATCGACTTATCCCAATTAATTAAATGCCACCTCATCACATTGTTTTGAAATTAAATTCTAATTTGATGTAATCACCATTAATTTCATTTAATTTATTAATCAACTCTCTAATCTTGTTAATTAATCTCCAATTGTCCCATCAATTTCCAATTTGAGTTCACAACTCCAAATTTTATTCAAAATATTCCGGGACATTACATTGAGTTACGAGGTTGAAACTCTAGGTAATTACATTTTACTTGGGGAAATTTCAAGTTTTGTCTAAATTTGACTCTAGGGAACATTCTTTATTTGTTTTTCATGCTTTAATACCAACTGTAATGCCCCTCCCTCTATCACCCCTAATCAAAGTAGTTCATCAAGAATGTTTGGCGGAGAGAGAGACGAAGCGTCACGATGCTAGTTCAAGTCCGAGTCCAAAGACCCGACCCTTGACTAGCGCAACTAGTGTGTGCATGATAATTTTACACACACTAACATGATAACTCGTGGAAATTTAAAACATTTATTCCATCTCATGAATAGCCATTCACATCTTAAGCAAGATAAGGCAATTCCCACCCACATAAGATCAAATACAATACTTAATTACAAATATCATAGTCTCAATTATTACATTCCCAAAATATACATCTTTACAATATTACATGGTTCTCAAACTTCCAAAATACAAAATTGAATTCAAGATGTCCAGGCTTCTCTCTCGTATTTATCGTGTTCACATCCGTCCATCGTTTGGTCCAATCTCGTTTACATCTCTTAAACCTACAAACACATCTAAGAGAGATTTATGGGCTTAGTCAACACACCCAGTAGAAATTCCGATCATAGATATGAACTAAGTATCATTATAACAAAATACATGTACTTTTATTCTCGTACATCAAAAGTCTTGAAATTGTAAGTACTTTACTTTCATTCCAATATTCATTCATTATCATAATAATATACATTTCTCAAAATATAAGGTGTTTCTCAACTCATATATATTAAAGTATTAAATTATATCCTCAAACCATATTCATTTTCACAATAGAGGAGTCCTACATGAAATCATATCATAATATGTTACATTTCTAAACATTCATTCTCTTATTATCATCATTTTAGAAACATCACAAACTTTAACTTCATGATACATATATCAACTTCTTATTTATAGCATTCTAAACAGCTCTTATTTTCTCAATTCATATCCTATTACAATTCTCACATTTTAACTCACATTTACGTTACCATACAATTCATCATTTAAGCAATGTATTATACACTTCTTCATATTCTAGGAGACTTTATACCTCTCCATATCTCATTACAAAGTACTCAATTAATTTATAATTTCTTCCATATTGAAGGTTTCATATTCAAGTTACACATTAAATACTCCATCCTCATTCTCGATTCATTTCCAATTCCACATAAGACTTTCATGTCCTAACCCCTTTAATAATATCTTCTATCATTTCAATCCCATCTCAAATTACGAACTTCCCATTTCACCTTGGTTCATTTCTATGCCCATCACGTGCGTTCCAACAAATTAACCTAATTTGCCGGAGGAGTGTGCCCCCCTATACATCTCATTTCTCACTTTTCCAGTCCATATCTTATGTATATCTCGTTTGGTTGTTCTAAAGTTACCAACCTCATTTTCCCCTCAACATGATACTAGATTCTCATCATACTTAATTTACACCTCTAGATATTCTAAACATCATTTCATACATAGGGATTTCATTCATTCCCTTCGTAACACATATTCCACAATATCTTAAGGTTTCACATAAATTTATCACCATTTCAAATGTCATATAATTCACATAATCTTTTTGCATACATTTTTCACAACACATGTTTTCAAGATATCACATAGCTTTGTATTAAGCTACATCCTTTTCAATGATGAAAATTGTAACACCCCGGATTTTCATTTCATTAATATATATGAAAATTGTCCATTTAATTTGTAAATTAATGGAATTTTAAATTAAATAATGGAGATGGACCATACATTGAATGGATGTTAAATGGATAGGATTAAGTCTTGTTACTTGGGTCAAGGTGGTCAATTGGGTCAAATGCCCAATTGGGACCCAATGGGTCAAGATGGATTGATGATTAGGGTAAATGGGTAAGGAATGGATTTAATCGGGTCATGGACCCAATTAAAATCAAAGGCATGGGGGCCCACCTCATCAAGTGAGGTGGCAAGTGTATGTGGTAATATCAAAGTGGCATAGCCAAGTGGGACCCAAGTCCACCTCATCAAGTGAGGTGGCGTGTGGACTAAGGCACATGTGGGGCCGGCTAAGCCATGGTTGACTTGGTCAGCCATGGGTAAGTTCAATAGAGTGGAGTTGATGAATGAGTTTAAGTGGGATAATTAATGCTTGAGTTGGAAAGTAAATTCACACGAGTTGAGAATTTATTAATGTTGAGTTCAAGTGCTTGAGTTGGAGAATGAGTTCATTTAAGTTGAGTTGAGTTGAATTGAAATGAGTGGAGTGGGAAGATGGAGGGTTTCCATCTTAAAGGAGGAAACCCAAAAGACATACCCAAGGTGTACACGTTGGGGAGATGGAGGGTCTCCATCACATGGTGGAAAGCCAAGGGACACACGTTGGAGGTGAATGGATGCCATGGTGAAGACCAAGAGACACCTTGGTTGGTCAATAGTTACGAAAAGATGGGGGGTTTCCATCTTGAATACACACATTGGGGAGAGTTTCATCTCATGGGATGAAACCCCAAGGGAAACATTAATGAGGGAGGTGAAGGGTTTTGGTGTTACAAAGGGGCATAACCCAAGAGACACCACCCCTTGGCCGAATTCCATTGTACAACAAAGAGATTTCTTTCCCTCTCTCTCCCTCTCTCAAGCTTGGCCGACCCTACACTAAGACAAGAAAGACTTAGAGTTTTCTATCCCTCCTCCTCTACCTCTCTCTCTCAAACCTCTTCTTTGGCCGAACCATCTCTTGGGGGTTTTCATCTTAGACCCTCTCCCTCTCAAGCAACACACTTTAGTCGAAGATCAAGGAGGAAGAATGAAGAGACTAAGGAAGGATGGATAGAAAACTCTAAGTCTTTCTTGTCTTCGTGAGAGGGTCGGCCAAGCTTGAGAGAGGGAGAGGAGGAGCAGGGCGGAACGGAGGAGAACGAAAGAGTCATGGAATCGGTAAGTGGTACTTGAGAAGATTTATAAATTAAAAGGAGATTAAGGGAATATTCCATATAGATTGGAAATAGTTGGCCCAAAATGTTAGAGGCTATGGATTTAAGATCCATTCAAAGAAAGGAAAAATGAGGTTCGGCCATGATGTATGGCCGAACCCCATCAAATGATCAAATCATGGACATGTGGTATTTAAGATGGAAAATGATAAAATAAGGAAGCATGGGTTCGGCCATGTGTATGGCCAAACCCCATGAAGGATTTTTTTCATGGAGATGGGTGTATGATGAACCCCATGGAAATAGGTTATTAATTTTAATGGGTTTGTTTTAAAGGATGAAAATAATGGAGGAATGTTGGTGATTTTAAAGGGGTTGTAAATGTTGTAAATGATGAAGAACCATGGACCATGGGTTCGGCCATGTTGTATGGCCGAATACCATGGAGAAATATTGATGGTTTTAAAGGTGGTTAGGCCATGGGAAGATGGAAACAAAGAACCATGGGTTCGGCCATGTGTATGGCCGAACCCCATGAATTATTTTGATGAGTCATTTGGTAGATATATGCATGTTAAGTGATTGAATGACCAAGTTAAGAAATGAGGGTTAAAGTGGTAAGAAGATGGAATGAAAGAACCATGGGTTCGGCCATGTTGTATGGCCGAACCCCATGGATAATATTTGATGGACTTAGGTGTTGTTTTTATCAAGTTAAATGATTAACTTTGGTGATGGGATTAATAAATCAAAGAAGGGATGGTGTTGGACCCATTTTGTGTAAAATAAAACAAGGGTTAAAAAAGGGGGTCAAAACCAAAGAGTGAGGTTCGGCCATGTTGAACGGCCGAACCCCACAAGTGAGTTTTGGAGGACAGTGGACAGTGGACAGTGGACAGCAGGTAACCTGCTGATTTTATAAATGAAATATTTATATGATTTTCCAAATGGTTAGGTTAAATTGGAACGATGAAGGGAATGGTTTAAATCAATTGGAATAATTAAATTGGTTATTTTATGGAATTAAATGATCACCAGATTGATGTATGTATATGTTAAATGTAATAAGGTAACGGGATTTCACAAACGGTGAACGATCGGCTTGACGCGATTGGTGATCGATTTTTGGACGGAAACACAAGGACCCGTTATTTGGACGTTGGTAGGATTCCTACCTTATTGCAAACCATGGAATATGTATATATGATGATTTTAATTCATGTTTTGATGAGTTATTTTGGTATCAAATGATATGTTTCAATTATGGAATTTAAATGTTGTGATGTTTATTATTACATAGCATGGCATGGGAGGGATCAAATGAGGGGAGTCTACGCTTCCATTCGGTTTTCCGATAAAACAATCGTGGGGAGGAATCCGCACTGATTCCGGGTTGCGATGATTGTGATGTTTGAGGAGGCCACGCTCCATTCAGATTTTCGATTAATAATCGTGGGGAGGAATTTTCAATGATTCCAATGGATGTAAGATTGAATTGTAACCGGAGTCCACGCTCCGTTCGGGGCGACCGATAAGGCAGTCGTTGGGATACCTTGATGTGGATTATCCATCAAGAGGAATACTATGATTGTAATGTAACCGGAGTCCACACTCCGTTCGGGGCGACCCATAAGGCATTCGAGGGGATACCTTGATGTGGATTATCCATCAAGAGGAATACTATGTTTGTAATGTAACCGGAGTCCACGCTCCGTTCGAGGCAACCGATAAGGCATTCGTGGGGATACCTTGATGTGTATTATCCATCAAGAGGAGTACCATGTGATTGTGATATGGATGATGGGTGGGACTCATGGCATATGACACCCATGGCATTGCATTGTTTTGCATGGTTTTAATATTATCTATATCTATGTGATTTCTATACTAACCCATGTGTTGACCCTACTCGGAGTACCTACTGGGCGCGTTGTCTAACGCCCTACTTCTATCTTAGATGATGTAACGCCCCGCCCTTTCCGAGAATTTCAGAGTCTAATTTTTTTTTTTAAAATAAACATCGGAAGAGAGCGGGCTGCGTCACGACGCGAGTTAAGTTCAGACTACCCAAGTCTGAACCTTAACTGGCCACCCATGTGTACATGGAATAGACCATGATAGTGAATCACACATGGAACTAACATCAACATGCGGAATAATCTAGATAATTGCGGAATAGAAAGACGAGATAGCAAGTAACAGTCTTAAATATTAAATAACATAGATCAACCATCCACAGGTTATTATCCTAATCAAACCATAGCAAATAACGAATTATTACATGTCCAACAATAGTATTCAAATGACAGTAATATAACGTAATCCAAATCCATCATTAAAGCACTTAGGCTCAGCTCCCCTCTCGGTCAATGACCTTTCCTTTCCCATTGCTTGTACCTGCAATCTCCTCTGAGGATAGAATTAGGGCGTTAGATCAACGCGCCCAGTAGGTTCCCGAATCAGGGCTACCACATGGTTAGTAAAAAACATGCAAATAATATAATAATAACACATGTGTGACAAAATTCCATAAAAACATGCTATGTATGAAATGAACATGTAATGAGTCCCACCCATCACCATTCAACATAGCCATCACTTGACGGGATTCTCATCGTCAAGGTAACCCACAGTGGTCTTTTGGACGCCCCGACGGAGTGTGGCCTCCGGATTCCTCCTGATGGGATTCTCATCATCAGGGTACCCCACAGTGGTCTTTCGGACGCCCCGACGGAGTGTGGCCTCCGGTTACAACACCATCATCCCATGTCATGCATGAGATGTCTATGCAAACATGTCATTTAGAAACATAACTTTACAATCATAAAAGATATCGAAATCAACATAAAACAGCATATGAAATAGTGGTTACAACAAAGGTAGGAAACCTACTGAAGATTCACTTCAGTACTTGATCTTTCTTTCGCGTCACCCAGTCACGACTCGCACGTCGTTCAACTTCTGGTACCTTATCCATATAACAATCAATAAATCATACTATCACTTACTTGTTCATTCATATCTAAGACCCAACTACATCATGTGAGTCCTTTGATCAATCCCTTCGTTTGACTTGTATTCACAGATTTGCCATTGGTATAACCAATGTCTAATCTTGCTCATAATCAAAGTTCATAAAAGTAATCTACCTTAGTGGCTGGTTATTTACTTATCACTAAGTCCAAAGATAAATCCATATGTTTACTTAATCCAACTCATACAACCAAGTCATAATCTCCAACAAAACAATCTATGGGGTTCGGCCATTCATATGGCCGAACCCTATGATCCTCCTACACAATGATCCCATCATTTGTTTACAAGTTAGGCTCTACCATTTAGCCATATTAACTACAAGGTTCAGCTATCCCATGGCCAACCCAAAACAGCAAGCTTATTTCATTTAACATACATAGGAAAACCCATAAATCTTGGTCCATTCATCCCAAAGCTAGCCCCATGGGGTTTGGCCATGCACATGGCCGAACCCAATGGTTCTCTTGATCTGATTATCACCATGATCACTCATGGTTTAATCATGCTAATTCAACCATGATCAATACATGGTTCAGCCATCCAAAGGCTGACCCAAATCAGTAACCATAACCCTAAGTAAACAAAATAAAAACCATAAAGCAACCCATGGGGTTCGGCCATTCACATGGCCGAACCTCATGGCTCTTTGGGATTCAATTCTTCTAATAATCTTTCATCATTTATCCTGTATCTTAGGCATAAAAACAGTAAACCTAATTCTATTTAAACTCCTATAGAAACCCCATGGTATTGCATGGTTTCTAACTCTTTGATTTCACAACAATCATCAATCTCTTTCATGGGGTTCGGCCATTCAAGTTGGCTGAACCCTATGTCCATGAATTGATCCTTCAAACATGCATTAGGTGTTATTTAAATCATGCAATATCAGTACCCTTTTGCTGCCCTTATATCTCTTAGAAACCCTCTAATTAAATTCATCCAAACAGTCCATAAAAGTCCATGGTTTCCATGTTTCCCAACATGAAAACCAAGATTCTTTTACATGGGGTTCGGCCCTCCATGGTGGCCGAACCCAATGGTTATGTTTACTGTTTTTAAACCTCAGATAATCATGTAATAACAGTAAATAAAAATCAGGTTTTACCTTTCAAACAAACATCCAAAATCAACACAACTCCATGGGATTCGGCCATCCAAGATGGCCGATCCCCATGGTCCATTTTTCCCAATTTTAATCCACTGATTTAGACCACATAACTTCCACCTTTTATGATATCCAAACCCATGTTTTAACCCTCTTTAAAACATGTATTTTAAATCTATTACAAACATCTAACATCAGTCCCAACTTATATGGTTTTAACTTCTAAAAACCATCAAAACTAGCCACTTGTTTTCATGGGGTTCGGCCATGCTAAGTGGCCGAACCCAATGGTCCATTTCCATCTTTTAATCCACTGATTTTAGACCATATAAACTTCAGTCCCTATGTCAATCAGATCCATATTTTTTAACCATTCTAAAACATGTATTTAAATCTTAAATCAAAACCCAAAAACAGTCCACAAAATCCATGGTTTTCATGTTTCAAAACATGAAAACCAAGCCATCTCTTACATGGGGTTCGGCCCTCCATGGTGGCCGAACCCAATGGTTATTTTTTTACCATTTTAAATCCTTCATAATCAAGGTTAAACACTGGTGTATTCGGCCATGACCATGGCCCAATACATACCCCACTTTATTAATCCAAAAGTCCATGAAACACTTACCAAATTCCAAGCTCTTGTCTTGCCTTTTGATCCTTGCTTCCTTTCCTTCTTATTTCCTTCCTTCTTTCTTAATTCCTTGCTGGTTTAAGCTTGAATAATTGATGCTAAAAACCTCTGCTGTTCCACTTAAGCAAATGAATTGGAGAGAGGGAGAGAGAGATGGAGAATCTTGGCTTTTCAATGGTGAAAAATGGCCAAGATGGTGTTTGTTTCCTTTAATAATTCAGCCCTCAAAACCCCTCCACTTCCTCATCAATTCTTGCCTAAACCAATGGGACACTTGCTGCCAACAAATGCACCCATTGGCATTCCAACATTGAAGGCTTGGGGTTTCCAAATGGAATAGAAACCCCCCATATTCCATTTAATGTTTTGCATGAAACTCTCCATAACAAGTCCCCAAAGTGTGGGACTTGTTTTGGTTTGTTTGAGATCACCACACCTCCTCATATTCCACTTAACTCACTGAATTTTCAGCCCATTTGACTTCCATTTTTGACTCACTCAACTCAATGTCCAACTCACCATAATTAATGCATTTCATTCAATGCACATGAGTTAACTCAACCCTTCATTTAATTCCAACTCACTTCAGTCCCACTCAACTGATTTAACTCGTGTTTTAGCTCCCTAGAGGGTCCACACGGTCAACCATAGTCAACTCGACCCGTTGGGTCCACTTTTAGCTCCTTGACCCGTTTTTGACTCCATGACCCAATTATGGTATTTTGGTCATTTCTAATTGGTTTTTACATATGGATCAAGCCTACCCATTTTTTTCTCCACTTGATTTCCAATCAAATAGGCTTAACCCCATTTAATTTAAAATCACAAAGCGGTCAAATAATCCAGTAAGACCCGATGGGTCCCATTTGGGCCCTTTGACCCATTTAGCCATTTTCGACCCAATTGATGTAAATTACCCATCCAATCAAACTTGACATTCATAATGTGTTCATATGATCTTAATTTGAGCAATGGGTCCCACTATTTCCTTATTTACAATCATAATTAATAAATTTACCAATCCAGGGGCATTTTCGTAAATATTCATCTTATTGAGAAATCGGGGTGTTACAGATGATGACACAGGAAATGGACGGAACGAAGGACCCGATCGGAGCCAAGCTTAGGAGCTTGGATGATTTAGGTTCATTTTATTTAAGTTTATTCATGGACAATGTAATTTGAGTAGCTAGTAATTGGGACTGTAATAACTTAGATTATTTGCTATGGTGTGGATTGTTAATTTTGGATATTTTATCTTAAGGTAATTATTTTTAAGTGATGGACTTCCTTGCTATCTCAAATGGAATAGGATAGTTATTCTATTATAATTCTGCATGTATAACCTTATTGCGTGTGAACCGTTCTCATGGACTTACTCCACGCACACGTATGATTGGCCAGTTAAGGGCTGGGCTTTGGAAGCTTGGATTTACGTCGCGTCGTGACATCCCGCTCTCTCTCACTCTTTTATTTTAAAAGAAAAATAGACTCTGATTTTCTGCGATTGAAAAAGGGTGGGGCGTTACAGTTGGAATCGTAGAGAAACAGGAAGGATGAATCTTTCGAATTAAGATTGAGACGGTATCATGTCTCACTGACAAGATAAGAATCCCAACTGACCAACTCTTCGGAGTCCGCTGCACGGGGGCTAGATTAATTTACTTCGTTAGACTCAGACTGAAGCATTCAATCTGAGAGCAGCACTTGACGAAAAAGGAATGATAGCAAGGGAAGGACAGTCACTATAAATTGGATTTATCAAACATAGCAAAATAGGAGACATTTCCCCGATTTCCCCAAATTGAGAAACAAACGCTTGATACTTAGGAAGTTTCCCCGAAAACAAAGAAATACAAAGAGGGCTTATTTGGCAATTTCCCCAAAAATGTGAAAACACAAACTTTATGAAGAAGCTAAGTCAAGGATGTTTTCAATGACTTAGGAAAATGCCTCCGAGAAGAAGAACCCGACAAAACCCTCATGTGGATGACGAGGTGCAGCAACCCCACCAAGAGGAGGGGCACAATAACGTGAACATTCCCGTTGTACCTCCCTAGCTACAGAACTGGGTCCAAGTGGTGGTCACTTTTGTTCTTCAACAACATATGAACGGAAATGGAAATGTGACCACCAACGAGGCAAATGAGTGGAGAATGGTTAGAGACTTTCAGCAGCAGCGTCCCCCTTACTTCAAAAGGAAAGAATGACCGGCTGGAGTGGAGAACTGGCTGAGGAAGATTACCCAGATTTTGACATTACTGAAGATCTCCGGTATTGAAGATAAGATATTGCTGGCTACCTCACAATTAATTGATGATGCCGGCAAATGGTGGGAGGAGATAGAGCGACAGCGGGCTCTGATTCCGGAAGGATAAAGGATTGCGATGACGTGGGAGCAGTTCTCGGCTATGCTTCTGGGTCACTACTTCCGAAAAGAAGAGAAGGAACACCACACCCAAGCGTTTCTATCTTTGGTGCAAGGCACCATGACTGTGGCGGAGTACCATCAGGAGTTCCTCCGTCTGTCTTGTTATGCCTTATATATGGTGGATACGGAGTACAGAAGGGCTCGCAAATTTGAGAGGGGCCTTCGACCGAGAATCAGGGCCAAGGTGACCATCATCAAGGCACCTACACTAGCGGAGGTGGTCAGTAGGGCAACCATAGCAGAGCAGGAGATGACAAAGACAGTGCAGTCTGTGGACAACCACTGAGGTCAGAGTGGGGAACTACTTTATGTGGCCAGCAGGGCCATTTCAAGAGGGAATGTCCACAGATCAGCGGACCCTCTCATTCCAAGGGTTCCTTTCGCCCTCCAACCAGACCAACTCATTCATGAGGAACCAGGGCATACAACCAGACGGAATGGACAACAGACCCTACAGGATCTGGACGGCTGTATACCTTAGCTCCTCCCCCAGAGACGGTGGATCACACCGTGATTCAAGGTATGGCAGTAGTCGGTAGTTCCTATGCTTCTGCATTATTTGATTCTGGAGCATCCCACTCATTTGTATCTGCTGCATTCATATCCGCTACTGGCACCTTAGTACAAAAATTGTCCACATCACTTACTATTGTATTCCCTGTCGGAGACACATCATTGGGACTTATATGGACAACAGTAAACACTGAACTCGCTGGATTTAGATTTGAGTTCAACTACTTGGTACTCGAATGACTGAGTACGACATCATCTTTTGCATGGACTGGTTGGCTAATTTTCAGGCCAACATTGATTGCCATCTCCGCAGGGTGATATATTGGTCACCCGAGGGAAAGCGATATGTGGTACATGCTGACAAAAAGAGCATCCCTATGACCCGAAGACTGCATGAAGAGTTGAACCACCTGGTATTGAACAGCATCAGATTGGACAAGGCATAGGTGGCTGAACTTCCGGTTGTAGTTGTAACGCCCGCCCCTTTTCACGGAAAATCAGAGTCTAATTTTTTTTTTTTTAAAAAGGAAAAGTGACAAAGGGCGCGAACGTCACGACGCGAGTTAAGTCCGAGCTTCTAAAACCCGGCCCTTAACTGGCCAACCCTACGTGTGCGTGGAATGAAGTCCACGGAGAATGGTTCACACGTAGAAGTAAGCATCGGGGAACATTTAAACCAATTGCGGAAAAATATAAAAGAGCCTAACCTACAAATTCTTAGATAGCAGGGAAGTTACATTCATTCAATCACCAAACATCCTTAAAACCATAATGTCCAAAATATAGTAAGTAATCTCAATTATTACATTTCCGACAAATTAAACTACATCAAATACACATTTCTCAAAATAACTTAAATAAAATAATTAGTTCGCCTTCCCAAGCTCTTAAGCTTGGCTCCCGTCTCGTCCTTCTGCTCCGGCAGTTCCTGCGTCATCAGCTAGGGTAGAAGTAGGGCGTTAGACCACGCGCCCAGTAGGACTCCGAGTAGGGCTAACACATGGATTAGTGATAACAAAGCAGATAGATAATACATAACGAAAAGCCATAGAATGAATGTCATGCCATGGGTGTCTGTGTTATGAATCCCACCCATCATCCTTACTATCCCGATGCCATATCCCCCTTGACGGTAAGGCCTCGTCAAGGTGTAACCACAAATATAATATCCCCCTTGATGGAAGAACCATCATCAAGGTATAACAATAAATACAACATCCCCCTTGACGGTAAGGCCTCTTCAAGGTGTAACCACAAATACAATCTCCCCCTTGATGGAAGAACCATCATCAAGGTATAACAGTAAATACAACATCCCCCTTGACGGTAAGGCCTCGTCAAGGTACAATAATACATATGTGAAATGTCCCCATGCTTGTTTATCGGTTGCCCCGACGGAGCATGGACTCCAGTTTCATTTCATCCTTCCCCTGTCATATGCCTCCCATGCCATGCATGAGATGTAGATGCCATTTGCCATGTAATATATGAAATTCAATAGTAATAAAACCCATCTTAAAACAATTACAAGATTACCAACTAAATCCAAGAGAAACCATCCCACAATATTTAATCCAAAACCCATCATAAGCATTCACATAATTTCCAAAATAATTTAGAGTAAAACATCACATGATACATAATCCAAAACTTATCTTAAAGACAACCACATGATTTCCAAACTAGATTAAAGAAAACATCACCCAAATCCATGGCTTACAAAAAGGTAGGAATCCTACCGAATACCAACCCGCGTCCTTTTACGTTTTCCGTTATATAAACCCGGTCGCCGATCGCGCACCGCCTGCGATGTCCAGTACCTTATTACACATTCATCATTAGTCCATGTTTTAACCATTTCTAAGCCCATATGAAAAAATCGGTCACTATTTAGGTTTTGTGGGTCCCATATCATCTATTAAACCTTTTACTCTCATAAGCCTTAAAATTCGGCCACCCTAGGCTTTATCAATCACTTATAAGGTTATTACATTAGCTCCCCTAAGTCCATGATCAATTTCCATGGAATTCTTGAATTTGGCCACTAATTACGGTTTTGCCACTACCCCTTTTTTCATGCTTAATCACTCATTTATCCATGCATGATTAAGTCCATAATTGATCATAAACTTAGATCCCCAACTTAGGTCCATTAATTACCCATTGACCCATGTCACATAGCCATTAAAATTAACCATTTTATTAACCTACCCCTCATTCATTTAAACCCATACAAAATCCCACACTTAACCCTTTAGATGGGTAATGAATCATGGTTTCAAAATACCTCATTCATCAACTCTTCCCATGGGATTTAGCTCATACATTTAAACTACAATGAATCCATTACCCATTCATACTCTTTGGAGACCATGAACATCACTCATCCTCCAATTTAACCCACCAAAATGGATCACAATTGGGCCATGGGTTCGGCCATACACCATGGCCGAACCCATGGTGTCCTTTCCCAATTTTTCTTGGGTCCATTGTTACACATTTGGGTTTATCACAAATCCCTCCATGAAGGATTTAATTCATACACTTAAAACCATCATCCTTAGCTACATTAGAGTCCATTACAAATATCAATGCTAAAACCATTTTTGGGTCCATCAACACCACCAACATTCCCATTTACTTTCCATTATTCACAACCCTTCATTTCACCATTTGATCACCATAGGATTCGGCCATACACCATGGCCGAACCCATGGCTCAAGGTTCACTTCCTCCATGCATTTCAATGCCATAAACCCCTTTGCATTTTCATCATAAAACCATTTTACAACTTACTCCCATTCATTCATCTACAACCCTTATTTTCATTAGATAAAACCCTCATTGTCTTCCATCTTTTTGAAACCCTAATTATTTAAATCCAATACCAAATCACCCACCATGGGGTTCGGCCATACCACATGGCTGAACCCTATGGCCCATGATTTTCTTCCAATCATCCAATTCTATGCTTAATTTCATAAATTACCCAATGCACATAATCCAAGTATTTATTTCTTTTCCCTAACCCTAATTTTTCCACTTAGGGTTTTTGCCCACTTTTCCATTCATTCCATTTGATGGATTTAAAATCCATAGCATAAATTTACTTGACTACCATTAAATTCACAAAATAAAACCCAAATCTTAAACCCTAAAATCCAAAATTTCTTGTTTAAAAAATACTCACTATCCGACGTCTCCTCCGATTTCCGCCGCTCCCGTCGGTCTCCGTAGCCTCCTCTCTCCTTCCTTTTAATCTTTGGTAGGTTAAGATCTTTGATTAAGGGTGGTAATCCCCAACCCTAGAATCAGCCAAGATAAGTTTTGTGTGAGAGAGGGAGAGGGGAAAATTATGAGAGGGAAGATGATAACCCTTTACCTTAGAGTGATTTCTCTCAAAATTCCACTTCTTTCTTCTCTCCTTCTCTTCTCTTTTCCTTAACTCTCTTTCTCTCCTTCACTTGGATGTAGGGGACGACCATGGGAGAGTGGAAATGGAGAGAGTTGAATGAAAAGAGAATGGGAAAAGACATCAAGGCTTATCCCCATTTTTTTTTTTTACATTAATTACCTTCACCAACCTTAAGATATTTTGAGATATTTAAGTTGCTTTATGGCTTATAACTCCACCCCTCTAAGTCCCAACGTGTCTATTTTTTTTTTGAGTTTGAGATGAGGTGAGCCTTCACCTCATGGGCCCCCTTTGACCACTCTTAACTACCATTTTAAATAATTTAATTATTTAATTACTTAGTTACTTTAATTCCCATTTACTTATTTAAATCACCTTAGGTGAATTCATTATACTTAACCTAATTTCCATTATTCCACCCATGGTTGACTAAATCAACCATGGTGGTCGGCCCCACCAAACCTTGGGTCCACACTTGGCCACATCACCATTGTTTAATTCCAAATAACTTAGGTGATTTAAAATCATTGAATTCACTCTAAGTGGATTACCATTGGGCCTATGGCCCAATTACATTTCTATCTAGCCCATTTACCTTAGAGCATAACCCTCTTGACCCATTGGGTCCCAAATGGGTATTTGACCCAATTTAACCATTCTTGACCCATTTAAATAAATTTAAATCCAAACCAAGTCTATTGGGCCACACTTGGGCCTTTGTCCAAGTTTTGGCCCATTTACCATTTATTCCACCAATTTCCAATTTTCATCATTAAAATAAATAATATTCCCATATTTATTGATTTAAAAATTTCGGGCCATTACAATACAATCCTCTTTTAAAATTTTCGTCCCGAAAATTCGAGCGAAGTAGGGGTTCAAATCATCTTATACAAAGAGTTCCGGATGAGAAGCTCTCATCTCCGACTCAAGTTCCCAGGTGGTTTCTTCATTGCCATGTCGTTCCCATACCACCTTGACGAACTGAATAGCGCAGTTCCGTAGTACCTTTTGTTCGCTCCCGATCACTCTGATCGGTTTCTCCACATACATCATGTCGCTTTGTACATCGACGTCTTGTACGTTCAACACCTGTGAAGGATCAGGGTTGTACCTCCTCAACATGGACACATGAAACACATCATGTAAAGAGGATAACTGCGGAGGGAGCGCCAACTAATAAGCTACCTCCCCCACCCTCTTTAGGATTGGAAACGGCCCCACCATCTAGGTGACAGTTTCCCCTTCTTTCCGAATCTCATGTGTCCCTTCCGTGGTGAGACTTTCAAAAACACCAAGTCTCCCACCTCAAATTCGAGGAACCTTCTCCTCTTGTTGGCGTAACTCTTCTGACGGTTCTGTGCAGTGAGTAGATGTTGCCGTATCAATTTGACCTATGCTGTGGTCTCTGCAACCAATTCCGGTCCAATTAGCGCAGGCTCACCAGCTTCTGTCCAATACACTGGTGATCTACATGGCCTGCCGTATAAGGCCTCGAACGAAGCCATCTGGAGGCTTGCCTGGTAACTATTATTGTAAGAGAACTCCACCAATGGCAAATGATCCTCCCATCCACCCTTAAAATCCAGCATACATGCTCTCAGCATATCCTCCAATATCTGTATTGTCCTTTCCGACTGTCCATCAGTCTATGGGTGGAACGTTGTGCTGGTCAACACATCGGTCCCCATAGCCGATTGCACGCTCTGCCATACTCTGCTATTGAATCGGCCATCTCTGTCGGACACAATAGTCCGGGGTACACCATGTAGTCCGATAATATTTCGGATGTACCGTCGACCCATATGGCATCGTTGCCCCTAGATGACTTTAGTAGCCCTATTACAAAGCTCATGGCTACATGCTCCCATTTCCACTCCGGCACTGGTAAGGGTTTGAGTAAACCCGGTGGCTTCCGATGTTCCGCCTTATCCTGCCAACAAGTTAGTGTAGCGAGTAACAAACTCTGCCTCTCTTAAGTCCATGTCACCATTAGTGCCTCTTAAGATCCTTGCACATCTTAGAGCTGTCCGGATGGGTAGAGAGCTTGGTTTGGTGTGCCTCAACTAACAATTCCCTTCCACAGCTCTTAGGTACCTCCATCCTACCTCAGAACACAAGACCCTATCCCGGTCGTAACTCGAATTCCGATACTACCTCACAAGTAGATATCTTGGTCCAAGTCTCCTCCATTTCTGGGTCTATTCATTGTTCCCATTCAATCGTGTCAAGTATCTCTTACTCACATCAACACCACTCATATCAACCTATGAGTTTCATTCTTGCAGAATTTACTTTGCCTCGTATTATCTCTTTTCCTCATGCATCCATTTGCGATTTTTATGTAGACTAACGTATTCTATTTCACTTTATCTGTTGCCAAAACATTTCTCATACGTACTCCTTCAATACGTTCTTTTGGCTACTCTCCATGTGAGTTAGTCTGCCAATACAAGCCTATGCTCAAGTCCATTGTTGATTCCATTTTAACTAGGTTTCTAGCTTCACCCTCCTGGAATTCCATCGGCCAACTACAGAGTCAGGTGATCAGTCTCACTCGACAGTCGCCCATAGCTTCCCATTCAAGTTTCACTAGACTCTTAACCTTTCCCTTAGGCCTATCTCTCAAAAGCAATCATACTTTTATTTGCATATAAGCCACTATGTGACTAACCCTTTTTGTTCATAACTCCTACAATACCAATACCCGACATCAATCCAAATCATATAGATACTAATTTCCTACCCTTCTGGATTATTCCACATATTTTCATAGATTCCATAAAAACAGTGATATATCTAAGCTTACTTAGATTATGCAAATAGTGCCCATTCACCAATAAAATATTCACAAGTATTACCAATTTCACCAACCACCAAATTCCACCCTACATGCCTACGTTATCAATGGTTACCACATCATACGGTTCATATTCCTTCATTAGCAGGCCACGTAAAATTGAAATCATACAATCTTCGAATAACACAATTCATGTGTAACCAGATCTTTCACCTCCATTCACATCAAACAACAACTTGAGGTAACATAAGAAAAAACACATTAATAAGATCTAGTGATTCAACCTAATTATGATTAGGTTACCCTACCCCATTTACAACATACACCTAGAGACTTTGAAATAACAATCCTACTCATCCAAAGCAAGTCATCCCAATACATTCAAAGACCATCCATGAATTCCTAAACTTCGGAATTTTCCAGCAGCCCCACCTAGGTTTCCAACCAAACGCATTGGCATGTCACAGCCTCTTCATGCATACTACATATTCACAACTCAAGGCACCTTATCAACTCATCATCATATACATAACCTATAACACATCCTTGTTTCCTCAATGACTATTCATTGCATAGAATCAATTATCAAAGCAATATCATATAAACTCATTGCAATGATTGATAATTCACAATTTAGTAACATCATAGAGAATCCTCATGCAATCACTAAATAAAATATTTTCATAAGTTCATGGTCCATCATTCATTCATGTTTTTTAACGCCATAAACCCATTTCAAGGCCTATCATCACTCGTTCATAATCTCCACAACACATTGGGAGAATGCAATTGCATTATACATACAAGATTTTTTTTTTTTTTCATACAATATATTAGTCTTTGCAAGCTAGACCCTTCACATTCTCCTCATTGTACATTTTTTTTTTTTTTACATACTCATTCCTCACTTAATTAGTATGATCATAACTATTAATCTTTCCACATTTCAACACCTCATACACTCAACAATAAGAATTCAACACATGTATATTCACATGCACTCACAATACAAGTATGCTTGTGCAATTTAATATCACACTTATTTCCTTCATTTAAAACCCCAAAATCATTAACTATCTTCCAATATAAGGACAGTTAGTCCTCTCTTTCCCGTGTCCATGTAGTCCACAAATCGGGTATACCACTTAAAGAGGGTAGGGGCAATATGTGCAGTTGTGTCCAACCTAGTTACACAACTAGCACATATAACTGGGTTCCAATTCCCCTACCGACTATCTTATCATCAGAAAGTCTTCCACATTCTCTTCAGAAAGAGATGCTAAATTCTCTTCATCTTCCTCGAGAGGTCCCTCTTGAAAGTCCAGGCTAACTACTATGCTAGAAGCAGACACAAATCCATGAAACAGTTAGGGTTTCCCTTATCCCATAATTCCGTACACTCCCCTTCATTTGACACACCTGTATTCATAGAATACAATTAGAACCCAAAAATCATCAAATGCAATTTCCAATAAAACCAATCTCGGTTTTGGGGAATTTCTTATGTATATCACAATACATTTTGTTTGGAGAAAGTTGCCAAATAAGCACACTTGTTTTTCCTTTGTTTCTGGGGGGAGAATCTCTAAATTCCTATTGTCTGTTGTTCAAATTGGGAATACAGGGGAAGTACATCCTACTTTGCTATGACTGATAAATCTAGTACTGTTTCATCAATTTGGGGGAAAAAAACTAGATGTTTTCTCATTTCTGGGAAAGTAAACTCTATCTTGCTATGTTTCAGTAAATCTCTCCCAGAATGAATCTTTCTTCCCTTGCTATCATTCCTTTCCGTCAATTGTTGTTCTCAGATTAAACACTTCAGTTTGAGTCAATCGAAGTAAATTAACCCGGCCCCCGTGCAGCGGACTCCGAAGAGTCGGTCGGTTGGGATTCTTAGCCGTCAGTGAGACATGCAACCGTCTTAATCTTACTTCGAGAAATTCATTCTTCCGAATTCGCTCTGATACCAACTGTAACGCCCGCCCCTTTTCACGGAAAATCAGAGTCTAATTTTTTTTTTTTTTAAAAAGGAAAAGTGACAAAGGGCGCGAACGTCACGACGCGAGTTAAGTCCGAGCTTCTAAAACCCGGCCCTTAACTGGCCAACCCTACGTGTGCGTGGAATGAAGTCCACGGAGAATGGTTCACACGTAGAAGTAAGCATCGGGGAACATTTAAACCAATTGCGGAAAAATATAAAAGAGCCTAACCTACAAATTCTTAGATAGCAGGGAAGTTATATTCATTCAATCACCAAACATCCTTAAAACCATAATGTCCAAAATATAGTAAGTAATCTCAATTATTACATTTCCAACAAATTAAACTACATCAAATACACATTTCTCAAAATAACTTAAATAAAATAATTAGTTCGCCTTCCCAAGCTCTTAAGCTTGGCTCCCGTCTCGTCCTTCTGCTCCGGCAGTTCCTGCGTCATCAGCTAGGGTAGAAGTAGGGCGTTAGACCACGCGCCCAGTAGGACTCCGAGTAGGGCTAACACATGGATTAGTGATAACAAAGCAGATAGATAATACATAACGAAAAGCCATAGAATGAATGTCATGCCATGGGTGTCTGTGTTATGAATCCCACCCATCATCCTTACTATCCCGATGCCATATCCCCCTTGACGGTAAGGCCTCGTCAAGGTGTAACCACAAATATAATATCCCCCTTGATGGAAGAACCATCATCAAGGTATAACAATAAATACAACATCCCCCTTGACGGTAAGGCCTCTTCAAGGTGTAACACCAAATACAATCTCCCCCTTGATGGAAGAACCATCATCAAGGTATAACAGTAAATACAACATCCCCCTTGACGGTAAGGCCTCGTCAAGGTACAATAATACATATGTGAAATGTCCCCATGCTTGTTTATTCGGTCGCCCCGACGGAGCATGGACTCCAGTTTCATTTCATCCTTCCCCTGTCATATGCCTCCCATGCCATGCATGAGATGTAGATGCCATTTGCCATGTAATATATGAAATTCAATAGTAATAAAACCCATCTTAAAACAATTACAAGATTACCAACTAAATCCAAGAGAAACCATCCCACAATATTTAATCCAAAACCCATCATAAGCATTCACATAATTTCCAAAATAATTTAGAGTAAAACATCACATGATACATAATCCAAAACTTATCTTAAAGACAACCACATGATTTCCAAACTAGATTAAAGAAAACATCACCCAAATCCATGGCTTACAAAAAGGTAGGAATCCTACCGAATACCAACCCGCGTCCTTTTACGTTTTCCGTTATATAAACCCGGTCGCCGATCGCGCACCGCCTGCGATGTCCAGTACCTTATTACACATTCATCATTAGTCCATGTTTTAACCATTTCTAAGCCCATATGAAAAAATCGGTCACTATTTAGGTTTTGTGGGTCCCATATCATCTATTAAACCTTTTACTCTCATAAGCCTTAAAATTCGGCCACCCTAGGCTTTATCAATCACTTATAAGGTTATTACATTAGCTCCCCTAAGTCCATGATCAATTTCCATGGAATTCTTGAATTTGGCCACTAATTACGGTTTTGCCACTACCCCTTTTTTCATGCTTAATCACTCATTTATCCATGCATGATTAAGTCCATAATTGATCATAAACTTAGATCCCCAACTTAGGTCCATTAATTACCCATTGACCCATGTCACATAGCCATTAAAATTAACCATTTTATTAACCTACCCCTCATTCATTTAAACCCATACAAAATCCCACACTTAACCCTTTAGATGGGTAATGAATCATGGTTTCAAAATACCTCATTCATCAACTCTTCCCATGGGATTTAGCTCATACATTTAAACTACAATGAATCCATTACCCATTCATACTCTTTGGAGACCATGAACATCACTCATCCTCCAATTTAACCCACCAAAATGGATCACAATTGGGCCATGGGTTCGGCCATACACCATGGCCGAACCCATGGTGTCCTTTCCCAATTTTTCTTGGGTCCATTGTTACACATTTGGGTTTATCACAAATCCCTCCATGAAGGATTTAATTCATACACTTAAAACCATCATCCTTAGCTACATTAGAGTCCATTACAAATATCAATGCTAAAACCATTTTTGGGTCCATCAACACCACCAACATTCCCATTTACTTTCCATTATTCACAACCCTTCATTTCACCATTTGATCACCATAGGATTCGGCCATACACCATGGCCGAACCCATGGCTCAAGGTTCACTTCCTCCATGCATTTCAATGCCATAAACCCCTTTGCATTTTCATCATAAAACCATTTTACAACTTACTCCCATTCATTCATCTACAACCCTTATTTTCATTAGATAAAACCCTCATTGTCTTCCATCTTTTTGAAACCCTAATTATTTAAATCCAATACCAAATCACCCACCATGGGGTTCGGCCATACCACATGGCTGAACCCTATGGCCCATGATTTTCTTCCAATCATCCAATTCTATGCTTAATTTCATAAATTACCCAATGCACATAATCCAAGTATTTATTTCTTTTCCCTAACCCTAATTTTTCCACTTAGGGTTTTTGCCCACTTTTCCATTCATTCCATTTGATGGATTTAAAATCCATAGCATAAATTTACTTGACTACCATTAAATTCACAAAATAAAACCCAAATCTTAAACCCTAAAATCCAAAATTTCTTGTTTAAAAAATACTCACTATCCGACGTCTCCTCCGATTTCCGCCGCTCCCGTCGGTCTCCGTAGCCTCCTCTCTCCTTCCTTTTAATCTTTGGTAGGTTAAGATCTTTGATTAAGGGTGGCAATCCCCAACCCTAGAATCAGCCAAGATAAGTTTTGTGTGAGAGAGGGAGAGGGGAAAATTATGAGAGGGAAGATGATAACCCTTTACCTTAGAGTGATTTCTCTCAAAATTCCACTTCTTTCTTCTCTCCTTCTCTTCTCTTTTCCTTAACTCTCTTTCTCTCCTTCACTTGGATGTAGGGGACGACCATGGGAGAGTGGAAATGGAGAGAGTTGAATGAAAAGAGAATGGGAAAAGACATCAAGGCTTATCCCCATTTTTTTTTTTTTACATTAATTACCTTCACCAACCTTAAGATATTTTGAGATATTTAAGTTGCTTTATGGCTTATAACTCCACCCCTCTAAGTCCCAACGTGTCTATTTTTTTTTTGAGTTTGAGATGAGGTGAGTCTTCACCTCATGGGCCCCCTTTGACCACTCTTAACTACCATTTTAAATAATTTAATTATTTAATTACTTAGTTACTTTAATTCCCATTTACTTATTTAAATCACCTTAGGTGAATTCATTATACTTAACCTAATTTCCATTATTCCACCCATGGTTGACTAAATCAACCATGGTGGTCGGCCCCACCAAACCTTGGGTCCACACTTGGCCACATCACCATTGTTTAATTCCAAATAACTTAGGTGATTTAAAATCATTGAATTCACTCTAAGTGGATTACCATTGGGCCTATGGCCCAATTACATTTCTATCTAGCCCATTTACCTTAGAGCATAACCCTCTTGACCCATTGGGTCCCAAATGGGTATTTGACCCAATTTAACCGTTCTTGACCCATTTAAATAAATTTAAATCCAAACCAAGTCTATTGGGCCACACTTGGGCCTTTGTCCAAGTTTTGGCCCATTTACCATTTATTCCACCAATTTCCAATTTTCATCATTAAAATAAATAATATTCCCATATTTATTGATTTAAAAATTTCGGGCCATTACAGTAGTGAAAGACTACGCGGAGGTATTCCCTACAGAGCTCCCTAGTTTGCCACCCAAGAGGGAGATTAATTTTGAGATTAAGCTATACCCTGGCACTACTCCAGTGTATTTGCCACATTACGAGATGGCCCCAGCTGAGTTGTTTGAGTTAAAGAACCAGATTGATGAACTACTCAGACTGGGATGCATCCGGAACAACACATCATCTTGGGGAGCCCCGGTATTATTTGTGAAGAAGAAGGACGGTACACTTCGGATGTGTGTGGATTACAGAAAATTGAACCATCTGACTGTCAGGAACAAGTACCCTCTACCCAGGATTGATGATCTATTCGATCAACTTAGGTGTTCCAGTCACTTCTCCAAGATTGATCTGATGTCCGGCTACCATCAAATCCGGGTTAGGGATGAGGATATAGAGAAGACAACTTTCAGGACACGATATGGTCTATATGAGTATGTGGTCATGTTGTTTGGACTTACCAATGCTCCAGCTGTGTTCATGGATCTGATGAACAGGATCTTTCATCCTTTCTTGGACAAGTTTGTGATTGCATTTATCGATGACATCCTGATCTACTCCAAAAGTCAGAAGGAAGATGCTGAGCATTTGCGGATAGTCCTAGACATCCTGAGGAAGAACCAACTATATGCCAAGGCAAGCAAGTGTGAATTTTGGCTATTTGAGGTTAACTTCTTGGGGCATGTTATATCAGCGGAAGGTATAGCCGTGGACATGGCTAAGGTTGCGGCAGTGAAAGAATGGAAAGCACCAAAGAATGTGACCGAGATCCGTAGCTTTCTGGGATTGGCTGGTTACTATAGGAAGTTTATCATGGACTTCTCCAAGATTACATTTCCACTTACCCGACTCACTAAAAAAGGAGTCAAATTTGAATGGTCGGATGTATGCAACCGGAGATTCGAGGAACTGAATGAGAGGCTTACAACTGCTCCTATTCTGATTTTGCCGGAAAGAGGCAAGGGATATGTAATATCCCTAATTTTCAATATATCAATATTTACGAAAATTGCCATTGAAATGGTGAATTAAAAGGATTTGACCTTAGATGGGTAAAGGATTGGGTTAATTGCCCAATTAATACCCAACGGATTGTGGATATGGTGGCAATTGGATTAATTGGCTAAGATATATTCAATTGGGTTAAAGCTGTTAATTGGGTCAAAATGTCCAACTGAGACCCAATGGATGTTGTATATGGTTCAAGTGAATCAAATGGGTGAAGTTTTATTTAATTGGGTCAAAAATGTCCAATTGGGACCCAATGGGCCGTGTTTGACTTGGTTGACCACCAAGTGAGTTGAGTTAAATTAAATGAGTTGAGTTGGACGGTATTGATTTCAAATTCAAATGAGATGAAGGAGTTATTTGATTTCAAATTCAAATAAGTGGGTTGGACGGCCTTCACATTTTGAATTTAAATTCATAATGGTGGATGGTTCTATGTTCAAAATTCAAACAAATGAGATGGAGGATTTATCTTTAATTTAAAATTATGATACACATTGGAAAGATGAGGGAGGTTTAAAGTTTAAAATCAAACAAATGAGTTGGATTTAATATTTGAATTTCAAGCAAATGGAATACATTTGAAATTCAAATGGGGTGGACGGTCTTACTATTGGAAATTCAAATAAAGGAAATGGAAGAGTTATAATGGATACACGTTGAGCTGGTTTTAAAAATTTGAAATTCAAGATAATGGAGATGGATTGGCTTATTTCAAAATCAAGACAAGGATGCTCATGGAGGGATAATGAGATAGTTTTACATTTAAAATTTTCAAAATTCAAATGGTTCACACGTTGGAGTCTTGAGAATTTTATCTCATGTAAAGATAGGAAAGATAACCCCAATTGGCCATCTATCCCTCACACTCTACCTAGGACGGCCAGCAATCTAAGAGAAAAGATCAAACACTTGGAGAAGTTCTCATTCCATTTTCTTGCTCTCTTGGACGTCCCTCTCAAAGACTTGGAGTAATTTTATCATCTCAAGGTTTTTTATTTCTCTCAACTCCCTACCTTGGCCGAATCACTTCAAAGATCGCATCAAGATCAGTCTCGGCCAAAGAAGCAAGAGAAAGGAGGAAAATAGGCTAAGGAAGAAAGGAAGCAAGAAAGAGCAAAGAAAGACTGGAGGAGTCGCGGAACCGGTGAGTGTTATTTATTTAAATTTTGTTTAAAAGAACTATATGGTTCGGCCAAGGTTATGGCCGAACCCCATGGATAAAAATTAAGGGTTGAATGAGTATGTCTAGAGAAGTAGATGAACCATAAGGGTTCAGCCATATGTATGGCCGAACCCCATGGAAAGACTTAGTCATTTTTGAGGATTGAAGATTATGGGACATTATGATAATCTTAAAAGGATTTTTAAAAGGATGAAAACTTAGATGTTGATTAAATCAGTCCAATGGAAGAACAAGGGTGATGTTTAAATTAATTTCTAAGATGTTATTATGGACCAAAAGAATGGAAAAGAAGGGGTGAGGTTCGGTCATGGAGTATGGCCGAACCCCACCCAATATATTCATAGAATTAGAATTTCTTAGACTTCGAATCATGTGGATTGTTTTATTAAATTTAAAAGGTTTCAAAACTTAAAGATCATCGAGCATGATGAATGGCATGAAAAGGATTTTTAAATGACCATATAGACAAGACATGGGTCGGCCATTTCATGGCCGAACCATGGGGTTATTATGGCTAAGATATTAAAAGAGGGACCAAGGATGACTAGGTGAGGTTCGGCCATGTTATATGGCCGAACCCCACTAGGATTATTTTGTGCACTAATTTTATTATAAGGTTTTCAAAACATGGAATTGGTGGATGCATGTTTAAGAGTTTAAAAGACCTTTTAAGGGAAGAATATTAATCACTCTACATGGTAGTGAAGGAAACATGAGCCATGGGTTCGGCCATAGTGTATGGCCGAACACCATGATAGGTTGCCATGGACATGGAAGGGATTAAATGGGTAATATTTTTTATGGACTTGGGTTATTACAAATAATAGAGGACTTCTGTTTAAATGATGAGATTAATGGACTTGAAAATAAATGGGACCAAAATTAAAAAGGGTGAGGTTCGGCCATGGAGTATGGCCGAACCCCACAAGTTGGTGTTTGTGGTCTTAGGCTTAAAATGGAAACCAAATGGGATTTAAGTTTAATTTATTATTATGTAACAAGGTGACGGAATCTCTTAAACGGTGCGCATTCGTGAGCGGGTGGCGGTTTAAGAAGAGCTGACTTTCAAAGTGATTTTTAAGTAGGTTTTCCTACCTCTTTGTAACCCCTCTCATATGTGATGTTTATCATGATTTTTATGAGTAGTTTATGTTAATGTATTATGTTCAAAATGGGATTATGAAATGCTAGAATATATTTCCAAATGGGATGTATCATGTATTCATTGACATCTCATGCATGGCATGGGGTGGTGGTTATGTAGCCGGAGGGTCTACACTCCGTCGGGGCATCCGAAAAACCTATGTGGTGGTATCTTGATAATAAGAATTCCCATCAAGGGAAACCGGAGGGTCCACACTCCGTCGGGGTGTCCGAACAACCAATGAGGAGGAAGGCTGTGTATATTTGTGATGAGTGGGACTCATTACATTTGCATCACATACATAGCATTCTTTTTGTAAGATTTTGATGACACATATTTTTATATTATTTGCATGTTTTATACTTTAACTTTGTGGTAGTCCTAATCGGAAGACCTACTGGGCGCATTGATCTAACGCCCTATTTCTATCCTTAGAGGATGATGTAGGAAAAGGAAACGGAAAGGCAAAGGCTGGGGATCACGAGGAGAGCTAAGCATAGGAGCTTGGGCTTTTGATTGGATTTATTTATGGACCTTTTTATTTAAGTTTACATGGACATGTAATAACTTAGTTAATATTTGCTATGGTTTGGCATGGTTTGGAATGATTGATTAAGTTAAGATAACTTTGAAAAAATGACAATGTACTTTGCTATCTAATAAAATGGAATAGTCTTAGGTTCCATTATAATTCTGCTGTTAGATTTAATAATATTCCGCAAGTTTTATTTAGTACCGTATGTGAAATGTTTCTCATGGACTTAGTCCATGCACATATGGGTTTGGCCAGTTAAGGGTCGGATTTCAGAAGCCCGGACTTAGCTCGCGTCGTGACACTCCCGCTCTTATCACTTGTTTATATAATTAAAAAAAAAAATTATTCTAATTTTAGAGTGAAAAGGGCATGGTGTTACAGGATATGAAGTATATTGTGATGCTTCAAGAGAAGGACTTGGGTGTTCTCTCACTCAAAGTCATCATGTGGTGGCTTATGGTTCAAGTCAGTTGAAGATTCATGAACGCCACTATCCCACGCATGATCTGGAGCTAGCCACAGTGGTCTTCGCTCTCAAAAGTTGGAGACACTATCTATATGGCGAGAAGTTTGAGGTGTTTTCAGATCACAAAAGGCTTGAAATATTTGTTTGATCAGAAGGAACTCAAAATGAGGCAGCGCAAATGGATAGAATATCTACAGGATTATGAGTTTGCGCTTCGATATCATCCTGGCAAGGTGAACAAAGTGGCGATTGCCCTCAGCCGCTTGTCACACGCAACAGTAGCCAGTTTGATTAGGAGGGAATGGGAGATGATGAATACCATTCAAGAGTTCAATTTGTATATCAAGAACCATGGGAGTATTTATAATCTGATCATACAGGTCCAACATGGTCTCCAAAATTGAATAGGAGCAACGAACATATCCAGAAGTGGAGGAAATATGGGCTAAGATGTCTACTGGTGAGGATATACCGGAATGGGAGTTACGACCAGGACAGGGTCTTATATTCCGAGGTAGGACATATGTGTCTAAGAGCTGCAGAAGATATTTATTGATTGAGGCACACCAAACCAAACTCTCTATTTATCCAGATAGCACCAAGATGTATCATGACCTAAAAAGACACTATTGGTGGCATGGACTCAAGACGGATGTGGTAGAGTTTGTTGCTCACTACCTAACTTGTCAGCAGCTTAAGACTGAACATCAAAAGCCATTAGGGTTACTCAAACCCTTACCAGTGCTGGAGTGGAAATAGGAGCATATTTCCATGGATTTTGTGAAAGGGTTGCCAAGGTCATCAAAGGGCAACGATGCAATATGGGTCATGGTAGATCGATTGACCAAGTCCGTACACTTTCTTCCTATCAAGATGACAGATTCATCTGAGACTTTGGGTTGACTGGTACATCAGGGATATCATCAGACTACATGGTATTCCCTAGATTATTGTGTCCGACAGAGATGGCCGATTCACCGGTAGAGTGTGGCAGAGCATGTAATCGGCTATGGGAACAGATCTATTGATTAGCACAACATTCAATCCACAGACTGATGGACAGTCGGAGAGGACGAAATAGACATTGGAGGATATGCTTAGAGCATGTATGCTAGAGTTCAAGGGTGGATGGGAGGATCACTTACCACTAATGGAGTTCTCTTACAACAACAGTTACCTAGGCAAGCCTCTAGATGGCTCCATTCGAGGCCTTGTATAGTAGACCATGTAGATCAACAGTGTGCTGGACAGAGGCCGGTGAGCCTGCACTTATTGGACCCGAGCTAGTTGCAAAGACTACATGGCAGATTAAGTTGATACGACATCACCTACTTACTGCACAGAGTCGTCAGAAGAGCTATGCTGACAAGAGAAGGAGGTTCCTTGAGTTTGAGGTGGGAGACTTAGTGTTCTTGAAAGTCTCACTACGAAAGGGACACATGAGATTTGGAAGGAAGGGGAAACTGTCGCGTAGACTTGTGGGGCCATTTCCAATCCTAAAGAGGGTGGGGGAGGTGGCTTATCAATTGGCACTTCCTCCACAGTTGTCATCTTTGCACTATGTATTCCATGTATCTATGTTGAGGAAGTACAAATCCTGATCCCTCGCACGTGCTGAATGTAAAAGACATAGAGGTGCAAAGCGGCGTGACTTACGTCGAAAAGCCTGTCAAAGTGGTGGAGACAGAACTAAGGGTATTACGGAACCGAGCAATTCAGTTCGTCAAGGTGGTATGGGATCGACGTGGTAATGTGGAGGCCACTTGGAAACTTGAATCGGAAATGAGAACAGCTCACCTGAGTTATTTATGTAATCTGTTTGAAACCCTACTTCGCTCGATTTTCGGAACGAAAATTTCAAAAGAGGGTAATATTGTGCCACCCCGGATTTTCATTTCATGAATATATATATAGAAATTGTCCATTTAATTTGTGAATTAATGGAATTTGAAATTAAATAATGGAGATGGACCATAGATTGAATGGATGTTAAATGGATAGGATTAATTCTTGTTAATTGGGTCAAGGTGGTCAATTGGCTCAAATGCCCAATTGGGACCCAATGGGTCAAGATGGATTGATGTTTAGGGTAAATGGGTAAGGAATGGATTTAATCGGGTCATGGACCCAATTAAGATCAAAGGCATGGGGGCCCACCTCCTCAAGTGAGGTGGCAAGTGTATGTGGTAATATCAAAGTTGCATAGCCAAGTGGGACCCAAGTCCACCTCATCAAGTAAGGTGGTGTGTGGGGACTAAGGCACATGTGGGGCTGGCTAAGCCATGGTTGACTTGATCAGCCATGGGTGAGTTCAATAGAGTGGAGTTGATGAATGAGTTTAAGTGGGATAATTAATGCTTGAGTTGGAAAGTGAATTCACATGAGTTGAGAATTTATTATGTTGAGTTCAAGTGCTTGAGTTGGAGAAAGTTGAGTCGAGTTGAATTGAAGTGAGTGGAGTGGGAAGAAGGAGGGTTTCCATCTCAAAGGAGGAAACCCAAAAGACATACCCAAGGTGTACACGTTGGGGAGATGGAGGGCTTCCATCACATGGTGGAAACCCAAGGGACACACGTTGGAGGTGAATGGATGCCATGGTGGAGACCAAGAGACACCTTGGTTGGTCAATAGTTACGAAAAGATGGGGGGTTTCCATCTTGAATACACACATTGGGGAGAGTTTCATCTCATGGGATGAAACCCCAAAGGAAACATTAATAAGGGAGGTGAAGGGTTTTGGTTGTTACAAAGGGGCATAACCTAGGAGACACCACCCCTTGGCCGAATTCCATTGTATAACAAAGAGATTTCTGTCCTTCATCTCATCTCTCTCTCCCTCTCTCAAGTTTGGTCAACCCTCTCACTAAGACAAGAAAGACTTAGAGTTTTCTATCCCTCCTCCTCTCCCTCTCTCTCTCAAACCTCTTCCTTGACCGAACCATCTCTTGGGGGTTTTCATCTTAGATCCTCTCCCTCTCAAGCAACACACTTTAGTGGAAAATCAAGGAGGAAGAAAGAAGACACTAAGGAAGGAGAAGATCGGAAGAACAGGCAGAACGAAAGAGAACGGAGGAGTCACAGAATCGGTAAGTGGTACTTGACAAGATTTATAAATTAAAAGGAGATTAAGGGAACATTCCATATAGATTGGAAATGGTTGGCCCAAAATGTTAGAGGCCATGGGTTTAAGATCCATTCAAAGAAAGGCAAAATGAGGTTTAGCCATGATGTATGGCCGAACCCCATCAAATGATCAAATCATGGACATGTGGTATTTAAGATGGAAAATGATAAAATAAGAAACCATGAGTTCGGCCATGTGTATGGCCGAACCCCATGCAAGATTTTTTCACGGACATGGGTGCATGATGAACCCCATGGAAATAGGTTATTAATTTTAATGGGTTTGTTTTAAAGGATGAAAATAATGAGGAATGTTGGTGGTTTTAAAGCTGGTTAGACCATGGGAAGATGGAAACAAAAGACCATGGGTTCGGCCATGTGTATGGTCGAACCCCATAAATTATTTTGATGAGTCATTTGGTAGATCTATGCATGTTAAGTAATTGAATGACCAAGTTAAGAAATGAGGGTTAAAGTGGTAAGAAGATTGAATGAAAGAACCATGGGTTAGGCCATGTTGTATGGCCGAACCCCATGGATAACATTTGATGGACTTAGGTGTTGTTTTTATCAAGTTAAATAATTAACTTAGGTGATGGGATTAATAAATCAAATAAGGGATGGTGTTGGACCAATTTTGTGTAAAATAAAACAAGGGTTAAAAAAAGGGGTCAAAACCAAAGACTGAGGTTCGGCCATGTTGTATGGCCCAACCCCATAAGTGAGTTTTGGTGGACAGTGGGTAGTGGACAGCGAGTAACCTGCTGATTTTATAAATGAAATATTTATATGATTTTCCAAATGGTTAGGTTAACTTGGAAGGATGAAGGGAATGGTTTAAATTAATTGGAATAATTAAATTGGCTATTTTATGGAATTAAATGGATCACCAGATTGATGTATGTATATGTTAAATGTGTAACACCCCGATTTCTCAATGAAGTGGATAATTACGAAAATGCCCCTGGTTTGTTAAATTAATTATTTTGTGATGTCAACTAAGGAAATGGTGGGGCCCATCGCTCAAATCAAGATCATTTGAGCACATTATAAATGTCGAGTTTGATTGGATGGGTAATGAACATCAATTGGGTCGAAAATGGCTAAATAGGTCAAAGGGCCCAATTGGACCCAATGGGTCAAAATGGATGATTTGACCATTGTGTAAGCTCAAATTAAATGGGGTCAAGCTGAACTGATTGGAAATCAGGTATAGCAAAAATGGGTAGGCTTGAAACACAGTGAAAACCAATTAAAAATGGCAAAAATCAGCCCATGAATGGGTCATGTTGTCTTAACGGGTCAAGGGGCTGATTGGGGACCCAATGGGTCGGGTTGACTAGGTTGACCACGGATGACCGTGTGGGCCCTCAATTGAACTCAAGTGTGAGTTAGTTCAGCTTGAGTTGGACTGATTTGGAGTGAGTTGGATTTAAGAAAATGAGTTGACTCAAATGCATTAAAATGAGATGCATTAAGTATGTTAAGTGAGGTGAGTTGAGTTGGAATAAAAAGGGCCTTGAGTCAAGTGAGTCAAATGGATATTGAAAGGCTGCTTGAATCTCACACAACACTTAGGAAATAAATCCCAATCGTTGGGAGTGAAAGGGTGCCTTGGCCAAGCCAAGGGACACCAAGGTTGGGGCGGCATCATCTCATTTAATGAGATGCAATGGCTGATCTGAATAGATGCACCATTTGGGTGAAGGGGTGCCTTGGATGGCACCCAATGACCCATCGCTTTTGCCAAGAGGTTATGAGGGAAATAAATGGAGGTTGTGGCTGATTATATAAAAGGATTACACCCATCTTGTGGCCGTTTTTCACACAAGAAAACCTTAAGTTTTTCCATCTCTCTCTCCCTCTCTCCAAACTCTTCTCTTGGCCGAACCAGTTGCTGTATTTGCACCAGTGGATCAAGCATAAACTAGTAAAGGATTAAGAAAGAAAGAAGGAAACAAGAGGGGAGAAACCAAGGATCAAAGGCAAGAAGAAAGTTTGGAAAGTTTGGTAAGATTTCTTAAGTGTTTAAGCCAAATAAGCTGTAAGAAAAAGGGTGTGTATTGGGCCATGGTTATGGCCGAATGCACCAAGGTTTTAACCTTGATTAATAGAAGTTTTAAAATGGTAAAAATGACCATTGGGTTCGGCCACCATGGAGGGCCGAACCCCATGTAAAAGATAGGTTGGTTTGATGTTTTGAAACATAGAAACCATGGAGTTTTGATGGACAGTTTTTGAGGTTTCTTTAAGATTCAAATGCATGTTTTCAAAGAGGGTTAAAAATCATGGATCTGAATGACATAAGGACTGAAGGTATCATGGGGCTAAATCATGGATTAAAACTGATGAAATGGACCATGGGGATCGGCCATCTTGGATGGCCGAATCCCATGAAGTAATATGGTCATTTGGACAAGTTGATGAATTTATTTGGATGTTTTAAGAGGTAAAAAAAAATGCAGTAATGTTATGCTGTTTATTGCTTGTCTAAATGAGATTTAAAACATGCTAAAGAGGAAAAAAACATGGACATAGGGTTTGGCCACTTTGGATGGCCGAACCCCATGAAAATATTAGATGATTTTGTGTGATAAAAACCATGTAAGAGTATGATGTTTTATGGGAATTAAATGAATATATGGTTACTGTTTTTGGTTGGCTGGTATAGGGCTGAACCATATCAATGTTAGGGTTAAGTTATTGATTCAAATCATGGGTAGATGATGGACAAAATAAATCAAGAGAATCCCATGGGCTGTTTTTGGGATAAATGGACTAAGTTTATGGGTTGGGTTTGTTATTGTTTCCATGATTTCATAAAGGGTTTGAAGTATTTTAATGGAGAACCATTTGATGATGGAAGAGTGGGAATACAAGGTTCGGCCAAGTATAGGGCCGAACCCCATAAAAGGACAAATTCTAAGTTGATGATGTTCGGCCATGGGCATGGCCGAACCCCACATGATGTGGATGGGTCTTAGATGTGAATGAATAAGTAAATGATGTTATGATTTACTGATTGTTATATGGATAAGGTACCGGAAGTTGAACGACGTGCGAGTCGTGACCGAGTGACGCTAAAGAAAGATCAAATACTGAAGTGAATCTTCAGTAGGTTTCCTACCTACTTGTAACCACAATTATGATTCGGTTTTTATCAAGTTTTTATGAGATATGTTGTATTTGATATTATGTTTCAAATATGGTTTGAATGATGAGTCATGTATTTACAAGTGATATACAATGCATTGACATCTCATGCATGGCATGGGGTGATAGGAATGGAACGACATAATGATAAGTATCCCATCTAGAGGAAATGTGGAGTACTCTGTATTAACTTGAACATAAGCACACTATCGAGAGGAAATGTGGAGTACTTAGGTTACTAACTATGGATGGTAATTTATGTTATTTAATATTTGAGACTGTTACTTGCTATCTAGTCATTCTATTCCGCAAATAGTCTATTTTATTTCGCAAGTTGTTGTTAGTTCCATATGTGATTTATTATCATGGTCTAGCCATGTACACATGGGTGGCCAGTTAAGGTTCAGACTTGAGTAGTCTGAACTTAACTCGCGACGTGGCACCCTCGCTCTCTTTCACTCTGTGTTTCTTTCAAAAAGAAATTTTCAGACTCTGATTTTCGGAAGGGTGGAAAGGGTAGGGCGTTACAGTTGGTATCAGAGCGAAACGGGAAGTTGAATCATCGAAGTAAGATTAAGACGGTTTCATGTCTCACTGACGGATAAGAATCCCAACTGACTGACTTTTCAGAGTCTGCTGACTGGGGGCCGGATTAATTTACTTCGAGTGACTCAGACTGAACAATCAATCTGAGAACGACAATGAAAGATAGCAAAGTAAAGTACAGTCATCATAACTGGACATATCAAACATAGCAAAGTAGGATGTACTCCCTTGAAACTCCCACATTGAAAAACAAACAACAAGAATTTAGAGATTTCCCCAGTAACAAAAGAACACAAAGAGTGATGATTTGGTAATCTTCCCAAACAAAGTACATGATATTATGCATGATCATATTCCCCTGAAAACCAAGAGTGGTTTATTTAGAATTGTTGTTGAATATTCTTGTGTTTTAAATGTTGTGGCACAGATATGTCGAGCAAAGAGGAATACACAGAGTTATGGGATAAAGGGACACCTAGTTGTCCAGTAGATTTGGTATCGACTTCCAACAGTATCAGCATGGAAGTCAATGTGGACCTTCAAGAGGGGCCTCCCGAGGAGGAGGAATGGAACTTAGCACCATTGGAGGAGGTGAACTTAGCACCATTACCGGAGTATCTTATGGAAGATATTCCTTGGTTAATGGGACCTCCTGAGGAAGAAGAAGAGGATCTAGCACCTTTACTGGAGGATCCTATGGCAGATGTTCCTATGATATTGGAATCACTTGGGGAGATAGATCCCTACGATACATGTGAGTTGTGCAATCAAGACGGGCACAACTGTATGTATTGTCCTCACCTTTAGGCATTGTCTGCCCGTTCTGTGGACTGCATGGGCATGGAGAGGCGAGGACTAATTGTCCTTATATCGGAGGGCCTGGCTTAATACCCTGCACTACCTGTGAAGTATTGGGGCACTACGGCGATGACGTGTCCTGATAACCGTTTCAAGTTCGCTGATGATGCGGAGTCTTCTACGGAAGACTAGGCTAGGAAGTAATATGAAGGAGTATTAAAAAGAGGGTTATTTTGTAAGGGTGCATTTTGTTCTTTATAGGGTTTTGTTTAACCCTATCCACCCTTGTACAAAAAATGAATTATGAATTAATATAAAGTATGCGATTTTAGGATTTTATGAGGATTTATGGCATTTAATGCATATTGTTGATGGAAACTAAGTCTATGATGTTTCCATGAATTAGGAAGAAATGGCGCCACAGAAAAAGGTTATAAAGAATCCGAAGGGAAGGGAAAAAGTTTTGCAAATTGGATTAGTTGAAAGGACTTCAAAAATGAAGACCCGTCAGGACGGTAAAAAGAAGGATGAGGTGTTCATAATCACACCACAAGGGAAAGTGGTACCTCAACACAAAAAGGTGGTACATGAGAAGGTGCCATCGGTACATGACAAAGAGCGGTCAATTCATGATGAGGAGAGATCAGTTCATGAACGATCGCGCAATGAGGAAGAGTCGTGCCATTCTCGGTAGGAAGAGGAGGATAGTGATCCTACGTATCGACGGGACGAGGAGGAAGAATATGACTCATCATATCGACGAGAGGAAGAAGGGAACAGCAATGTAACAGTACCCTATGTACCACCTGAACTACACAGTTTGGTGCAAGCTGTAGTTGCCTCTGTCCTCCAACAACATATGAACGTAGGTGGAAGCACGAGTGAAACTAATGACCGTAACATGGTCAGAGATTTTCAACAACAGCGCCCACCTTACTTCAAGGGCAGAGAAGGGCCTGTCGGGGCGGAGAACTGGTTGGAAAAGATCTCCCACATACTGACTCTTTTGAATATCAAGAGTCATGCTCACAAAATTCTATTGGCCACGTCACAGCTGATAGATGACGCTGCTAAATGGTGGAAAGTAGTGGAGAAACAGCACGCACTTGTGCCAGAAGGAGAAAGAATTGCTATGACCTGGGAGCAATTCTCAGCGACATTCTTAGAGCGCTGTTTTCCGGAGGAAGAGAGGGAACGTCAGATTCAGGCCTTTCTGACATTAGTGCAAGGCTAGATGATGGTGGCTGAGTATCACCAAGAATTTCTCGGCCTGTCAATTTATGCTTTCTATGTTGTGGACACGGAATATCGGAGGGCTCACAAGTTCGAGAGTGGGTTACGGCCAAACATTAGGGCCAGGGTAACCGTGTTCAAAGCAGCCACGCTGGCGGAAGTGGTCAGCAGGGCTACCATTGTGGAACAAGAATTGGCGGAATTTGCAAGAGTGGACAACCGCCGAGCGCCGAGTGGGAGGGGTGCGTATCAACCCAACAAGAAGTTCAGATCGAACTTCAGCAGACCCTCGCCGTCTGTTGGATCTAGTGGGGGCTTTCGCCCCAACCAACCCACTCAATCTGTAGCAGTCACTCAAGCTTCTCAAGGAGTGAACACCTGCTTTCACTGTGATCAACCATGTCACTACAAAAAGGACTGCCCAAAACTCAACAGGCTGTCATACTCCAGAGGATCATTTCGTCCGCCAGCTAGACCAGTAAACTCTAGAGGAGGCAGAATGCAAAGTCGGGGAGGCCGAGGATCTAACCCTGCTGGAGCTGGACGATTGTTCACTCTAACTTCTCTGGAAGAAGAGGACCATGCTGTGATACAAGGTATGGCGGTAGTGAGTAGTTCTTATGCATATGCACTATTTGATTCTAGAGCATCACACTCCTTCATAGTTGCATCATTTATTACTGCTACCGGTACATTAGTTCAAAGATTAGCCACAACACTTACAATTGTGTCCCCTGTCGGAGACTCGGCATTGGGACTTATATGTATGGCGGTTAACACTGAATTAGCTGGACTCAGATTTGAGTTCAATTATTTGGTGCTTGACATGTCTGAGTATGATATGATATTCGGCATGGATTGGTTGGCTAAGTTTCATGCCAACATCGACTGTTATCGTCGAAGAGTGGCATTTATGTCACCCGAGGGCAAGCAATACGTAGTTCGTGCAGATAAACAGAGTGGATTGCAGGAAGGGTTAAATCACGTGGTATTGAATAATATCACCATAAATAAAGCTCCAGTTACTGAACTTCCGGCAATTGTACAAGAATTTGCGGATGTATTTCCAAAGGAACTTCCTGGTTTACCACCTATGAGGGAGATTAACTTTGAAATCAAGTTGTACCCTGGCACAGCACCAGCGTCGTTACCACATTATCGGATGGCACCAGCAGAAATGTCGGAGCTAAAGAAGCAGATTGATGAACTGCTTAGGCTGGGTTGCATCCGGAACAGTACATCATCATGGGGAGCACCAGTGTTGTTCGTGAAGAAGAAGGACGTTTCACTACGGATGTGCGTGGACTACCGGAAGCTGAATCAACTAACAGTCCGGAACAAGTACCCTCTACCCAGAATTGATGATTTATTCGATCAATTGAAGGGTTCCAGCCATTTTTCAAAGATTGATTTGATGTCTGGTTATCATCAAATACGGGTTAGGGAGGGAGATATAGAGAAGACTGGCCTTTCGGACGCGGTATGGACTATACGAGTTTGTAGTCATGCCATTTGCCATTTGGACTCACAAATTCACCGGCGGTGTTCATGGATTTAATGAACAGAATCTTCCGTCCGTATCTGGACAAGTTTGTAATCGTATTTATTGACGATATTCTGATATATTCTAAGAGTCAGGAAGAACATGCAGAACACTTACGGATAGTTTTGAATACTTTGAGGCAGAATAAGTTGTATGCCAAAGCCAGTAAGTGTGAGTTCTGGCTATCTCAAGTAAATTTCTTAGGACATGTTATATTTGAGGGAGGTATAGCAGTGGATCCGGCTAAGGTGGCAGCAGTGAAAGATTGGAAAGCACCCAAGAATGTAACTGAAATTCGTAGCTTCTTGGGATTGGCTGGTTATTATAAAAGATTTATCATGGATTTTGCAAAAATAGCATCTCCATTGACTCGACTCACACAAAAAGGGTCAAGTACGAGTGGACAGATCTATGTAATCAAAGGTTTAAAGAGCTGAAGACAAGACTTACCACTGCCCCTATTTTAGTTTTGCCGGTAAGTGGCAAGTGTTACGAGGTATATTGCGATGCCTCAGGAGAGGGACTGGGTTGTACACTCAGTCAGAGTAATTGTGTGGTGGCATATGGTTCAAGGTAGTTAAAAATACATGAACGTCTTTACCCCACACATGATTTGGAATTAGCTGCAGTGGTTTTCGCCCTCAAGAGTTGGAGACACTACCCCTACGGCGAGAAATTTGAGGTATTTTCTGATCATAAGAGCTTAAAATATCTTTTTGATCAGAAGGAACTCAACCTTAGGCAACGAAGATGGATGGAGTATCCGGCGGATTATGAGTTTGCGCTTAGATATCATCCAGGCAAGGCAAACAAGGTAGCGGATGCCCTCAGCCGTATACCACATGCATCTGTGGCATGTTTGATCAGATCGGAATGGGAGATGTTAAATACCATCCGAGAATTTAAACTCTATTACAACAACCGTGGGACCATATACAATTTGGTCATACAATCTAACATGGTCACCAGGATTGAACAAGAACAAAGGACAGACCCGGAAGCGGAGGACATATGGGCCAAGATGTCCACTGGCGTAGACATACCGGAATGGGAATTACGACCAGGACAATGCCTTTTGTTCCGGGGAAGAACATATGTGCCTAAAGAGTTGCAGGAAAGAGCTACTGATTGAGGCACATCAGTCCAAGCTTTCTTTCCATCCGGGCAGCACCAAAATGTACCATGATCTAAAGAGGTATTATTGGTGGCATGGACTAAAAAGGGATGTGGTGGAATTCATGGCACATTGTCTAACTTGTCAGCAAGTTAAGGCTGAACACCAAAAGCCACCAGGGTTACTCAAACCCTTAGCAGTGCCAAATGGAAATGGGAACACATTTCCATGGACTTTGTATAGAGGTTGCCAAGGTCTTCAAAGGGCAATGACGCCATATGGGTCGTAGTCGACTGGCTGACCAAGTCCTCACATTTCATTCCTATCAAGATGACAGATTCATCTGAGACGTTGGATCGGCTGTATATTAAAGAGATCATTCGGCTACATGGCACTCCTCGAACAATAGTATCGGACAGAGATGGCTGTTTTACCGGCAGAGTATGGCAAAGCATGCAGTCAGCCATGGGGACAGATTTATTGACTAGCACCGCTTTCCATCCACAGACTAATAGATAGTCAGAAAGGACGATACAAACCTTGGAAGACATGCTGATAGCATGTATGTTAGATTTCAAGGGTAGATGGGAGGACCACTTGCCACTGGTAGAGTTCTCCTATAATAACAGCTATCAGGCAAGCCTTCAGATGGCTCCTTACGAGGCTTTATATGGTAGACCGTGTAGGTCACCGGTATGTTGGACAGAGGCTGGAGAGCCTGCATTGATTGGACCGGAATTAGTCGCAGAGACTACCGCACAAATTAAGTTGATACGTCAACACTTATTGAGTGCACAGAGTCGGCAAAAGAGCTATGCTGATAAAAGGAGACAGTTTCTGGAATTTGAAGTGGGAGACATGGTATTTTTAAAGGTCTCGCCACGGAAGGGGCATAGAAGATTCGGAAAGAAGGGGAAGCTGTCGCCAAGATATGTGGGACCGTTTTCCATCATAAGAAGGATGGGGGATGTAACTTACCAGTTAGCACTTCCTTCGCAGTTAGCAGCTCTACATGATGTGTTTCATGTGTCAATGCTAAGAAAGTATAATCCGGATCCGTCCTATGTTTTGAATGTTCAGGATATTGACGTACAAAGCGACGTGACGTACGTCGAGAAGCCGGTCAGGATAGTGGAGACCGAACAAAGGGTGTTGCGAAATGGAGCGATTCAGTTCGTAAAAGTGGTATGGGAACGACATGGTGATAAATAGGCCACATGGGAACTTGAATCGGAGATGAGAACCGTTCACCCCGAATTATTTATGTAATTTAATTTGAGAACCCTATTTCACTCGATTTTCAGGACGAAAATATTAAAAAGAGGGTTATATTGTAACACCCCGATTTCTCAATGAAGTGGATAATTACGAAAATGCCCCTGGTTTGTTAAATTAATTATTTTGTGATGTCAAATAAGGAAATGGTGGGGCCCATCGCTCAAATCAAGATCATTTGAGCACATTATAAATGTCGAGTTTGATTGGATGGGTAATGAACATCAATTGGGTCGAAAATGGCTAAATGGGTCAAAGGGCCCAATTGGACCCAATGGGTCAAAATGGATGATTTGACCATTGTGTAAGCTCAAATTAAATGGGGTCAAGCTGAACTGATCGGAAATCAGGTATAGCAAAAATGGGTAGGCTTGAAACACAAGTGAAAACCAATTAAAAATGGCAAAAATCAGCCCATGAATGGGTCATGTTGTCTAAACGGGTCAAGGGGCTGATTGGGGACCCAATGGGTCGGGTTGACTAGGTTGACCACGGATGACCGTGTGGGCCCTCAATTGAACTCAAGTGTGAGTTAGTTCAGCTTGAGTTGGACTGACTTGGAGTGAGTTGGATTTAAGAAAATGAGTTGACTCAAATGCATTAAAATGAGATGCATTAAGTGTGTTAAGTGAGGTGAGTTGAGTTGGAATAAAAAGGGCCTTGAGTCAATTGAGTTAAATGGATATTGAAAGGGTGTTTGAATCTCACACAACACTTAGGAAATAAATCCCAATCGTTGGGAGTGAAAGGGTGCCTTGGCCAAGCCAAGGGACACCAAGGTTGGGGCGGCATCATCTCATTTAATGAGATGCAATGGCTGATCTGAATAGATGCACCGTTTGGGTGAAGGGGTGCCTTGGATGGCACCCAATGACCCATCATTTTGGCCAAGAGGTTATGAGGGAAATAAATGGAGGTTGTGGCTGATTATATAAAAGGATTACACCCATCTTGTGGCCGTTTTTCACACAAGAAAACCTTAAGTTTTTCCATCTCTCTCTCCGTCTCTCCAAACTCTTCTCTTGGCCGAACCAGCTGTTGTATTTGCACCAGTGGATCAAGCATAAACTAGTAAAGGATTAAGAAAGAAAGAAGGAAACAAGAGGGGAGAAACCAAGGATCAAAGGCAAGAAGAAAGTTTGGAAAGTTTAGTAAGATTTCTTAAGTGTTTAAGCCAAATAAGCTGTAAGAAAAAGGGTGTGTATTGGGCCATAGGTATGGCCGAATGCACCAAGGTTTTAACCTTGATTAATAGAAGTTGTAAAATGGTAAAAATGACCATTGGGTTCAGCCACTATGGAGGGCCGAACCCCATGTAAAAGATAGGTTGGTTTGATGTTTTGAAACATAGAAACCATGGAGTTTTGATGGACTGTTTTTGAGGTTTCTTTAAGATTCAAATGCATGTTTTTAAAGAGGGTTAAAAAACATGGATCTGAATGACATAAGGACTGAAGGTATCATGGGGCTAAATCATGGATTAAAACTGATGAAATGGACCATGGGGATCGGCCATCTTGGATGGCCGAATCCCATGAAGTAATATGGTCATTTGGACAAGTTGATGAATTTATTTGGATGTTTTAAGAGGTAAAAAAAATGCAGTAATGTTATGCTGTTTATTACTTGTCTAAATGAGATTTAAAACATGCTAAGGAGGAAAAAAACATGGACATAGGGTTTGGCCACTTTGGATGGCCGAACCCCATGAAAATATTAGATGATTTTGTGTGATAAAAACCATGTAAGAGTATGATGTTTTATGGGAATTAAAGGAATATATGGTTACTGTTTTTGGCTGGCTGGTATAGGGCTGAACCATATCAATGTTAGGGTTAAGTTATTGATTCAAATCATGGGTAGATGATGGACAAAATAAATCAAGAGAACCCCATGGGCTGTTTTTGGGATAAGTGGACTAAGTTTATGGGTTGGGTTTATTATTGTTTGCATGATTTCATAAAGGGTTTGAAGTATTTTAATGGAGAACCATTTGATGATGGAAGAGTGGGAATATAAGGTTCGGCCAAGTATAGGGCCGAACCCCATAAAAGGACAAATTCTAAGTTGATGATGTTCGGCCATGGGCATGGCCGAACCCCACATGATGTGGATGGGTCTTAGATGTGAATGAATAAGTAAATGATGTTATGATTTACTGATTGTTATGTGGATAAGGTACCGAAAGTTGAACGGCGTGCGAGTCGTGACTGAGTGACGCTAAAGAAAGATCAAATACTGAAGTGAATCTTCAGTAGGTTTCCTACCTACTTGTAACCACAATTATGATTCGGTTTTTATCAAGTTTTTATGAGATATGTTGTATTTGATATTATGTTTCAAATATGGTTTGAATGATGAGTCATGTATTTACAAATGATATACAATGCATTGACATCTCATGCATGGCATGGGGTGATAGGAATGGAACGACATAATGATAAGTATCCCATCTAGAGGAAATGTGGAGGACTCTGGATTAACTTGAACATAAGCACACTATCTAGAGGAAATGTGGAGTACCCTGGCTTACCCATCCGGAGGAAATGAGGACTACTCCGGAATACCTTGATGTGAGAGTTTCTTGAGATAATGGCTATGTAGACTTGCGATGGGTGGGACTCATTACATGTGCATATACATAGCATTTGTTTTCAGATGTTTTATTGATAATCATGTACTATGATATATTTGCAAGTTTTATATGCTAACCGTGTGGTAGCCCTGATCGGGAACCTACTGGGTGCGTTGATCTAACGCCCTAATTCTATCCTTAGAGGAGAATACAGGTACAAGAAAGGGGAAAGAGAAGGTCGATGACCTGGAGGGGAGCCAAGCCTAAGCGCTTGAATGTTGAACTGGACTTCTTTATTACTGTCATTTGAATTTATAGTTTGTGGACATGTAATAAGTTATTATTTTGCTATGGTTTGATTAGGTTACTAATTATGGATGGTTATTTATGTTATTTAATATTTGAGACTGTTACTTGTTATCTAGTCATTCTATTCCACAAATAGTCTAGTTTATTCCACAAGTTGTTGTTAGTTCCATGTGTGATTTATTATCATGGTCTAGCCATGTACACATGGGTGGCCAGTTAAGGTTCAGACTTGAGTAGTCTGAACTTAACTCGCATCGTGGCGCCCCCACTCTCTTTCACTCTGTGTTTCCTTCAAAAAGAAATTTTCAGACTCTGATTTTCGGAAGGATGGAAAGGGTGGGGCGTTACAAAATGTAATAAGGTAAAGGGATTTCACAAACGGTGAACGATCGGCTTGACGCGATCGGTGATCGATTTTTGGACGGAAATACAAGGACCCGTTATTTGGACATTGGTAGGATTCCTACCTTATTGCAAACCATGGAATATGTATATATGATGATTTTAATTCATGTTTTGATGAGTTATTTTGGTATCAAATGATATGTTTCAATTATGGAATTTAAATGCTATGATGTTTATTATTACATAGCATGTTGACATTTGCATCTCATGCATGGCGTGGGAAGGATCAAATGAGGGGAGTCCATGCTTCCATTCGGTTTTTCAATAAAACAATCGTGGGGAGGAATCCTGTACTAATTCCGGGTTGTGATGATTGTGATATTTGAGGAGTCCACGCTCCATTCGGATTTCCGATAAATAATCATGGGGAGGAATCTACACTGATTCCAATGGATGTAAGATTGAATTGTAACCGGAGTCCAAGCTCCGTTCGGGGCGACCGATAAGGCAGTCGCGGGGATACCTTGATGTGGATTATCCATCAAGAGGAATACTATGATTGTAATGTAACCGGAGTCCACGCTCCGTTCGGGGCGACCGATAAGGCATTCGTGGGGATACCTTGATGTGGATTATCCATCAAGAGGAATACTATGTTTGTAATGTAACCGGAGTCCACGCTCCGTTCAGGGCTACCGATAAGGCATTCATGGGGTTACCTTGATGTGCATTATCCATCAAGATGAGTACTATGTGATTGTGATATGGATGATGGGTGGGACTCATGGCATATGACACCCATGGCATGGCATTGTTTTGCATGGTTTTAATATTATTTATATCTATGTGATTTCTATACTAACCCATGTGTTGACCCTACTCAGAGTACCTACTGGGCGCGTTGTCTAACGCCCTACTTCTACCTTAGATGATGATACAGGAAATGGACGGAACGAAGGACGCGATCGGAGCCAAGCTTAGGAGCTTGGATGATTTAGTTTCATTTTATTTAAGTTTATTCATGGACAATGTAATTTGAGTAGCTAGTATTTGGGACTGTAATAACTTAGATTATTTGCTATGGTGTGGATTGTTAATTTTGGATATTTTAACTTATGGTAATTGTTTTTAAGTGATAGACTTCCTTGCTATCTAAAATGGAATAAGATAGTTATTCTATTGTAATTCCGTATCTACGATTTATTCCACATGCATAACCTTATTGTGTGTGAACCGTTCTCGTGGACTTAGTCCATGCACACGTATGGTTGGCCAGATAATGGTCGGGCTTTGGAAGCTCGGACTTAACTCGCGTCGTGACGTCCCGCTCTCTCTCATTCTTTTATTTCAAAAAAAAATAGACTCTGATTTTTGGCGAGTGAAAAAAGGCGGGGCGTTAAAAAAATCAATTCCAATATATATAGGTATATATATGTATAATATACCATATTCACATACTATTACATTTTCAATCACATTCGCCATATATTAAAAAATATCTCCATTTTACATTTTTCAAATCAGGTAATCCCATTCTTTAGTTCAATATGAAAATAGCATATTCCTACATTCAACTTTAATTGTAACGCCCGCCCCTTTTCACCGAAAGCAGAGTCTATTTTTTTTTTATAAGAAGTGACAAAGGGCGCAGGACGTCACGACACGAGTTAAGTCCGAGCTTCTAATGCACGGCCCTTAACTGGCCAACCCTACGGGTGCGTGGAACGGAGTCCACGGAGAATGGTTCACCCGTAGAAGTAAGCTCCAGGAATAACACATTAAATGCGGAATGACAATTAGATACCATCCTGCCAATTTTTTCTAGATAGCAGGGAAGATTTCATCATTTAATTACCAAAATGCCATAACATCATACGTCTACCACAAAATCCAAAACATAGCAATAAGTCTAAAATATTACATTTCCGACAAGCTAAACTATTTCAAATTACATTATCCAAAATAAACATTAGTAAACTATCTAGCACGCCTTTCCAAGCTCCTCAACTTGGCTCCCGTCTCATCCTTCCGCTTCGCCACCTCCTGCGTCATCAGCTAGGGTAGAAGTAGGGCGTTAGACAACGTGCCTAGTAGGACTCCGAGTAGGGCAAACACATGGATTAGTGATAACAAAGCATATAGATAATATTATAATAAAACCATGCACTTTGGGTAATGTCATGCAATGGGTGTTCTATCTCATGAATCCCACCCATCAATCTCATCATCATTGTACAATGTCCCTTTTTCAACCATACATAGTGTTCCAAATAAAATCCATACCATCATCGTGCCATGACCCTCATGATGGAAAAGCCTCATCAAGATGCGGTCCACACTAGGCATCCCCCTTGATGGAAGAACCATCATCAAGGTATAACAATAAATACAACATCCCCCTTGATGGAAAAACCATCATCAAGGTATAATAACGCATATTAACATTCTTGTCTGAATAACCTTATCAACATATCATAGAGCCCATAGTAACCTCCCGATGAATCAAACACATCAGAATATCCCCATGGTTGTTTATCGATCGCCCCGACGGAGCATGGACTCTGGTTTCATTTCATCCTTCCCCTGTCATATCCCTCCCATGCCATGCATGAGATGTAGATGCCATGTGCCATGTAATGAATATAATAACAAACCATGACATTTAAAAATCCCATCAGTAAAACATATAACTTGATTATCAAAAGTAGATCAAGCAAAGCCTCAATAATCACATCATAGCCTTAAAACCCATTTTAAACCACTCATATGCTTACCAGAATAAATCAAGTAAAAACCCCTACATAATACATAATTCAAAACCAATCTTAAAACAAACCATATAATTTCCAAAATAATTCAAAGAAACCATCACTCAATCCATGGCTTACAAAAAGGTTAGAATCCTACCGAATACCGACTCACGTCCTTTTTACGGTTTCGTCTGATAATCCGGCTACCGACACGCGTACCGCTCGCGATATCCAATACCTTATTACATACACAAAATTAGTCCATGTTTTTAACCTTTTAAATCCATTAATCACATACTTAAGGTTACCATAATTGCATTTATGTCCATGATCATTTTTCATGGAGTTCTTGAATTTGGCCATTATTTACAATTTTGCCACTACTCCTTTACATGATTAATTACTCATTTTTATTTCTCCATTCTTAGACCCATGATAGATCCAAAATCTTGGATCCATCAATGATTCATTAACATGTCACATGATCACTAAAATTCCACCATCTAATTAGCCTAATCCTTATTAATTTAAACACCCATATAGTCCCATACTTAACCCATCAATTGTCTCATAAAATTGGGTCATGGGTTCAAAATACCCCATTCCTCAAATCTTCCCATGGGGTTTACTTCATGCATTTAACCCACATTAAGTCCATTATCCATTCATGCCCTTTGAAGGCCATAAACATCAATTCACATTTCAATCTAACCCATCACAAGGCTCACCAATGGGCCATGGGTTCGCCCATACACCATGGCCGAACCCATGGTGTCCTTTTCCCATTTTTCTCGGATCCATTGTTACACATTTGAATTTATCACAAGTCCATCCATGAAGGGATTTAATTCACACACTTAAACCCTCATCTTTTACTACATTGGGGTCCATTACAAATATCAACACTAGGTTCATTTTGGTACATTCCAAAACCACCAACATTAAATATATTTTGAGTCCATCAACTTAGCTACATTCCCCATTTGTTTTCCAGTGGCTCCAAAATACTTAGTCCATCCCAATTTCCCATTATTTTCTTAGGCCTATTTACCACATTTGCACCCATCACAAGCCCTTCCATGAAGGGTTTAATTTATACATTTAAATCATCATTCTTAATCACCTTCAAGTCCATAAACTTAGCCATATTCCCATTACAACTAATAACATTGGGTTCCTTTTTGTCCATCAACACCACCCACATTTCCCATTTATTTTTCCATAATTCATAATCATTAATCTAACATTGGATCACCATAGGGTTCATGGTCCAATCTTCATTCATTCATTTCTTTTAAGGCCACAAAATTATTCATATCTCCCATCAATTCCTCATTTACAATCCCTTTAAAAAAAATTACCAACATTTGATCATTAAACACTTAAAACCCTAAACCATTCTTTTTGAGGTCATTAAAATTATCTTCCATCTCCTATGATTCTCTCCTTTAAAACCTCTTTACCAAATTCACCACATTCAATTATTTACAACCCTAGAAATTATAAACATTCTCCATGCTTCCATTTTTTTTTCCTTTCCCTAATCCCTAATTTATCCATTAGGGTTTCCTCCACTTTCCACCTTTCAAATTGATGGATTTAAAATCCATGGCATAAAATGTAACGCCCCGCCCTTTCCGAGAATTTCAGAGTCTATTTTTTTTTTTAAAGTAATAATAAAACATCGAAAGAGAGCGGGCGGCATCACGACGCGAGTTAAGTTCAGACTACCCAAGTCTGAACCTTAACTGGCCACCCATGTATACATGGAATAGACCATGATTATGAAACACACATGGAACAAACATCAACATGCAGAATAGTATAAATTAACTGCGGAATAATATGAAATGATAGCCAGTACCAGTCTCAAATAATAATTACATAAATCAACCATACATTGTCAATATCCTAAGCAAACCATAGCAAGTAACTACTTTATTACATGTCCATAATAAAGTATCAAATAAACAGCAATTATAAATTCATTCAGCATTCAAACACTTAGGCTGAGCTACCCTCCCGGTCAATGACCTTTTCTTTTCCTTTACTTGTACATACAATCTCCTCTGAGGATAGAATTAGGGCGTTAGATCAACGCGCCCAGTAGGTTCCCGAATCAGGGCTACCACATGTTAGCATATAAAACATGCATATATATAGTAATACATGATCATTAAAAACAAGTAAAACCATGCTATGAAGTATGCACATGCAATGAGCATCCCCCATCATGTACCTTCATAGTCATCACTTGACATGCCTTGCACCGTCAAGGTAAATTATAATACAACTTCCATCTCTTCATCATTGACTGATTCATATCACGTATTAGTCCTCTTGGCGGGACTCTCATCGCCTAAGGAGACCAATGTGACTAAGATCATCATGTTACTCCTCCTGGCGTGACTTGCACCACCGAGGCAGGACGTAACTTATAACTTGAAACACTGTAGAACCTCATTCATAATCCCATGTCTATGCATGAGATGCCAATGGATGTATGCCATTTGTTAATGCATAATATATCATTTGAAACACATATATTAAAACAAGAGTATCATAAGAAAAAATGGGTAAAGACCGTGGTTACAAGTAGGTAGGAAACCTACTGAAGAATCACTTCAGCGTTCGTTTTTCTTAGGCTTTATCCGGTCACCGCTCGCAGTCGTGCACCGTCACAGAGAACCGTCACCTTATTCACATAAATCATGGATCAACTTTAATCCCTTACTTTATTTGATTCCCATTTTTGAGTCTAAGTCCACAAATACCAACTCATGGTTGTGACCCTTATTTACAAACATGCCATTGCTACCAATACCTTGATTACACTCTACAACTTACCTACAACCTTAACATGGTTCAGCCATGTTTTGGCCGACCAAATCAGTAAACATAGTTCCATCTTAGATCACATACGCATCCATAAAATGACCCATGAAAACAGTCCATGGGGTTCGGCCATACTCATGGCCGAACCCTTATGGTTCTTTGCTCAATAATGTCATTTATTTAAATACTAATTGGCTCTACCCCTTAGCCATGTTAAATACATAGTTTAGCCATCCTATAGCCAACCCAAAATCAGTACCCTTATCACATAAAAATCTCCACCATTGGTATGGTTTTATCTCTCCAAAAACCATACCAAAAACAGTCCACAAGGGTCCATGGTTTCCATGTTTCCCAACATGAAAACCAACCCTCTTTACATGGGGTTCGGCCCTCCATGTTGGCCGAACCCAATGGTTATTCTTACTATTTTTAAATCTCCAATCATCATGTAATAAACAGCATACATTATCGGGTTTTACCTTTCAAAAACCAACCAATTACTCAAACAAGATCATGGGGTTCGGCCATCCCATGTGGCCGAAACCAATGATACACTTACACCATTTTAATCAACTTAATCCAAGGTTTTATTTTCTTGAAGTATTCGGCCATTCCATGGCCCAAACATGACATCCAATTTCATGATTCAAACACCCATAACAGTTCATCATTTTATATGGTTTTAATTTCCAAAAACCATCACCATCATCCACTTGTTTCCATGGGGTTCGGCCATGCAAAGTGGCCGAACCCAATGGTCCATTTCCATCTTTTAATCCACTGATTTAGACCATATAAACTTCAGTCCTTGATGACCTTCAAGTCCATATTTTAACCTTTTTAAAACATACATTTTATGTCCAATAAAACATCTAAAAACAGTCCTATACTTGTATGGTTTTAAATTCCAAAAACCATCCAAATCAACCAATTGTTTCCATGGGGTTCGGCCATCCAAAGTGGCCGAACTCCATGTTCTCAATTTCCATCCTTTAAACCTTATCATCACACTTTAAAACCATACTTATTTCGGCCACAAAATGACCCAAAAATCAGTCCATAAAACCCATGGTTTTCATGTTTCCAAAACATGAAAACCATGCAATCTTTTACATGGGGTTCGGCCCTCCATGGTGGCCGAACCAATGGAGGGCCGAACCCAATGGTTATTTTCACCATTTAAATCCTCCATAATCAGGGTTAAACATTGGTGTATTCAGCCATGACCATGGCCCAATACATACCCTACTTGTTTTATGTTTTTAAACCAAAATATCATAAAGATACTTACCAAATTTTCCAAACTTCCTCCTTGTCTTTGATCCTTGTTTTCTCCCTTTTATTTCTTCTTTTCTTTTTGCTGTTTTGTGCTTGATCTACTAGTGTAAAATCCTCTGATGTTCTAGCTAGGAAGAACAACGAATTGGAGAGAGGAGAGAGGGAGAGAGAGATGAGGAAAATCTTAGGCTTTGCAATGATAAATCGGCCAAGTGATGGTGTTCATTGGTTTTGTATTTCAGCCACCATAACCCCTCCACTTCCTCATCAATCCATGCACAAAATGATGGGCATTGGGTGCCCTCCAAGGCACCCCTTGGCAGCTACCCATGCAGCCATTCAGATCCCCAAGCAACTCATCTCAAAACCCATGTTTTTCCATTAATCATACACCATTGAACTCACCAAAACAAGTCCCCAACGTGTGGGACTTGTTTTGGTTGGTTTGAGACCAGCCAACCTCTTCAAATTACCATTAAACTCACTGATTTACAGTCCCTTGGATTTCCATTTGGACTCACCCAACTCAAGATATTTTTATTCCAAACCCAACTCATCACATTTAATGCTCCATCTTTGAGTCAACTCTTTTCTTAATTTAGACTCACTCCAAATCAGTCCAACTCAAACTGAATTATCTCACACTTGAGTTCCATTGAGGGCCCACACAGTCATCCATGGTCAAACTAGTCAAACCGACCCGTTGGGTCCACCTTTAGCTCCTTGACCCGTTTTTTGACTCCATGACCCAAATATGGAATTTTGGTCATTTGCAAATGGTTTTCACATATGGATCAAGCCTACCCATTTCTTCTCCACTTGATTCCCAATCAAATAGGCTTAACCCCATTTAATTTAAATTCACAAAACGATCAAATAATCCAGTAAGACCCGATGGGTCCCATTTGGGCCCTTTGACCCATTTAGCCATTTTTAACCCAATTGATGTAAATTACCCATCCAATCAAACTTAACATTCATAATGTGCTCATATGATCTTAATTTGAGCAATGGGCCCCACCATTTCCTTACTTAACATCACAAAATAATTAATTTAACACATCAGGGGCATTTTCGTAATTATCTACTTCATTGGGAAATTACCCATCCAATCAAACTTGACAATCATAATGTGCTCATAGGGTATACATTTGAACAATGGGCCCCACTATTTCCTTATTTACAATCACATTTATTGAATTCACCAATCTAGGGGCATTTTCGTAAATATTCATCTTATTGAGAAATTGGGGTGTTACATAAAATCATTTGGCCACCATTAAATCTTAAACCCTAAAAATCCAAAATTTCTTGTTTAAGAAAATACTTACAATCCAACCCCTCCTCCGACTTCCGCCACTCCCGTCGGCTTCCTTAGCCTTCTTTCTCCTTCCTCTTGATCTTTGGTAGGCCAAGATGCTTGATCAATGGTGAAACCCTCCTAACTTAGGATTGGCCATAGTAGGGCTTGATTTGAGAGAGAGAGGAGAGGATGGACATGAGAAAGAAGATGGTAGATCTTGACCTTGAAATGGTGGACCACGCTTGCACTTCTTCTCTTCTTTCTTCTCTTCTTCTCTTCCTTTCTTAATTTTCTTCTTCTTTTCTTGTAGTGTGGGGGACGGCCATGAAAGATCAAGAGTGGGAGAGAATGAAATGACGATGGGATAAGATGAAAACCCATCTTATCCCCTTGGTTGCTTATGTCACACTTTATCATAACTTCCCCACCAACCCTAAGATATTTATCATGGTTTTTTTTTTTTTTTGACCCAACTACCTTAGCCAACGTTTTTCTTTTTCATGTTTTGCAATGGGTAGTTTTGGTCTCCCCTCTTTGACCACCTTTTTGATTAACTTAATTAATTACTTAATTAATTAAACCATTACTTAGGTTAATTTAATTTCCATTTAATTTAATTCCATTAAATTTCTTCCATGAAATCCACCCATGGTTGACCAAGTCAACCATGGTGGCCGGCCCCACCTAACCTTGGGTCCACATGCCACCTCACTTGATGAGGTGGAGGTGGGTCCCAATTGGCCACATCACCTTGGTCTAATTCCATCACCAACTTAGGTGATTTAGCTTTAACCAAGTCCATTCCAACCAATTGGATCCTCATTGGGCCCATGGCCCAATTACATTTATGCATACCCATTTATCTTAGGGCTTACATTATCTTAATCCATTGGGTCCCAAGTGGGTATTGGGCCCAATTTGACCATCATTGGCCCAATTGACCATCATTGACCCCTTAAATGAATTTAAATCCAATCCATAATCCATTGGGCCCGAGTTGGGCCTTTGTCCAAATTTTGGTCCATTTACCATTTATTCCATCAAATTTCCCATTTCCACCATTAAAATAAATAATAACCACATATTTATTGATTTAAAAATTTCGGGCCATTACATTAATGGTTGTAAAATAAAAAATCATAATAGCATAGGATTGATTGCACCCATGTGCTTCAACAAAGTTGGAAAACCTACCTGATCTTAATCGATCCTCAACTACAAGCAATCCACGAGTTTACTCGTTCGATTCCGGGTTTATCCTTGACCCTTCATTCATTATACATGCATCCAAAACATTACTTATACATCATTAGCATTTCTTCTCACTAATTCCTTAGTTCTAAATCACAATATTAACCACATAACTTGACTGATCTTGGAGATTTTGAGTGTGGAAAGATCCTTGAGCTCGGATCTCGAATATCTTCTTCTTCTTCTCCCTTGCTTCTCTTCCTTTCCTCTTCTTTCACTTATTCTTTCTTTTTTTTTTGTTTCCAGATGTAAAACGAGAAGAGGAGGGAGTGAGATTGAGAGACATGTAGGAGGTTGCACCAAAGTTTGGGTGGGTGAAGATGGAGGAATGCCTTTCTCTTCTTCCCTTCTCTTTTTCTCTTCTTTTACCTCCTTTCTTTCTAACCTTCTTTTCTCTCTCTTTTCCCTCATTCATGTTGCCCTAGACCATGCGAATGGAAAATGGGGAGAGAGGAATGAGCATAAGCTTTTTTCTCTCTCCATTGTCTCCTTCTTCTCCTTTAGTGAGCAAGCAATACACGTGGAGAGCATGCATTGGTTGACAGTGGCAAGTGTATGATGGGACAAGAGAAGACAGCTGCGTGCATACGACTTCAGTTGCTGGATATTTCTGGATAAATCGACTGAAGTCGATATATTCATTTAGTGTACAGTTGGACACGTCGACCAGGTCAGTATGTCCTTCTAGACAACTTGTTCTCCTCCCGTCACTTCAAACCTTCTCCTGTTAGGATTCATTATACATCGACGAAACTCGATGTATACATCTAAAATCTTTAGTTTTGGGTCAGCTTACCAACATAAGTACCAAACTCGATACATACTAAACTTGGACACATTGACCAGGTCGATATGTCCCTCTGGACATCTTGTTCTCCCCCCTTCACTTCAGACCTTCTCTTGTTAAGATTCATTATACATCGACGAAACTCGATGTATACATCTAAAATCTTTAGCTTCGGGTCAGTTTACCAACATATGTACCAAAGTCGATACATACTAAAGTTGGACACATCGACCCGGTCGATACGTTCTTCTAAAAATTTCAGATTTTCTTATTTATTTTCATCTCATTGTCCCTCATATTTGTTCCCATTGTCCATTCAATGTATATGACCAGTCTCTTTCATTCTTTAACATTCTAATTCAAAATTTCCTCTCATTCCCATTACTAAAGCAAAAATTATATTGATTAACCGGATTGAAATTCTGGGGTGTTATACTAAACAACGGGTCAGTGGTGATGGCTAAATATAGCCTAGAAGGGTATTTTAGTGATTGTATAATTTTTTTGTTTATTTTCTGAAAAATGTTTTGAAAAACACATTGAATTTCGAAATTTTATTAATTAGGTTTTCTAATCGCACACACCCCTCCTCCTCAAGTATAGACACATGAGAACCCGCACTAGTTTCCCCCTTGACGATTGATTTCGATTTCCCTATAGTTTTCGATTTGAAATAAGATTTTGAAAATAGATTAAATATTTGTTGTAGTTATCAAGATTTTAACATAAATTTTAAATAGATAAGAAGAAACTAAATTTAGAAAATTTCCAATTTTTTAGTGATCGTCTTGTAGAGCCCCTCCCTCCCCCCCTCTGATTAGAGTGATTAATTAAGAATATTTTAACGGGAAGAGAAGGGAGGGCGCCACCATGCGATTCAAGTTCGAGTACTAAGACCCAACCCTTGACGGGCCCAAACCTGTGTGTGTGCATATGAACAGAGTCCATTTAAAACTTTTGCAACACACTTTGGTAACCTGTAAAAGCATACATAATATCTGACATACTTAATTTATCATAACCATTCTCATTTCATAAATTCACAATTTCAAGCCAAGCAAGTCTTGAATTTCCTATTAAGTTAAAGTGTCAAATAACATGGGGGTTCACAAGCCTAGTTTTCCAAGCATGTAGGAGTTTACAAATAAATATTACATCTTTCCATGACTCCTACAAATTACGTATTTCTAATCGAAATACAAAACGTGTTAAGACATCTCCAAAATATCCGTTAGTGTTCCAAATCAAGTCTGGGTGTTACTTGGCCCGGCTTCATTGACTTTCTCCTTTCCTGCATTAGATTCTAAAAAGGAAAAAAGAATTGTAGGTTTAGTCACACGCCTAATAGGAATCCCATCGATGTGAGTACCAAGGTGTGAAGTTATAAAATGATCATAAGATAACATAAATATTTGGCGCATTATAAAATCATATTTGCAAAACATACCCATCCCACATTTTGAAATTCATATCGTAATCATAATAAGAAATCATGCATCAATCTCAAAATCATTGTTGAGTTTAAAAATCTTACATTTTTACCCTTTAATTATGATTAAGTTAGCCTTGATTTTGTATATAAAGGATACGTTTAATGGTTTTTCTCTAGTTTTCTAGATAAAAAAGATGGAAAACCAGGATTCATACATAAGACAGTGGATAATTGCTGGAAGAGAGCTTAAAATGGAAATTTAGAATTTCATAATTAAATCATGACACTTTAGGGTTTTGATGTAAATGGAATAATTTGAATCCATTTATGAGAGTCTAAATTTATTCAATATTTAGAATTATAGTGGTATTGATAAATTATTTAATTTCAAAATCAAAGTCTGCAATCAAGAGGCCAAGAGTCTAAGAAGAATATCCATCTGCAATTGGGCCAAGCTTTGCTCCAAATGACAAGACACTGGGCCAGGCCAAACACTTCAGGCGCATTTCCCAATGTGGGCCAAGCTAGAGTGAATTCAAGCCCAACAAGCTTAAGTCCAAGTCTTCAATTCAAGTCCAAGTCCAATTTAAAAGATCCAATGATCTAAGTTCAAATCCAAGTTCACCAATAGAAAGCCCAAATCCATTTTAGGTCCAAACCCAAAAGCCCATAACCCATCTTACCCAACCAATCTTAACCATCCAATTTCCAATCTCCCATCCACACCATCCATTAACCCAATCAACCAATCCAAGCCATTCACTTCATGCATCTCATTTATCCCATGCATCTCACATCATCAAACCCTAGATCCACTTAGTCAATCCAACCCGTTCATGCATCATGATTAGATTTAGGACATTCAATCCATCCACCATATAGATTGTAACGCCCCGGCCCTTTTCACTATGCCGAAAATCAAAGTCTATTTTTTTTTTTAAATAAAGAGTGAGAAAGAGCGCGGACGTCACGACGTGAGTTAAGTCCGAGCTTCCAAAACCCAGCCCTTAACTGGCCAACCCTACGTGTGAGTGGAACTAAGTCCACGAGAACGGTTCACACGTAGAAAGTAAACTTGCGGAATATAAACTTAATGTGGAGTTATAATAGAGTCTATCCTACCAATTTTTAGATAGCAAGGAATTACATCACTTAATATCCTTCCATGGGGTTTGGCCATACAACATGGCCGAACCTTATGGTTCATTATTTCCTCTAAAAATAACATATTTCCATGATTTGTCACCTTGATGGTTCTCATACAAGAAACCCTAGGGTTTGGCCATGCAAAGGCCAAACTATGATCTTAGATCATATACCTTATTCTTGACATGCATGAGGTCCTTTCCATGTATCCATAATAGTTAGGGTTCGGCCATGCAATGGGCGAACCATGATCCGTAATCCATTTTTGCCATGCATGCATACATAACCCGTATATACAAAGTGTCCTTAGTATTTATTATTCATAGCCTATCTTACCCATTAGGGTTTGTTCATTTCCCATCCCATTTCTTGGATGGATTTTAGATCCATGGCCCATAATATTTTGGCCACCATTTAATCCAAGAAAAATGGGATTTCATGGTTTCCTTTAACTCCATCAAAATAAAAATCTTGTTGAGTACAACTTACCGATCCCGCGGCTCCTCCGGTTTCCTTTCCTCCTTATTGTTCCTTAGCCTTTCTTCTTCCTTTTCTCCTTGATCTTCGGCCAATGTGTGAGCTTGATCAAGATAAAATCTCCAAGAGTTTGTTCGGCCAAGATGGGTGTAGGTTTGAGAGATGGAGAGGAGGAGAGAATGGAAAATATTCTAATTCCTTGGTCTTGAGAGAGTGGTCGGCCAAGCTTGGGATCCAATCTTTTGTCTAAGTCTTTTTCTTCTTTCTCTAAGTGTTTTCTTTGTCTTGGATGAGAGAGGGTCGGCTAGGAGAGGGAGGGAGAGAGGGAGAGAGTGAGATGAGAATGAGATGGAAACCCTAGCTTTTCCCATCTTGTTTTGGTTTGCTTGGGTTAGACTCCACCACCTCTCCATTGCCCAATCATAGTCCTTGCATACCCTTCATTTTAGGCTTCTTGTCTAGTATACCACCCCATGTACATAGTTTTGGGTTTGGGTTTCCTTGGTGGTTTGGTGGTTTGGGTGAGGTGGAACCACCACCTCACTTTTGGCCAATGCATGCCCTAGCATGCCCCCAACTTAAGGATCTTGTCTAGCCATGGAGGGTGCATTCCCTCCACATGGCACACCCAACCCCTCCATGGCCAACGGTTTTGGGTCATTTACCATGGGTGGTTTGGTGGTTTGGATGAGGTGGAACCACCACCTCATTTTTTGCCAATGCATGCTCTCCACCTAAGCTTTTGGTCTAGCCAAGGGGGGAGCATGCCCTCCACATGGCACTCCACACTATCCCAACGGTTTTGGATGGGTTTTATCTTGGTGGTTTGGTAGTTTCCACAAGATGAAACCACCCACTTGACTCACTCATTTTCTAGGTGACTCACCCCCATTTAACTCACTCCATGTAATGCAACTCATTCATTTAAATTGATATCTAACGTAGGTCATTCAATTAAGTAATTTAGTTCCACTTATTTATCTTTAATTCACCCATGAATTCACCCATGAATTCACCCATGGTTGACCAAGTCAACCATGGTGGCCGGCCCCACTTATGCCCTAACCCACATGCCACCTCACTTGATGAGGTGGAGTTGGGTCCCACTTGATTATGCCACCTTGATTTATTCAAAACTAACTTAGGTGATTTTAATCAATTAATTCAACTCAATTCACTTTGATCCTCCTTAATTCACCTTTGACTCACCCATGGTTGACCAAGTTAACCATGGTGGTCGGCCCCACCTTGTCTTGGTCCATACACCACCTCACTTGATGAGGTGGAGTGGGGCCCCACTTGGATAATTCCACTCTTACATTTACCCATGAGATGGACCCCATTCCTTTGATCTTAATTGGGTCCATGGCCCAATTAAATTCACTTCTTACCCATTTACCCTAATGCTCAATTCATCTTGACCCATTTGGGTCCTAATTGGGCATTTGACCCACTTGACCACCATTGACCCATTTAAATGAAGTTAATCCAATCCTTGGTCCATTGGACCATACTTGGGCCATTGCCCCAATTTTGATCCATCAACCATCCATTCCATCAAAATTCTTAATTTCAACAATTAAAATAAATAATAGCCAATGTAATTATTGATTTTAAAAATCCAGGCCGTTACATAGATTAACCTTAGGAATAGGATCATCCATGCATTATCTACGCATCCAACCACTTAGATCACACATCAATTATTTAAGCCATTAGGTCTTACTATTTCATCACAACCATCCACATCATTAGGAAAACCCTAGAGCCTCCACATTCATCCATCACATACATAATTTGCACTAGATCTAGGCCATTCATCATACCATTTATTCATCTCCACCTTTGAATAAAAAACCCTCCATTAGGGACATTACCATTTTTATAATTTATTTTTACCAATAAAACCTAGAACCATTAGATTTAACCCAAACCAATCTTAGCCATCCATTCACCAATCCCTAAGTTAGAACAACTTGAATCTCAAGCTAGCCTCCATCGCCAATGCGTTGTCACCACTCTATCCATCCAACACAGTCCACACGATTTTAGCACCTAAATCTTCTCCATGCACTAAGACAAAAATCCATCCAAATACACTCGTAAGATCCCTACACACCTCATCATCCCAATCCTCCATAGCCACACACGATTTTTGCCTATTTTCTTCCTATCCCATTCGAATTTCATGGTCAACCCTCCACCTCATCATCTCATCCATTCATTCATCCGTCCATTTAATCTTAGCCTTTCATATCATTGCACAAGCCAAAATCCTAAAACATCATGCCAAATTCGACCAAGCCACATCCAATCCCTGATTTCTCTCATTCCAATCTTTCCTCCCAAGACACTTTAGCCACCAAGCAACCAATGCGCAGTAAACTCGACCATAGCACTAGGAAGCCCTAATTTTCTATCTTTTAATCCTAGCCACCCATGTTAAGTTAGATCTAATTCCAACCTTCTGTAACGCCCGCCCATTTTCACCATATTTCAGAGTCTATTTTTTTTTTTTTGAATTAAATCAAAGTGACAACGGCGCGGACGTCACGACGCTAGTTAAGTCCGAGCTTCTAAGGCCCGGCCTTAACTGGCCAACCCCACGCGTGCGCGGAACGAAGTCCACGAGTACGGTTAACGCGTAGGAAGTAAGTTCGCGGAACATAATTATATGCGGAACATTATAATAGATACTATCCTACCGCTTTTAGATAGAAGGGAAGATACAACATTAAATTACCAAACTACCCCCATGTTCATGATTATGTCTCAAAATATTAACGTACAGAGTTTAATCTAGACCATAGTAAGAAATCCAAAATTATTACAATTCACCAAGCTAAGCTACTTGAGTTACAACATTTCCAAAATAAAATTTTGATAAACAAAGTAGCCGCTTTCCCACGCCCCTAAGCCTGACTCCCATCACATCCACTGTTTCCTCCGTCTCCTGTATCACCAGCTAGGGTGGAAGTAGGGCGTTAGTCAACGCACCCAGTAGGACTCCGAGTAGGGCTAGCACATGATTAGTAATAACAAGCATACTGATAGCAATATAATAAAACCATATGATGAATGCCATGCCATGGGTGTCTATGCCATGTGTCCCACCCATCATCTACATCATCATGAAATATCATATCCCCATTGACTGGCAAATCCTTGTCAAGGTGTCCCCATGTTTGCTTCTCGGTCGCCCCGACGGAGCATGGACTCCGGTGACACCATATCAATGTCCCCATGTCTGTTCTTGGTCGCCCCGACGGAGCATGGACTCCAGTGATACCATATCAATGTCCCCATGTCTGTTCTCGGTCGCCCCGACGGAGCATGGACTCCGGTGATACCATATCAATGTCCCCATGTCTGTTCTCGGTCGCCCCGACGGAGCATGAACTCCGGTTTGTTTATTTTTTTCCGCCCATGCCATTCATGAGATGTAGTGCATTATGCTATGTAGTATATATAGATAAACCATAATTTTTGATACACCATACATAGCTATATAATGCATAATGTTAAAATATAATCCATATGATTCATAACTTAAAACTCGTCATAAGATAAATCATAATCATAAATCCATCATAAGCCAAACCAAAATAATTTAAAATACCATCATATATCCATCGCTTACAAAAAGGTAGGAATCCTACCAAATACTGATAACGTCCTTTTTCGTTCTCGTCCGATAATTCGGGTCGCCGTTCGCGTACCGTTGCGATGTGCCAATACCTTATTATACATTTCCCAAGTTAGTCTATATCTTATCCACGATTAAGTCTCTAACTGATCATAAGCCTATGTTCATTAGTGATCTTTAACCACATTATAAGATTACTATAATCAACCCTTATCTTGGCCTCTTTTTCAATTGATTTCAACACGTATATAATTCAATCCATAACTGATCTATACACCTGGATCCATTAATGACTTACCAATCATGTCATAGGATCATTAAAATCAGTCCCTTTAATTTAATATCATCTCCATTCAAAAACTGTACATTTCAATTCAATCGACTGAACTATGAGTTCAGTCGACTGAATCATGAGTTCAGTCGACTGAATCACAGATTCAGTCGGCTGATTTTGAATCAGATTGTCTGTTTGTCTTGCTAGTTCAGTTTCAGTCAACTGAAATATACATTCAGTCGGCTGAAACATGGTTCATACCCTCTCAGTCGACTGAATCACAGATTCAGTCGGCTGATTTTGAATCAGATCGTCTGTTTGTCTTGCCAGTTTATTTTCAGTCGACTGAAATACACATTCAGTTGACTGAACTATCAACCATCCGTTTACGTGTTTAATAAGCATTCCTTCAGTCTACTGAATCATATATTCAGTTGGCTGAAACTTCCAGAACCCTTTTCTTGTCCGAGACGTTTGTGTTCAGTCGACTGAATCCTCTGATTCAGTCGGCTGAAACTCCCAGAAACTCCTTCTGTTTTCAGCCACCATTAGTTCAGTGGACTGAAACTCTAGTTCAGTCGGCTGAAACTCCCAAAAGCTCGTTTCTGATTCGTCCATAGTCAGTTCAGTCGACTGAATCCCTGATTCAGTCGGCTGAAACTCCCAGAACTTCGTTTCTGGTTCGTTCATTATCTGTTCAGTCGACTGAATCGTCAGTCCTTTCCATTGTATGTTTTGTACTTCCTTCCTTTGCGATTTCTCTTAAAAGAGCCATAACGGCATGTTTGGAAATACTTACAATCCTTGGTTTTCCCGGTTGTCTCTTGCTCCTCTTGCTCCTTAGCCTTTCTCCTTCTTCTTCCTCCTTGATACTCGGCCAATGGTGAGCTTGATTAAGGTAAGGTCATCAAGGTTTGGTTCGGCCAAGGTGTAACAGCTTTGGGAGGGAAAAACGGAGGAGGAAATGGGAAAATATCACAAGTCTTGGGTCTTAGGAGTGATCGGCCAACTCTTAGCTTCTTCTTCCCTTCCTTCTAAGTCTCTTTCTCTTTCTTTCCTTAGTGTATTCTTGGTCTTGCAAGAGGGAGGACGGTTTGGAGAGGAGAGGAAGAGAGTGAGAGGGAGATGGGTGTGATGATTGGTTTGACTCCCTCCACCAACCAAGCATGGAGGGAGGTATGGCCTTGCATGCCCCCAATTTTAGGGCCTTTGTCCCCTTAGTGGGGGTGGCTGGAATGGGTTTGAGTCACAACTCATTCCAATGAGTTTGGTGAGTCAAATAAGATGGGAATCATCTTGACTCACCCAATCATATAGTTTGTTATTTAACTTAGCCCTTTTAATTTCATAATTTAATTTCTATTTATTCTCCTTCAATTCCTTAATGAATCCGCCCATGGTTGACCAAGTCAACCATGGTGGCCGGCCCCACCAATTTCTTAGCCAACCGCCACCTCACTTAATGAGATGGAGGTGGACCCCACTTGCTTATGTCCCTTGGTCTATTCAAGGCTAAACTTAGGTGTTTTATATTAATTAAATTTACTTTGTTTACTTGGGTCCTCTTTAATTCCATTTTGACTCATCCATGGTTGACCAAGTCAACCATGATGGTCGGTCCCACCTTTTTCCTTGGAGTTGAATCAATTTGATCCGTTGGGTCCCACACGGTTATCGGGCCCACTTTGACCATCATTGATCCCTTTGATGGATCTCATCAAATCCATGGTCCATTGGACCGCACTTGGGCCTTTGTCCAAATTATGATCCATTTAATATTCATGACATCAAAGTTCCCATTTTTCCATTATTAAAAAAATAATTGCCATATACATATTGATTTAAAAATTCAGACTATTACAATAGAATCCTCTTTTAAAATTTTCTTCCCGAAAATTCGAGCGAAGTAGGGGTTCTAACAACTCATGTAAAGAGCTCTGGATAAACGACTTTCATTTCCGACTCAAGTTCCCAAGTGGTCTTTTCATTGCCATGCCGTTCCCATACCACTTTGACGAACTGAATGGCTCGGTTCCGCAGCACCCTTTGTTCACTTCCAATAACTCTGACCGGCTTCTCCACATATGTCACATCGTTTGTACATCGATGTCTTGAACATTTATCACATGAGAAGGATCAGGATTGTACTTTCTCAGCATGGACACATGAAACACATCATGTAGAGATGACAGCTGTGGAGGGAGCGCTAACTGATAAGCTACTCCTCCCACCCTCTTCAGTATCGGAAACGGCCCCACAAATCTAGGCGTCAGTTTTCCTTTCTTTCCGAACCTCATGTGCCCTTTCCGTGGCGAGACTTTTAAGAACACTAAGTCTCCCACCTCAAATTCGAGGAACCTTCTCCTCTTGTCGGCGTAACTCTTCTGACGGCTCTGTGCAGTGAGTAGATGTTGCCGTAACAACTTAATCTGTGTTGTAGTCTCTGCAGCCAAATCCGGCCCAATCAATGTAGGCTCACCGGCCTCTGTCCAACACACTGGTGATCTACACGGCCTACCATACAAGGCCTCAAATGGGGCCATTTGAAGGCTTGCCTGGTAGCTGTTATTGTAAGAGAACTCCACCAGTGGCAAATGATCTTCCCATCCGCCCTTGAAGTCTAGCATGCATGCTCTCAGAATATCTTCCAGTGTCTGTATCGTCCTCTCTGACTGTCCATCAGTCTGTGGATGAAATGCTGTGCTAGTTAATACGTCGGTCCCCATAGCCGACTGCAGGCCCTGCCATACTCTGCCGGTGAATCGGTCATCCCTGGCGGACACAATAGACCGGGGAATACCATGTAACCTGATGATTTCCCGGATGTACCGTCGACCCAAAGTCTCCGATGAATCTGTCATCTTGATGGGAAGGAAATGTGCAGACTTGGTCAATCGGTCCACGATGACCCATATCGCATCGTTGCCCTTTAATGACCTAGGCAACCCTGTTACAAAGTCCATGGATATGTGCTCCCATTTCCATTCTGGCACCGGTAAGGGTACGAGTAAACCCGGTGGTTTCCGATGTTCTGCCTTAACCTGCTGACAGGTTAAGCAACGAGCAACAAACTCTGCCACATCTTTCTTAAGTCCATGCCACCAATAGTGCCTCTTAAGATCATGATACATCTTGGTGCTGCCCGAGTGGATAGAGAGTTTGGTTTGGTGTGCTTCAATCAGCAATTCTCTTCTGCAATTCTTAGGCACATATGTCCTGCCTCGGAACATAAGACCCTATCCTGGTCGTAGCTCCCACTCCGGTATAACCTCACCGGTAGACATCTTAGCCCAAATCTCTTCCACTTCTGGATCTGTCCGTTGCTCCCGTTCAATCTCGGAGACCATATTGGATCGTATGATCAGATTATATATGGTCCCATGATTATTGAGGTAGAGTTTAAATTCTCTGATGGTATTCAGTACCTCCCATTCCGTCCTGATCAAGCTAGCTACTGTCGCGTGTGACATGCGGCTGAGGGCATCCGCAACGTTGTTCGCCTTGCCAGGATGATACTGAAGTGCGAACTCATAGTCCGCCAGATATTCCATCCATCTGCGCTGTCTCCTGTTGAGTTCTTTCTGATCAAATAAGTATTTCAGACTCTTGTGATCCGAGAACACCTCAAACTTTTCACCATAGAGGTAGTGTCTCCAGCTTTTGAGAGCGAAAACCACTGCTGCTAGTTCTAGATCATGTGTGGGATAATGGCGTTCATGAATTTTCAACTGTCTTGATCCGTACGCCACTGCACGATTACCTTGACTGAGTGTGCACCCCAATCCCTCACCAGAGGCATCACAGTACACTTCATAATGTTTGCCTCTTTCCGGCAAGATCAGAATAGGAGCGGTCGTAAGCCTCTCCTTTAACTCCTCAATCTCTGGTTGCACAGATTCGACCACTCAAACTTGACTCCTTTCTGAGTGAGTCGGGTAAGTGGAGCTGCAATCTTGGAGAAGTCCATGATGAATTTCCGGTAGTAACCGGCTAATCCCAGAAAACTGCGGATCTCGGTCACATTTGTCGGCGCTTTCCATTCCTTGACTGCTGCTACCTTAGCCGGGTCCACGGTGATACCTTCCTTTGATATGATGTGCCCCAAAAAGTTGACTTCATATAGCCAAAATTCACACTTGCTGGCTTTGGCATACAATTGGTTCTTTCTCAAGGTGTCTAGGACTATCCGCAGGTGTTCGGCATGTTCCTTCTGACTTTTGGAGTAGATCAGAATATCGTCAATGAATACGATCACAAACTGATCCAAGTAAGGACGGAATATTCTATTCATCAGATCCACGAACACCGCCGGTGCATTAGTAAGCCCAAATGGCATGACTACATACTCATATAGGCCATACCGTGTCCTGAAGGCAGTCTTCTCTATGTCCTCCTCTCTAACCCGGATTTGATGATATCCGGACATTAAATCAATCTTGGAAAAGTGAGAGGAACCCCTAAGCTGATCAAATAGATCGTCAATCCGAGGTAGGGGATACTTATTCCTGACAGTTAGTTGATTCAACTTTCTATAATCCACACACATTCGCAGAGTACCGTCTTTCTTCTTCACAAATAGTACCGAGGCTCCCCATGCGGATGTGATGTTCCGAATAAAATCCAGTCTGAGCAGTTCATCAATCTGCTTCTTCAACTCGGTCATCTCAGCTGGTGCCATTCTATAATGGGGTAGTGATGCTGGAGTGGCGCCGGGATATAATTTGACTTCAAAGTCTATCTCCCTCTTGGGTGGTAAACTAGGGAGTTCTGTTGGAAATACCTCGGCATAATCTGCTACTACCGCCGGAAGTTTGGTTATTGGTGCCTTATCTAATCTGAGACTATTCAAGGCAAGATGGTTTAATTCTTCCTATAGCTTTCTAGGGATGCCCTGCCTGTCAGCGTGTACCACATACCGCTTTCCCTCGGGTGACCAAAATATCACCCTATGAAGGTGGCAATCAATGTGAGCCTGATATGTAGTCAACCAGTCCATGCCAAATATAACGTCGTATTCAGCCATATCGATTACTAAGTAGTTGGACTCGAATCTGAACCCCGCGAGTTCAGTGTTCAATGCCGTACATATGAGTCCCAGTGATGTGTCTCCAACAGGGGATACAACGGTGAGTGATGTGGACAAGTTTTGTACTAACGTGCCCGTGGCAGATATGAATGCAGCAGATATAAATGAATGTGAAGCTCCAGTGTCAAATAATGTAACAGCATAGGAACTACCAATTAGAGCCATACCTTGCATCATCGAGCGATCCACCACTACTGGAGTCGGTATGGTGAAGAGTCGTCCAGATCCGGTAGGGGTTGGCGCCCGTCCTGCCTGGTTGTATGCTCTGCCCCCCCGCGACTGAGTCGATCTGGATGGAGGGCGGAAGGCACCCCTGGAGTTAGAGGGTCGGTTGATCTGTGGGCAATCCCTCTTGAAGTGGCCCTGTTGGCCACACTGGTAACATGTGTTCCCACCTCCAGGAACCTGTGTGACTGATGTTGATGAGGAGGGCTGATTGGGGCGAAAGCTCCCCGTAGAGCCTGTGGAGAATGAGGGTCGGCTAGAGTTCGGGCGGAATTTCTTATTGGGTTGGAATGTACCACGCCCACCTTGCCCTCGGCAGTTGTCAAACTGCATTATTTCGTTCAACTCTCGCTCTGCTATGGTGGCCCTGCTGACCACTCCTGCCAGTGTGGGCTCGTTGAAAATGGTCACTCTAGCCTTGATGTTTGGCCGAAGGCCACGTTCGAATTTGCGGGCCCTTCGGTGTTCAGTATCCACCATGTAGAATGCATAGATGGATAGCTTAAGGAATTCTCTGTGGTATTGTGCCACTGTCATGCTGCCTTGTACCAATGAGATGAAGGCTTCAGTCTGGCTCTCTCTTTCTTCCTCCGGAAAGTATTGTTCTAGGAAGGTGGCTGAGAACATTCCCATGTCATGATGGTCCTTTCCCCTTCTAGCACTAGGGCTTGTTGCTTTTCTACAACTTCCCACCAACTACTGGCATCTTCGATCAGTTGAGAAGTGGCCAGTAAAATTTTATCAGTAGGACTGGAAATTTGGAGCAGATTAAAGATCTGAGTGATCCTTTTTAACCAGTGTTCCGCTCCAACAACCCCTTCTGTTCCCCTGAAGTAGGGAGGGTGCTGTTGTTGAAAATTCTTGACCATTTTCAGTTTACTGGGGTCGCTGGTGGTCGCATTTCCGCTTGAGTGTTGTTGGAGAGCAGAAAGCGACTGCCGCTTGAACCACATCCCTTAACTCGGGAGGTACACCTTGTATGTTTATACTGTTTTGTCCCTCGGCTGGATGAGGTGGTGGCACCTCCTCTTGATGCGGTGGGTGCACTTCCTCTTGATGAGGCGGTGGTACCTCCTCTTCTACCCGGGGGTTTCTGCGAGTTCTTCTTCTTTGTGGCATTTCCTAAGTCATTGAAAAGAAATATTAACTTAGTTCTTTTCATAACATTGGTGCGTTCATATTTAGCTTTGAAGACATTGCCAATATACCCATACTTAGTTTTGAGGGGATAATTCCTAAGGATTACGTATTGTCTCTCATATTGGGGAAAATTGCCAAATATGCATACTTGGTTTGGGGAAAACTTCCCAAATAACTATGTTTGTCCATTTTTGTGAAGTTGGGGAAAATTTTCCTATGTCTGATAAATCCATCAATGTTATAATGATTGTACTTCCCTTACTATCATTTTCTTACGTCAGATGTGACGCTCAGATTGAATGTTTCAGTCTGAGTCAGTCGAAGTAGATTAACCCGGCCCCCATGAAGCGGACTCCGAAGAGTCGATCAGTTGGAATTCTTATCCGTCAGTGAGACGTGAAACTGTCTTAATCATACTTCGAGAGATTCATTCTTCCGATTTCGCTCTGATACCAACTGTAACGCCCGCCCATTTTCACTATATTTCAGAGTCTATTTTTTTTTTTTTGAATTAAATCAAAGTGACAACGGCGCGGACGTCACGACGCAAGTTAAGTCCGAGCTTCTAAGGCCCGGCCCTTAACTGGCCAACCCCACGCGTGCGCGGAACGAAGTCCACGAGTACGGTTCACGCATAGGAAGTAAGTTCGCGAAACATAGTTATATGCGGAACGTTATAATAGATACTATCCTACCGCTTTTAGATAGAAGGGAAGATACAACATTAAATTACCAAACTACCCCCATGTTCATGATTATGTCTCAAAATATTAACGTACAGAGTTTAATCTAGACCATAGTAAGAAATCCAAAATTATTACAATTCACTAAGCTAAGCTACTTGAGTTACAACATTTCCAAAATAAAATTTTGATAAACAAAGTAGCCGCTTTCCCACGCCCCTAAGCCTGACTCCCGTCACGTCCACTGTTTCCTCCGTCTCCTGTATCACCAGCTAGGGTGGAAGTAGGGCGTTAGTCAACGCGCCCAGTAGGACTCCGAGTAGGGCTAGCGCATGGATTAGTAATAACAAGCATACTGATAGCAATATAATAAAACCATATGATGAATGCCATGCCATGGGTGTCTATGCCATGTGTCCCACCCATCATCTACATCATCATGAAATATGATATCCCCATTGACGGCAAATCCTTGTCAAGGTGTCCCCATGTTTGCTTCTCGGTCGTCCCGACGGAGCATGGACTCCGGTGATACCATATCAATGTCCCCATGTCTGTTCTCGGTCGTACCGACGGAGCATGGACTCCGGTGATACCATATCAATGTCCCCATGTCTGTTCTCGGTCGCCCCGACGGAGCATGGACTCTGGTGATACCATATCAATGTCCCCATGTCTATTCTCAGTCGCCCCGATGGAGCATGGACTCCGGTTTGTTTATTTTTTTCCGCCCATGCCATGCATGAGATGTAGTGCATTATGCTATGTAGTATATATAGATAAACCATAATTTTTGATACACCATACATAGCCATATAATGCATAATGTTAAAATATAATCCATATGATTCATAACTTAAAACTCGTCATAAGATAAATCATAATCATAAATCCATCATAAGCCAAACCAAAATAATTTAAAATACCATCATATATCCATCGCTTACAAAAAGGTAGGAATCCTACCAAATACTGATAACGTCCTTTTTCGTTCTCGTCCAATAATTCGGGTCGCCGTTCGCGTACCGTTGCGATGTGCCAATACCTTATTATACATTTCCCAAGTTAGTCTATATCTTATCCACGATTAAGTCTCTAACTGATCATAAGCCTATGTTCATTAGTGATCTTTAACCACATTATAAGATTACTATAATCAACCCTTATCTTGGCCTCTTTTTCCATTGATTTCAACACGTATATAATTCAATCCATAACTGATCTATACACCTGGATCCATTAATGACTTACCAATCATGTCATAGGATCATTAAAATCAGTCCCTTTAATTTAATATCATCTCCATTTATCTTATCGGATTAGTAGTGTCTTAGAAAATATTGAAAAACTGTACACTTCAATTCAGTCGGCTGATTTTGAATCAGATTGTCTGTTTGTCTCACCAGTTCAGTTTCAGTCGACTGAAATATACATTCAGTCGGCTGAAACATGGTTCATACCCTTTCAGTCGACTGAATCACAGATTCAGTCAGCTGATTTTGAATCAGATCGTCTGTTTGTCTTGCTAGTTTATTTTCAGTCGACTGAAATACATATTCAGTCGGCTGAACTATCAACCATCCGTTTACGTGTTTAATAAGCGTTCCTTCAATCGACTGAATCATATATTCAGTCGGTTGAAACTTCCAGAACCCTTTTCTTGTCCGAGACGTTTGTATTCAGTCGACTGAATCCTCAGATTCAGTCGGCTGAAACTCCCAGAAACTCCTTCTGTTTTCAGCCACCATTAGTTCAGTGGACTGAAACTCTAGTTCAGTCGGCTGAAACTCCCAGAAGCTTGCTTCTGATTCGTCCATTGTCAGTTTAGTCGACTGAATCCCTGATTCAGTCGGCTGAAACTCCCAGAACTTCGTTTCTGGTTCGTTCATTATCTGTTCAGTAGATTGAATCTCTGATTCAGTCGACTGACTGTTTCGTCAGTCCTTTCCATTGCATGTTTTGAACTTTCTTTCTTCGTGATTTCTCTTAAAAGAGCCATAACGACATGTTTGGAAATACTTACAATCCTTGGTTTTCCCGATTGTCTCTTGCTCCTCTTGCTCCTTAGCCTTTCTCATTCTTCTTCCTCCTTGATACTCGGCCAATGGTGAGCTTGATTAAGGTAAGGTCATCAAGGTTTGGTTCGGCCAAGGTGTAACAGCTTTGAGAGGGAAAAATGGAGGAGGGAATGGGAAAATATCACAAGTCTTGGGTCTTAGGAGTGATCGGCCAACTCTTGGCTTCTTCTTCCCTTCCTTCTAAGTCTCTTTCTCTTTCTTTCCTTAGTGTAGTCTTGGTCTTGCAAGAGGGAGGACGGTTTGGAGAGGAGAGGAAGAGAGTGAGAGGGAGATGGGTGTGATGATTTGTTTGACTCCCTCCACCAACCAAGCATTGAGGGAGGTATGGCCTTGCATGCCCCCAATTTTAGGGCCTTTGTCCCCTTAGTGGGGGTGGTTGGAATGGGTTTGAGTCACAACTCATTCCAATGAGTTTGGTGAGTCAAATAAGATGGGAATCATCTTGACTCACCCAATCATATAGTTTGTTATTTAACTTAGCCCCTTTAATTTCATAATTTAATTTCTATTTATTCTCCTTCAATTCCTTCATGAATCCACCCATGGTTGACCAAGTCAACCATGGTGGCCGGCCCCACCAATTTCTTAGCCAACCGCCACCTCACTTAATGAGGTGGAGGTGGACCCCACTTGATTATGTCCCTTGGTCTATTCAAGGCTAAACTTAGGTGTTTTATACTTAATTAAATTTACTTTATTTACTTGGGTCCTCTTTAATTCCATTTTGACTCATCCATGGTTGACCAAGTCAACCATGATGGTCGGCCCCACCTTTTTCCTTGGAGTTGAATCAATTTGATCCGTTGGGTCCCACACTATTATCGAGCCCACTTTGACCATCATTGATCCTTTTGATGGATCTCATCAAATCCATGGTCCATTGGACCACACTTGGGCCTTTGTCCAAATTATGATCCATTTAATATTCATGACATCAAAATTCCCATTTTTCCATTATTAAACAAATAATTGCCATATACATATTGATTTAAAAATTCGGGAGATTACACTTTCATCCATCAACTTAAACCTAGTTTTGATCCTAGCCCAGTAACCCACATACCAAACTCGAATTTGACTCTGGAGCGAAAGAGGACCAAAGGATTGAAGAGAAGACCAAGAGAAGACTCAAAGATACATAGAGAATTTGAATTTCACAAGTAAGTTTCTTTTGTAATTTCAATTTCCAAATATCTTGTATTCGATCAATCCTATATTAATTCTTCCAATAAATAATCAAAGGACAACCCGTTTAGAATCTTGAAACATCCAATTTCTAAATTCCTTTTGTGATTGTCTTTGACTCGACTTAAAGATTGTATGCTTTAGTTATTTAATCGGACATGAAATAGTTCGGACTTATGTTAAAATTGTTAGATCTAAGTTACTACGGTTTGGTTTTATAATTTAAAGTATATGATGTTAACGTTGATAATAAAAGTGAATTGGAAGTTAGATCTTTACGTGAATTTCAAATCTAGGTCATCTGTTTATTTCGACGAACAGTCTTTTCCAAACAACCACCTTTTACGTTACTGCATTTATATTTTTGTCATTTTTTTTTTTTGCCGATTTACTTTTCATGTTTATTTCACTTGACTTGAATGTTGTATTTTAGTTTTTCTTTTTAAGTCTTTAATATCTTTTAAAATGTATTTATTTCATGTACTTAAAACCTCCCTAACAAATTGATTAACTAGTTAAGACTAAATTTAATTAGAACTAGATTTTGTGAATTAGGATGTGAGATGAGATTGTTTATAAATTCTTAATTAAAACATTACTTTAATAACTTTTAATCAATGCTCTAAAATTGTAGATCTATTTTTTTTATTGAAGGTTTGATTCGTTAGAAATATACTTTTAAATATTAAAATTGAGTTTCTATCCTAGATTTAATTTTGAATCTTGGTTTTCTAAGAAACATAAAAATTAAAGCATGTGTATTTTGAATGTTTCCTTTGGGTTCGACCTCGCACTCAATCGCTGTACTATAAATGGTTCATGCTCTTACGAGATTTACAAATTTAAAACACATCAACAATCGTAAACATATCATAATCATTAACACACTTCCCAACTGTCTTAGAAATCAACATGACATGAAATGCCATGGGTACCATGAATTCTATGCAAACCCTTTCATGCCCCATGCATTGAAAGATCTATCTTTCTCATTCAACGGTTTCGTCATTGGCCACTTATGTCCGTAGCTTTACCGTGGTATTCGGCTGGGAGCTACTACCCAATACTTAGCATTTAACCAGAACAACAGGGGGAGTGCTACCACCCATTCTATATTGTGCAAGTTTCGGGACTCACACCCAGGAGCTTTCAACCCATCTTACATGCCCTCCTTAATATTACATGGACTGGACCAAAATGTATAATTTTGTATATAATTCGTTCTCATAAGTATTAAATGCTTATGCATTCCCTTCCCTCATGAATGCATGAATTGCATGTGTGAGAAATCCCTTGACAATAACAAATCTCTTTACATTTCTAAACAAGATAGCATATGTATTAGATTCCATGTCCAAAACAAATCATACAATATATTTCATAATTTTGAAATCCAAACAAGATACACATATTCACTATGGCACTTCAATGAATGTAGGAAAACCTACATGATTACAATGGAACGGTAGTTAGGATTGATCTTGGAACTTCCTCATACAATGTCAGGGTTACTCCAAGTTTTTTGTTCATTCCATGCATTCAAAATGTAAATCTTTAATCATAATCTTGGATCATTTCATTTATTTGGGTCTTAGTTAAGAACTAGCAATTATTTAGTGAAGGTCATTAGGGAACAAGGAGAACCCAAACACATAAATCACTTTGATTAAGCTAAATCCCCAATTTTGCTAACTGTCCTGCAGTACATATCGACTTTGGTTGATATGTCCTGTGGGACAGATTCTGTACACATCGACTAAGGTCGTGTAACGCCCCGCCCTCTCAGAGAAATCAGAGTCTAATTTTTTTTTTAAAAAATAATAATAGAATAACACTGGAAGAGAGCGGGCGGCGTCACGACGCGAGCTAAGTTTGGACTTCCTAAGTCCGACCCTTAACTGGCCACCCATGTGTGCATGGACTAAACCCACGATAACAATCCACACATGTAACTAAACAAGTTATGCAGAATAAACTAGACTAACTGCGGAATTAGACTGAATAGATAGCATGTACAAGTCTCAATTATTAAATAACTTAATCCAAACATCCATTGTCAATACCATAAACAAACCATAGTAAAGTTTACTAGCTGTTACATGTCCATAAAATATAACTCAAAAGACAGTAAATAAGACATCCCAATCATCAATCAAGCGTTTAAGCTTGGCTCCCCTCCAGGTCCACGACCTTCTCTTTCCCTTTTCCATTTCCTGCATTATCCTCTATGGATAGAATTAGGGCGTTAGATCAACGCGCCCAGTACGATTTCCGATTAGGGCTACCACATGGTTAGTATATAAAAACATGCATATATCATTATATATATGGTCATCAAAACAGGTAAATCAATGCTATGTAAATATGCACATGTAATGAGTCCCTCCCATCATGCATATACATAGCCATCACTTGACGAGACTCTCATCGTCAAGGTAAATCACAATACACTTTCATTTCTTCTTGATGATATTCCTCCTGGCAGGGACCCTCATCGCCTAATGAGGCCGATGTGGCTCTCATCATCATAATATTTCTCCTGGCGGAACCCTCATCACCTAAGGAGACCAATGTGATTCTCATCATTATAACATTTCTCCTGGCGGGACCTGCATCGCCTAAGGAGACCAATGTATTTCTCATCATTATAACATTTCTCCTGGCGGGACCTGCATCGCCTAAAGAGACCAATGTATTATCATGATCATGATACTACTCCTGGCGGGACCCTCATCGCCTAAGGAGGTTTCACAGTTGCATCACAGCATGTCACCGGAGTGTGGGCTCCGGGTTCCATAATCATCATCCCATGTCCATGCATGAGATACCAATGAATAGATGCAACATGTAAATAAATCTCATCATTCAAAATATGATAAATAATAGTATAACAATGTCTCATAAAAACCATCATGAAAACAAGTGTAAATGTGGTTACAAGTAGGTAGGAAACCTACTGAGAATTCGCTTAAGTGACCGTTCCTTTCAAGCGTCAACCGATCACGACTAGCGTGCCGTCAAAGAGATCTGTCACCTTGTTCACATAAACCATGAATCAACTTTAATCCCAAGCATTTATTTTGATGGGGTTCGGCCATACAACATGGCCGAACCACATCATCTAAGTTTGGTCCCTCATTTCATCTCTTGATTGTTACCCTTATTCACAAAACTGCCATAGCTACCAATACTTAGTTATATCATGCTTTTAACTTTAAAAACCACCGATTATTTCCGTGAAATGGATTCATAAAACCCATAGTCATGGTCCATGGGGTTCGGCCATACATATGGCCCAACCCAATGCTTTCCACATTTGAACCTTCATGTCACAACTTAGCCATAGTACCCTCATGGGTCGGCCATGAAATGGCTGACCCATGACTTGTCCAAATGTTCACTTGGAACCCTTTTAAATACTTCATATTGTTCCATAAACTTCAAACTTGAAACCCTTTGATTCAACAAAACAGTCCACATAAAATGGTCCATGGGGTTCTACCATACACATGGCCGAACCCAATGGTTCCCTTGGTTCAATGATTCCATCCTATGTACTTAACTTAGGCTTTACTCTTTAATCATAAGAACCATATGGTTCAGCCATCCAATGGCTAACCCAAAACAGTTCCTATATCACCATTTTAATCACATAGAAATCCCATAATATTGCATTGTTTTTGTCCCTCAAAACCATTACAAATCACCATAAAATTATCACACCATTTCATGGGGTTCGGCCATCCCAATTGGCCGAACCTTATGGCCTATGATTTAAACCCCTTTTGTCAAATACTTAGCCTTATTTAAAACATGTAAACCTCTCCACCATTGATATGATTTCTATCTCTCCAAAGCCCTGCCAATCATCAAATACTTTCATGGTGTTCGGCCATCCAAAGTGGCCGAACCCTATGTCCATGACTTGGTCCTCTTACACATATTTTATGTCTCATTAACCATGTAATAATCAGTATAATATTACCGGATTTTTACCTTTCAAAAACCATCCAATAACCAACCCAATTTCATGGGGTTCGGCCATCCAAGGTGGCCGAACCCAATGATGCATTTTATCAATCTATACCAACTTTACCCAAGGTTAAATTCCTTGATACATTCGGCCATTCCATGGCCCAAAACATGACACTCAATTCTTTTCAAAACATGCATTTAGGTCTAAATAAAACATCCAAATCAGTCCATCACTTTCCATGGTTTTCACTTTATAAAAACCATCAACATGACCATCACATTTCATGGGGTTCGGCCAACCAAGGTGGCCGAATCCTATGGTCCATGTTTTCTATCTTTTAACCATCAATATACCTACTCGATACCCTTGGTAGATTCGGCCAACCCATGGCCAAATCATGTTTCATTTATCCCATTTTATTAAACAAAAATCCATGGAAATGCTTACCAAATTCCAAGCTTTTCTTCTTGTCTTTGCTCTTTCCTTTCTTCACTCTTGTTTCCTTCCTTCTTCCTTAGCTTCTAGCCGAATTGGTGCTTGATCAAAGGTGGAAAACACCACTGCTGGTTCGGCCAAGAGAATGAGTTTGGAGAGAGAGGGAGGGAGATGGATTTCTAATGACTTGCAATGACAAATTCGGCCAAAGGAGGTGTTCATTCCTTTTGTTAAATCAGCCACTTAATCCACTCATTTCCCTCATAAAATCTTGCTCATACCAAGGAGACACTTGTTGCCAACCAATGCACCCATTGGCATCCCAACGTTGGAGGCTTGGGTTTCCATATGAGATGGAAACCCCTCCCTATTCCCATGAGATTTTTATCTCATTCTCATTCAATTCCATTTAACATTATGCATGGAAGCTATCATTACAAGTCCCCAACGTGTGGGACTTGTTTTGGTTTGTTTCAGACCAAAGAAGCTCCTCATATTCCATTTGACTCAATGGAAATAAGACCTCTTTGATTTCCATTTTAACTCACCTAACTCAATGGCTTAACTCACCACATTAAATGCCATTCATTTAATACACTTGAGTCCACTCAACCATTTTATTTAAATGCAACTTATTCCAGCCTCAACTCAACTTGATTTGGCTCACAATTGAGCTCACTCAAGGGTCCACATGGTCAACCATGGTCAACATGGTCAATCCGACCCATTGGGTCCCCATTTAGCCCATTGACCCAATTGGCGCCATGACCCAATTATGGGTGATTTAGCCATTTTAAATGTGGTTTTCATGTGTGCATAAGGCCTACCCATTTATGCTCCACTTAATTTCCAATCAATTCAGCTTAACCCCATTAAATTTGGGCTCACCCAATGGTCTAATAATTCCATTATGACCCATTGGGTCCCAATTGGGTCCTTTGACCCAATTAACCATTATGAGCCCAATTTGATGTTCATTACCCATTCAATCAAATTTGACACTTATAATATGCTCATAGGGTCTTAATTTGAGCAATAGACCCCGCTATTTCCTTATTTATAAACACATTTATTAAATTCACCAATCCAGTGGCATTTTCATAGATATTCCTATTATGGAGAAATTGGGATGCTACAGTATAACCCTCTTTTTAAAAATTTCGTTAGGAAAATCGAACGAAGTAGGGTTCCAAAATAAATTACACAAATAATTTGGGGTGAACTGTTCTCATCTCCGATTCAAGTTCCCATGTGGCCTCTTCAACACCATGTCGGTCCCATACCACTTTTACAAACTGAATCGCTCTATTTCGCAACACCCTTTGCTCAGTCTCTAGTATTCTAACTGGTTTCTCGACGTATGTCACGTCGCTTTGTACTTCGATGTCTTGCACATTCAATACATGGGACGGATCGGGATTGTATTTCCTTAGCATCGACACGTGAAACACATCGTGTAAAGCAGCCAATTACGAAGGAAGTGCTATTTGATAAACCACATCCCCCAGTCTTCTCATGATGGAAAATGGTCCGACAAATCTTGGTGACAGTTTCCCCTTCTTCCCAAACCTCATGTGTCCTTTCCGTGGCGAGACTTTTAAGAATACCATGTCCCCCACTTCAAATTCCAGAAACCTTCTTCTTTTGTCAACCTAGCTCTTTCGCCGACTCTGTGCAGTCAATAAGTGCTGACGCATTAACTGAATTTGTGTTGTAGTCTCTGCGACTAGCTCAGGTCCAATCAGTGCAGGCTCACCAGCCACTGTCCAGCACAGTGGTGATCTACAAGGCCTACCATATAAAGCCTCGAATGGGGCCATCTGAAGGCTTGCCTGATAACTATTGTTATACGAAAACTCTATCAGTGGCAGGTGGTCCTCCCATCCACCCTTGAAATCTAACATGCATGCTCTCAACATGTCTTCCAAGGTTTGTATCGTCCTTTCTGACTGTCCATCAGTCTGTGGATGGAAAGCGGTGCTAGTCAGTAGATCTGTCCCCATAGCTGACTGCATGCTTTGCCACACTCTGCCGGTAAACCGGCCATCTCTGTCAGATACTATAGTTCGGGGAATACCATGAAGCCGAATAATTTCCCTGATGTACCGCTGACCCAACTGTCTCAGAAGAATCCGTCATCTTAATAGGAATGAAATGCGCAGACTTGTTCAGTCGGTATACCACGACCCATATGGCATCATTGCCCTTTGAATATCTCGGCAACCCCGACACAAAATCCATGGAAATGTGCTCCCATTTCCATTCTGGCACTGATAAGGGTTTGAGTAACCCTGGTGGCTTTTAATGTTCAGTCTTAACTTGCTGACAAGTTAAACAATGTGTCCACGAATTCCACCACATCCATTTTTAGTCTGTGCCACCAATAATGCCTTTTCAGATCGTGATACATTTTGGTGCTGCCCAGATGAATGGAGAGCTTGGATTGATGTGCCTTAATCAATAGCTCTTTCCTACAACTCTTTGGCACATATATTCTTCCCGAAATAAAAGACCCTGTCCTCGTCGTAATTCCCATTCCGGTATGACTACGCCAGTGGACATCTTGGCCCATATCTCTTCCACTTCCGAGTCTGCTCGTTGTTCTTGTTCAATCTTGGTGACCATATTGGACCGTATGATTAAATTATACATACTCCCACGGTTGTTGATATAAAGATTGAACTCTCGAATGGTGTTCAGCATCTCCCATTCTGTTCTGATCAAGCATGCTACCGATGAATGTGATAGGCAGCTGAGGGCATCCGCCACCTTGTTTGCCTTGCCTGGATGGTATCAAAGTGCAAACTCATAATCCGCTAGATACTACATCCATCTACACTGCCTCAGGTTGAGCTCCTTCTGATCAAATAAATATTTTAAACTCTTATGATCAGAAAATACCTCAAATTTCTCGCCGTAGAGGTAGTGTCTCCAACTTTTGAGAGCGAAGACCACTGCAGCTAACTCCAGATCATGTGTGGGATAAAGACGTTTGTGTATTTTTAACTGTCTTGACCCATATGCCACCACACGTTGACCTTGCATGAGTGAACACCATAGTCCTTTCTCCTGAAGCATCGCATTGTACTTCATATCCTTTGCCCCTTTCCGGCAAAATTAAAATAGGAGCTCTTGTAAGTCTCTCTTTCAGTGTTTCAAATCTCTGGTTGCACTGATCTGACCACTCATACTTGACTCCTTTCTGAGTGAGTCGAGTCAATGGTGCGCTATTTTGGAAAAATCCATGATAAATTTCCGATAATAACCCGCCAATCCTAAGAAACTGCGGGATTTCGGTTACATTCTTTGGCGCTTTCCAGTCTTTCACAGCTGCCACCTTAGCCGGATCCATGGCTATACCATCCTCGAATATAACATTGTCCCAAGAAATTTACTTAAGATAGCAAGAACTCACACTTACTGGCTTTGGCATACAGCTTATTCTGCCCCAAAGTATTCAAAACTATCCGTAGGTGCTCTGCATGTTCTTCCTGACCCTTGGACTAGATCAGGATATCGTCAATGAACACGATTACGAACTGGTCCAGATATGGACAGAAGATTCTATTCATTAAGTGCATGAACACAGCCGGCGCATTTGTGAGTCCAAATGGCATGACTACAAAATCGTATAGTCCATACCGAGTCCTGAAGGCTGTCTTCTCTATATCTTCCTCCCTAACTCGGATTTGATGATAACCAGACATCAAATCAATCTTTGAAAAATGGCTAGAACCCCTCAATTGATCAAATAAATCATCGATCCTGGGTAGAGGGTACTTGTTCCAGGACTGTTAGCTGATTCAGCTTCCGATAATCAACACACATCCAAAGTGAACCGTCCTTCTTCTTTACAAACAATACTGGAGCTCCCCATGACGATGTACTAGTGTCGGATGCATCCTAGCCTGAGCAGTTCATCGATCTGCTTCTTTAGCTCAGACATCTCAGCTGGCGCCATCCGATAGTGTGGTAAAGATATTGGTACAGTGCCAAGGTATAACTTGATTTCGTAGTTGATCTCCCTCATAGGCAGTAAACCAGGGAGTTCCTTTGGAAACACATCCGCAAATTCTTTCACAACTAAGGGAAATTCAGTAATTGGTGTTTTATTTATAATGATATTATTCAATACCACATAGGTTCAACCCTTCCTGCAATCCACTCTGCTTGTTTGCATGAGCCACATATTGCTTTCCTTCAGGTGACCAAGATGTCACTCTTCGGCGATAACAGTCAATGTTGGCCTGGAACTTAACCAACCAATCCATGCCAAATATTATATCATACTCAGACATGTCCAGCACCAGATAATTGAACTCAAATCTGAGTCCAGCTAGTTCAGTGTTAACTGCCGTGCATATCAGTCCCAATGCTGAGTCTCCGACAGGGGACACAATTGTAAGTTTTGTAGCTAATTTTTGAACTAGAGTACCGGTAGCAGTTATAAATGATGCAGCTATAAAGGAGTGTGAAGCTCCAGAATCAAATAGTGCATATGCATAAGAACTACTCACTACTGCCATACCTTGTATCACCGAATGATCCTCATCTTCTGGAGAAGTTAAAGTAAACAATCATCTAGCTCCAGTAGGGTTGGGCGCCCTTCTCGCCCGATTATACGTCCTGCCTCCTTGGGAGTTAACCGGTCTGACTGGTGGACGAGACGATCCTCTGGAGTATGAAAGCCTGTTGAGTTTTGGAAAATCCCTCCGGAGATGACCCGGTTGATCACAGTGGTAGCAGGTGCTCACTCCTCTAGAAGCCTAAGTGACTGCTACAGATTGGGAGGACTAATTGGGACGAAGGCCCCCAGTAGATCCAACAGATGGCGAGGGTCTGCTGAAGTTCGGTCGGAACTTCTTGTTGGGTTGATAAGTACCCCTCCCACTCGGCGCTCGACGGTTGTCCACTTGTGTGAACTCAGCCAATTTTTGCTCAACAATGGTTGCTCTGGTGACCACTTCCGCCAGCGTAGCTGCTTTGAAGACGGTTACTCTGGCCCTAATGTTTGGCCCCAACCCACGCTAGAACTTGTGAGCCTTTCGATACTCCGTGTCCACAATGTAGAACGCATAACATGATAAGCTCAAAAACTCCCGATGATACTCAGCTACTGTCATGGAGCCCTGCACCAATGACAGAAATGCTTGAGTCTGACGTTCCCTCTCCTCCTCTGGGAAATAATGTTCTAGGAACGTCGCTGATAATTGCTCCCGGGTCATTTCAGTTCTTTCCCTCTCTAGCACAAGTGCCTGCTGTTTCTCCACTACTTCCCACCATTTACCAGCGTCATCTATCAGCTGTGACGTGGCCAATAAAATCTTGTGGGAGTGATTCTTGATGTTCAATAGAGTCAGTATCTGGGAGACCTTCTTCAGCTAGTTCTCTGCTCCAACAGGCCCCTACCTTGAAATAAGGTGGCCGCTGTTGTTGGAAGTCCCTGACCATGTTCCGGTCACTAGCCTCACTGGTGCTTCCACCTCCATTCAGATGTTGTTGGAGGACGGAAGTAACTATAGCTTGTACCAAGCTTTGTAGTTTAGGCGGCACATATGGTATTGGTGTATGTACGCCGCTGTTGTTGTTCTCCTCTTCCTCCTTATCATGGAGTGATTTCTCAGACCCATGCTGAGGTTCTTCCTCATCTTTGTCACGTACAACTTTCTCCTTTATAAATTGAGATAACTCCTCTTCATGTGGAATGAAGATATCTCTTTTTCCTTTCCTTGATCGTCTTGTCGGGTCTTCCTTTTTGAAGCCCCTTCGCCTAATGCAATTTGCAATACTTTCTCTTTTCCCTTCTGATTCTTTGGGATCTTTTTCTGTGGTGCCATCTTTCCCTAATTCATGAAAACATATTGGCTTAGTTTTCTTCACAACATACATTTAATACTAGCAATCCTCATAGAATCATAAAATGGCAAACTTTATATATATTCATAATTCATCTTTGTACAAGGGTTGATAGGGTAAAACAAACCCTTAGAATAACAAAATGCACCCTTACAAAATATTTTTGTTTCCCTAACCTTTCTTTCTACCTCTTAACCTAGTCTTCCGTAGAAGACCCTGCATCATCAGCAAACTTGAAATGATTATCGGGACATGTCATCGACATGTGTCCCAATACTCCACATGTCAAACAGGGTATTACCCCTGGTCCTCCAATATAAGGACAATTAGTCCTTGCCTCACCGTGCCCATGTAGTCCACAAACCGGGCAAACCACTCCCAGAGGGTGAGGACAATAAGTGCAGTTGTGCCCATCTTGATTGCAGAACTCACACATAACTTCAGGCTCTATTTCCCCAACTGATTCCATTATTATAAGAACATCTTCCATAGGATCCTCCGGTAAAGGTGCTAGATCCTCCTCATCTTCCTCGGGAGTCTTCATTATCCAAGGAATGTCTTCCATAAGATCCTCCGGAAAAAGTGCTAGGTCCACTTCATCTTCCTCGGGAGGTCCCTCTTGAAGGTCCATGTTGACTTCCACGCTGGTGTTGCTGAAAGCCGACACCAAATCTATTGGACAACTAGGTGTCCCTTTATCCCACAACTCTGTATATTCCACGTTGCTTGACATATCTGTGCCACAACATATAAACCATATAAATCACAACAACAACCATTCCAATAAAGAACCAATCTTGGTTTTGGGGGACTTTTCATGTATAATCTCATGTGCTTTGTTTGGGGAAATTGCCAAATCTTCACACTTTGTTTTCTTTTGTTTCTGGGGAAATTTCTAAATTCCTGTTGTTTGTTTCTCAATGGGGGATATCAGGGGAGTACATCCTACTTTGCTATGTTTGATATGTCCAATTATGATGACTGTACTTTACTTTGCTATCTTTCATTGTCGTTCTCAGATTGATTGTTCAGTCTGAGTCACTCAAAGTAAATTAATCCGGCCCCAAGTCAGCGGACTCCAAAGAGTCGGTCAGTTGGGATTCTTATCTGTCAGTGAGACATGAAACCTTCTTAATCTTACTTCGATCATTCAACTTCCTGTTTCGCTCTGATACCAACTGTAACGCCCCGCCCTCTCCGAGAAATCAGAGTCTAATTTTTTTTTTTTAAAATAATAATAGAATAACACTGGAAGAGAACGGGCGGCGTCACGACGCGAGCTAAGTTTGGACTTCCTAAGTCCGACCCTTAACTGGCCACCCATGTGTGCATGGACTAAACCCACGATAACAATCCACACATGGAACTAAACAAGTTATGCGGAATAAACTAGACTAACTGCGGAATTAGACTGAATAGATAGCATGTACAAGTCTCAATTATTAAATAACTTAATCCAAACATCCATTGTCAATACCATAAACAAACCATAGTAAAATTTACTAGCTGTTACATGTCCATAAAATATAACTCAAAAGACAGTAAATAAGACATCCCAATCATCAATCAAGCGCTTAAGCTTGGCTCCCCTCCAGGTCCACGACCTTCTCTTTCCCTTTTCCATTTCCTGCATTATCCTCTATGGATAGAATTAGGGCGTTAGATCAACGCGCCCAGTACGATTTCCGATTAGGGCTACCACATGGTTAGTATATAAAAACATGCATATATCATTATATATATGGTCATCAAAACAGGTAAATCAATGCTATGTAAATATGCACATGTAATGAGTCCCTCCCATCATGCATATACATAGCCATCACTTGACGAGACTCTCATCGTCAAGGTAAATCACAATACACTTTCATTTCTTCTTGATGATATTCCTCCTGGCGGGACCCTCATCGCCTAAGGAGGCCGATGTGGCTCTCATCATCATAATATTTCTCCTGGCGGGACCCTCATCGCCTAAGGAGACCAATGTGATTCTCATCATTATAACATTTCTCCTGGCAGGACCTGCATCGCCTAAGGAGACCAATGTATTTCTCATCATTATAACATTTCTCCTGGCGGGACCTGCATCGCCTAAGGAGACAAATGTATTAACATCATCATGATCCTACTCCTGGCGGGACCCTCATCGCCTAAGGAGCTTTCACAGTTGCATCACAGCATATCACCGGAGTGTGGGCTCCGGGTTCCATAATCATCATCCCATGTCCATGCATGAGATGCCAATGAATAGATGCAACATGTAAATAAATCTCATCATTCAGAATATGATAAATAATAGTATACAATGTCTCATAAAAACCATCATGAAAACAAGTGTAAACGTGGTTACAAGTAGGTAGGAAACCTACTGACAATTCGCTTAAGTGACCGTTCCTTTCAAGCGTCAACTGATCACGACTAGTGTGCCGTCAAAGAGATCCGTCACCTTGTTCACATAAACCATGAATCAACTTTAATCCCAAGCATTTATTTTGATGGGGTTCGGCCATACAACATGGCCGAACCACATCATCTAAGTTTGGTCCCTCATTTCATCTCTTGATTGTTATCCTTATTCACAAAACTGCCATTGCTACCAATACTTAGTTATATCATGCTTTTAACTTTAAAAACCACCGATTATTTCCATGAAATAGATTCAGAAAACCCATAGTCATGGTCCATGGCCGAAACCAATGGTTTCCACATTTGAACCATCATGTCACAACTTAGCCATAGTACCCTCATGGTTCGACCATGGAATGGCCGACCCATGACTTGGCAAATGTTCACTTGGAACCCTTTTAAATACTTCATATTGTTCCATAAACTTCAAACTTGAAACCCTTTGATTCAACAAAACAGTCCATATAAAATGGTCCATGGGGTTCGGCCATACACATGGCCGAACCCAATGGTTCCCTTGGTTCAATGATTCCATCCTATGTACTTAACTTAGGCTTTACTCTTTAATCATAAGAACTATATGGTTCAGCCATCCAATGGCTGACCCAAAACAGTACCTATATCAACATTTTAATCACATAGAAATCCCATAATATTGCATGGTTTCTATCCCTCAAAACCATTACAAATCACCATAAAATTATCACACCATTTCATGGGGTTCGGCCATCCCAATTGGCCGAACCTTATGGCCTATGATTTAAACCCCTTATGTCAAATACTTAGCCTTATTTAAAACATGTAAACCTCTCCACCATTGATATGATTTCTATCTCTCCAAAGCCCTACCAATCATCAAATACTTTCATGGTGTTCGGCCATCCAAAGTGGCCGAACCCTATGTCCATGACTTGGTCCTCTTACACATATTTTATGTCTCATTAACCATGTAATAATCAGTCTAATATTACCGGGCTTTTACCTTTCAAAAACCATGCAATAACCAACCCAATTTCATGGGGTTCGGCCATCCAAGGTGGCCGAACCCAATGATGCATTTTATCAATCTATACCAACTTTACCCAAGGTTAAATTCATTGATACATTCGGCCATTCCATGGCCCAAAACATGACACTCAATTCTTTTCAAAACATGCATTTAGGTCTAAATAAAACATCCAAATCAGTCCATCACTTTCCATGGTTTTCACTTTATAAAAACCATCAACACAACCATCACATTTCATGGGGCTCGGCCACCTTGGTCCATGTTTTCTATCTTTTAACCATCAATATACCTACTCCATACCCTTGGTAGATTTGGCCAACCGATGACCAAATCATGTTTCATTTATTCCATTTTATTAAACAAAAATCCATGGAAATGCTTACCAAATTCCAAGCTTTTCTTCTTGTCTTTGCTCTTTGCTTTCTTCCCTCTTGTTTCCTTCCTTCTTCCTTAGCTTCTAGCCGAATTGTTGCTTGATCAAAGGTGGAAAACACCACTGCTGCTTCGGCCAAGAGAATGAGTTTGGAAAGAGAGGGAGGGAGATGGATTTCTAAGACTTGCAATGACAAATTCGGCCAAAGGAGGTGTTCATTCCTTTTGTTAAATCAGCCACTTAATCCACTCATTTCCCTCATAAAATCTTGCTCATACCAATGATACACTTGCTGCCAACCAATGCACCCATTGGCATCCCAACGTTGGAGGCTTGGGTTTCCATATGGGATGGAAACCCCTCCATATTCCCATGAGATTTTTATCTCATTCTCATTCAATTCCATTTAACATTATGCATGGAAGCTACCATTACAAGTGCCCAACGTGTGGGACTTGTTTTGGTTTGTTTGAGACCAAAGCACCTCCTCATATTCCATTTGACTCAATGGAAATAAGACCTCTTTGATTTCCATTTTAACTCACCTAACTCAATGGCTTAACTCACCACATTAAATGCCATTCATTTAATACACTTGAGTCCACTCAACCATTTTATTTGAATGAAACTCATTCCAGCCCAAACTCAACCTGATTTGACTCACAATTGAGCTCACTCAAGTGTCCACACGGTCAACCATGGTCAACATGGTCAATCCGACCCATTGGGTCCCCATTTAGCCCATTGACCCAATTGGCGCCATGACCAAATTATGGGTGGTTTAGCCATTTTAAATGTGGTTTTCATGTGTGCATCAGGCCTACCCATTTATGCTCCACTTAATTTCCAATCAATTCAGCTTAACCCCATTAAATTTGGGCTCACCCAATGGTCTAATAATTCCATTATGACCCATTGGGTCCTAATTGGGTCCTTTGACCCAATTAACCATTATGACCCAATTTGATGTTCATTACCCATTTATTCAAATTTGACACTTATAATATGCTCATAGGGTCTTAATTTGAGCAATGGACCCCACCATTTCCTTATTTATAAACACATTTATTAAATTCACCAATCCAGTGGCATTTTCGTAAATATTCTTATTATTGAGAAATTGGGATGTTACAGGTCGATATGTACACTGGGCTTTGTTTTCTTCGTTTTCAGTCCTAGAAATACACATCGACCACAGTCGATGTATATCCCTGGGTTCAGGTCGATGTCCCAAGTCTTTCTCTCATTGCCTTCATTTTTATTCTAGAGATACACATCGACCAGGGTCTATGCATATCCCTGGGTACACATTGACACTGGTCGATGTATACGCCGGGGTTTTCTACAACTTCTTCTTCTATAGTTACATGCTCCTATTTTCCACATTTCTATTTTCGATTTGTTACCTAAGTCATTTTCTAAGTGTTCCAAGCTAATTTCTTCGTCCCAATTCACAAGATCTACTACATACCTTAGTGGATTTTGGAGATTTCGAGTGTGGAGAAGATCCATTGGGTTCAGGTCTCAAGTTTCTTCCTCTTCTCCCTTGCTTTCTTCTTCTCTTGATTCACGAACTTCTCTTTTTCCTCTTGGTTTCCAGATGTGAGGTGAGGAGGAGGGAGAGTGGTGGTTCAGATTTTTGAGAGTGAAGAGGGGAGCATGCCTCTTTTTCTTATTCCCCTCGTTTCTTCTTCTCCTTTGTTTCTTCCTCTCCTTTGGTTCTCTCTCTTTCTCTCTTGTCTTTATTTTCTTTCCTCAATACAACTGGGTTGCCCTAGAGCTGAAGTGGGAAAGAATGAGTAGGTGGAGTTCGCGTCTAAGCTTCCCTCGTGCATTTAATGCATGAGGTCACATGGACATGACGGTGGTTGTGCGATTTAACTTAGCAGATCGGGGCACGGACGACACATCGACAAAGTCGATGGGTAGATTTCATGTATAATGATATGTATCGACCGAATACGATACGTCTCATCTAAAAATGCAAGCTTCGGGTTGTAATAGCCTGGAATTTTTAAATCAATATATATGTGGCTATTATTTGTCTTAATGATGGAAATTGGGAAATTTAATGGAATAAATGGTGAATGGATCAAAATATGGACAAAGGCCCAAGTATGGCCCAATGGACCATGGATTGGATTTAAATTCATTTAAAGGGTCAATGATGGTCAATTGGGCCAAGGATGGTCAAATTGGCCCAATACCTATTTGGGACCCAATGGATCAAGATGAGGTAAGCTCTAAGGTAAATGGGTAGGAGGTGAATGTAATTGGGCCATGGGCCAATGGTGATCCAAGTAGTTGAAGTGGTTTTAATTAAATTAAAATCACCTAAGTTGGTGATGGAATGATCAAGGTAGCATGGCCGAATGGGACCCACCTCCACCTCAGCAAGTGAGGTGGCGTGTGGACCAAGGATTGGTGGGGCCGGCCACCATGGTTGAATTGGTCAACCATGGGTAGATACATGGAGGGAAATTAAGAAATGGAATTAGGTTAAGTGGGAATTAATTAACCTAAGGTAATTATCTAATTAATTAAATGATTAAAACTATCCAAAAGGTGGTCAAAAGGTCAAAGGTGGGAGACCAAACCACCTTATCTCTAACACCAAAAATGTTGGCTTAAGTGGTGGTTTATCCCAACCAGCACCATAAAGCATAAAAGATATCCCATGTGGTTGGTGGGAAAATTAATGGTTGAGTATAACTTAAGCAACCAAAAGGAGATGGTTTTCATCTCATCTCTCAAATCCCATTCTCATTTTCACTCTCTCCCTCTCTTGCTCTCTCATTGCCGTCCCTCACCTCCAAGAAGAAGAAAAGAAGAAAACTTAGAAGAGAAGAAGAGAAGAAAGGAAAGATCAAGCTTGGCCAACCATCACCACCTCAAGACCAAGGAGACTAGGCATTTTTCTTATCCTCTTCTCCTCTCCCTCTCTCAAATCTAACACTACCTTAGCCGAACCAAACCTTGGAGACTCCATCTTGATCAAGCATCTTGACCCAAAAATAAAGGAGAAGAAAAGAAGAGAAGGCCAAGGAATCTAAGAGGAGGAAGAAAAGTCGGAGGAGCCGTCGGATTGTAAGTATTTCTAAACAAGAGATTAGATTTTTTTTAGGGTTTAAGATTTGGGTCCATTCTTCTTGGATTTAATGGTGGCCAAATTATCATGGGCCTTGGATCTCAAATGCATTAAAATTGAAGTAAGGAATGGACAAACCCTAAGGGGTAAATTAGGTTAAGAAAAAAAAAATAAATGGATTAAGGACATTATGTATTTAAATTATTTAAGCAATGGATGTATGAAATTTTTGAAGGGATTAATGGACCATAGGGTTCGGCCATGTAGTATGGCCGAACCCCATGGTAGGTAATTAGGGGGAATTTTAATGGGGTTTAAAGGTTTAAAATCATGGAAGGATGATTATGATTGTTAGGGTTTTTAATGATTGAATGTAGTAATTTTTAAAGGGATTGTAAATGAGGAAATGCATGGGAGATGTGAATGATGTTGATGGCCTTAAAAGGCATGAGTAAATGATGGATCATGAACCATGGGTTCGGCCATGGTGAATGGCCCAACCCTATGGTGAGGTATTGTAATGATTTTTGGGTGTGAAGTTATGGAAATTAATGGAGAAGATTGACAATTTTTAAATGGACTTAAAGCATTGTAAATGAGGTTTTAAAAATAAAACCATGGAGAGATTTTATGGAGGGAATGTTTTTGAACCCTATAGTGATGTATGTGCAATGATGATGGGTGTAAAACATGGAAAAAGAATGGGGAATAGGCCATGATTAAATGGGTCATTAATGGACTCAAAAATGTACCAAGTGATGATCAAAGTTGATGATTTAAATGCATGATGTAAACTCCCTCATGGAGGGGCTTATTTTGAATCTAAATGTGGTAATTAGACCTAAGAAAAATTGGAAAAAGGCAACATGGGTTCGGCCATGGTGTATGGCCGAACCCATGACCTATTTTACAAGCCATTTGATGGGTTAAGTTGGAGTTGTGTATATGCTTTAATCAATGGGGATTAGGTTAAGTTGGTGGCTGATTTTAAATGGTTGTATCACATGACTGGTGGGTCATTAATGGATCCAAGATTATGGATCAATTATGGACCTAAGAATGGAAAAGAATGAAGTAAGGATTTAACCATGGAGGAAGAGTGGAAAAATGGTAAATAAAGGCCAAAAGGAAGAACCATGGGTTCAGCCATGGTACATGGCCGAATCCCATGGAGATTAATCATGGACTTAGGTGTTTTAAAAATGACCTTATGTATGGCTAAATAAAGCCTAGGGTGGCTGGTTTATAGACTCATGTAATTAAAATAATTAATGGATTAAATGGGACCCACAAACCTAGTTAGTGAGGTTCGGCCATGGTGTATGGCCGAACCCCGCTAAGGTATGATTAATGGACTTGGACATGATTAAAACATGAGTCTAATTGGTAATGTATAATAAGGTACCGGACATCGCAAGCGGTACACGTATCCTTGACCGGAATATCGGACGGAAACGTAAAGGGACGCTAGTCGGTAATTGGTAGGATTCCTACCTTTTTGTAAGCCATGGATACGTGATGGTTCCTTTAATTTATTTTGATAATTATATGATTTGTCTTGTGACGGGTTTTAAGGCTATGAATTTTATGTTAATGCTATGAATTATATTTTAAGGTTATGCATTATATGTTAAAGTTATGTATGATATATTAAGGTTATGAGTCATATATATTACATAGCATAATGCATTTACATCTCATGCATGGCATGGGCGGGAAAATAAAGATACCGGAGTCCATGCTCCGTCGGGGCGACCGAGAAGAAAACATGGGGATAGCCTGATGCGCTATAACCGGAGTCCATGCTCCGTCGGGGCGACCGAGAAACAGACATGGGGATATCTTGATATGTGGAGATATAACCAGAGTCCATACTCTGTCGGGGCGACCGAGAAGCAAACATGGGGATATCATGACGGTATGGATGATGGGTGGGACACATGACATAAGACACCCATGGCATTGCATTCATTTTATGGTTTTTCATTACATTATTACCTAGGTGCCTGTTATCACTAATCCATGTGTTAGCCCTGCTCGGAGTCCTATTGGGCGAGTTGTCTAACACCCTACTTCCACCTTAGTTGATGACGCAGGAGATGGCGGAATCGAAGGACGAGACGGGAGCCAGGCGTAGGAGCTTGGGGAAGCGAGCTACTTAGTTTATTTAAGATTTATTTTGGAAATGTAAATTGAGTAGCTTAACTCGTCGGAATATAATAATTTAGATTACTTGCTATGTTTTGGATTTTATTCTGGACACTGTGATTTTGAGGTATTTTAGTAATTAAATGAATGTATCTTCCCTGCTATCTAAACATTTGTAGGACAGTCTCTATTATAATTCCGCACTTAGTTTAATATTCTGCAAGCTTACTTCTATGTGCGAACCATTCTTTGTGGACTTAGTTCCACGTACACGTAGGGTTGGCCAGTTAAGGGCCGGGCTTTAGAAGCTCGGACTTAACTCGCGTCATGACGTTCGCGTCCTTTGTCACTCTTTATTTCAAAAAAAAAAAATAGACTCTGATTTCGGTGAAAAGGGGCGGGCGTTACACTGGTTGCTTTACTACATATATCGACCGAAGTCGTTATGTATACTACTGAATACATCGAGTTTGGTCGATGTATCCCTCTGGGTGACTCTAAGCGTCCCATTTTCCTTTTTCATTCTGTGTTCTAGAAATTCTAGGATACATCGACAGAACTCGATGTATCCTACTGGGAATTCGAACTTCGGATTGTACAACACTGTCAAACACCTGTGCTCTCAGTCAAGTTATATCGGCTTTAGTTGATACATACTAAGATGTCTGGACACCTGGAGTATACATCGCCCCCAGGCGATGTTTCCTGTGGGACGGAATCTGTACACATCAACCAAAGTCGATGTGTACTCCTGGAATTTTTAAAATTTTCAAATATTTGTTTTCCACTATATTTCTTATTCATTTTTATAATTCCCCTTTAATTCTCTAAACCATGCAACTTCCATTCCTTCTCAGATACCCCAATTCAAATACATACGTCATTCTCCACATTTAAATGTGGTTAAACCGCGGTTCACATATCATTTACACTTCAAGTGGAATACTCTTCATTTCAACGTATTCTAAGTTAACATAAATATAATATCATGCCACTCAATTTCATTCATTAAGAGATATTCACACTGTGTTATAAGACTAATAATCCGGGGTGTTACAAATACTAACACCTTTCGGAATTTTCATCCTAAAAATTGGATAATGTAAGGTTTAAATAAACTTACACGAAGAGTTCTGGATGATGCATCCTCATTTCTGACTCTAACTCCCGTGTTGGTTCCTCGTTACCGTGCTTTTCCCAAACGACCCTGACAAAAGGAATTGCCCGATTCCAAAGTACTCTCTATTCGCATCAACGATTTTGGTTGGTCTTTCAACGTAGGCCATGTCACTCTTCACAACCGACTCTTCTACATCCAATATATATGATGGGTCTGGATGATAATTCTTCAACATAGACACATGGAAAACATGGCGTACATTTGATAACTATGGAGGGAGTATAAGACGGTATGCAACTTAACCAATCCTTTCAAAGATTGGAAAAGATCCAACATATCTCGGTGACAACTTCCCTTTCTTTCCAAATTTTATTTGGCCCTTACGTGGCGAGACGTTCAAAAACACTTGGTCTCCCTCTTCAAATGCCAAAGGCCTTCTTCTCTTGTCAGTAGCTTTTCTGTGTGCTCTGTTCTGTCAACAGACATTGTCTGATGATCTTAATCTACTCTGTAGTCTCTGTGACCAATTCCGGCCCAATGAGTGTAGCTTCACCTGCCTCAGTCCAACATACATGAGATCTGCAAGGCCTACCATACAATGTCTCGAAGGGTACCATCTGTAGATTTGATTTATAACTGTTGTTATATGAGAATTCCACCAATGGGAGGTGGAATTCCCAACTTTCCTTGAAATCGAGCATGCAAGCTCTCAACATGTCCTCCAAAGTGTGTATGGATCTCTTAGACTGACCATCCGTTTGTGGGTGAAAATTGTGCTGCATAACAAATCCATTCCCTTAGCAGTTTGTAAACTCTGCCATCATGGTTCGATATGACAGTCTTGGGTATTTCGTCCAACCTGACAATGTCCTTGACATATCGTCTACCAAACTTTCTGATGAGTCAGATACTTGATAGGTATGAAATGTACGGACTTCATAAGGCGATCAATCATAACCCATATTGTATCGTTGCCCTTGGGAGATCTGGGCAACCCTGTCACAAAGTCCATGGCAATGTGTCCCCACTTCCACCCTAGTATGGAGAAGGATTTGAGTAAACTAGGTGGTCTTCTATGTTCTGCTTTGACTCGTTGGCAGGTGAGACATTTGGAGACAAAGTCTGAAACATCTTTCTTAAGTCCGAACCACCAATATTGCCGTTTGAGATCTTTGTACATTTTGGTATTCAAGGGATATATTGAGAATCTCTACTGGTGTGCCTCTCTCAACAATTCTAAGTTACAATCCTCGGGTACATATAGCCTGCCTTGGTACATAAGGCCTTGCCCCTGTAATAGCCCGGAATTTTTAAATCAATATAAATGTGGATATTATTTATTTTAATGATGGAAATTGGGAAAATTGATGGAATAGATGGTAAATGGATCAAAGTTTGGACAAAGGCCCAAGTATGGCCCAATGGACCATAGATTGGATTTAATTTATCTTAATGGTCAATGATGGTCAAATTGGGCCAAGGATAGTCAAATTGGGTCCAATACCCATTTGGGATTCAATGGGTCAAAATAATGCAAACTCTAAGGTAAATGGATAGGAGAGAACTTAATTGGACCATGGGCCCAATGGTGATCCAATAAGTGGGAATGAATTGAATGGGTTTAAATCACCTAAGTTAATTTGAATTAGATCAAGGTGATGTGGCCGATTTGGACCCACCTCCACCTCACTAAGTGAGGTGGCGTGTGGACCCAGAGATTGGTGGGGCCGGCCACCATGGTTGAATTGGTCAACCATGGGTGTATTTATGAAGGCAATTTAAGTAAATGCAATTAAGTTAAAGTGGGAATTAATTAACTTAACCTAATGACCCAATTAAGTAATTAATTAAGCTAAAAAGGTGGTCAAATGGTCAATGAAAGACCAAAACCACCCATTGGAAGACATCAAACGTTGGATAATGTTGTTGGGTCAAAAAGCATAAAAAATATCTTGTGTGGGTTGGTGGGAGGAGTTAATGTGGAGTAGGTCTTAAGCAACCAAGAGATGAGATGACTTTTTCATCTCATTCTCTCCATTCCATCTAACTCTTTCATACGTCCTCCATCTCTTGCCCTCTCAAAAACCGTCCTACACCTAAGGAGAAGAAAGAAGAAGAGAAACCATGGAGGAAAGAAGAAAAGAAAGCTAAAAAGAGAAGAAAAAATTCAATGCAAAGGCCCACCACTCCAAGATCAAAGGTTGGGATCTTCTTTCTCACCATCTCCTCCTCTCTCTCTCTCAAGCACACCCCATCTTGGCCGACCCAAACTATGGTGTTTTCACCATGGATCAAGCATCTTAGCCGATCAAACAAGGAGAGGAAGAAGAAAGGAGGCCAAGGAAGCCGACGGGAGTGACGAAAGTCGGAGGAGGCGTCGGATTGCAATTAATTCCTAAACAAGAGATTTGGACTTTTAGGGTTTAAGTTTTGGGATCCATTCTTGTTAAATTTGATGGTGGCCAAATAATCATAGGCCTTGGATCTCAAATCCATCAAATGGAAGGATGGAAAAGTGGATAAATTAGGTTAAGGAAAAATAAATACATTAAGGACATTATGTAATGAAATTTATTTAAGCATGAAATGTGTGTGATTTTTGGAAGGAATTATGGTGAGTAATTAAGTAAGCTTAAATGGGGTTTTTAAATCAAAACCATGGAAGGGGGATTTATGATTTTAAGATGTTAATGAATAAATGTTAGTGAAGTTAAAGAGTTTTAATGAGGAAAAAGAATGGAGGATGATTTAGGGTTTGTAAGTGTTTATGGATTAAATGTGGTAGTTCTTTTTAAAGGGATCTTGAATGAAAATCATGGAAAGATGGTTTATGTTTTTTTTAAGGTGCTAATGATTAAATATGGTGATTTGTAAAGGGTTGTTAAATGAAGAAATTCATGGAAGGAATGATTAGGATTATTAGGGTTTCTAGTGATTAAATGTAGGAAATTTTTAAAGGGGCTTAAATGAGGAAATGCATGGGAGGTGTGAATGGTGTTGGTAGCCTTAAAAGGCATGGGGAAACTTTGATGAATTAAGTGTTTTAGAAACCATGAAAAGAATGGGAAGTATGACATGACTAAATGAGTCATTAATGGACTCAAGAAAATGTACCAAAATGATGGATCATGAACCATGGGTTCGGCCATGGTGAATGGCCGAACCCTATGGTGATGAAATGGTAGGTGATTAGGTGATTTATGAGGGTTTTAAAGAATGGAAGCTATGGAGGATAATTAATGATTTTTAGGGTTATGTGGTTGTAAATTTGAAGGGTGTAAAAATAGGGAGGAATGGTTGAGAATGGGATAGTTTAAAAATGGATTTTTAAGTGTGGGAAATAATGTTTTAAAAATAAAACCATGGAGAGATTTTAGGGATGGAATGTTTTTAAATCCTATGGTAGTGTAATGGTGGTTTTTAAATGGGTTTAAAAGATAGAAAATGTGGAGTAAGGTGTTAATGTATTGGAGACTTAAAAAGGGTCAAGTGTTTGTAAGTTTTAAAGGGATGTTAGTGAAGAAAAGCATGGAAGATGGTTAAGTGATTTCAATGGGGAAGGTTGGTAATGTTGATGAACTCAAAGTGATGAACATAATGTTGATCAAAGGGGTTAATGATTTTGAAGGTTATGAATGAAAGAATAATGGTAATTTTAAAAGGGGTTTTTAAATGAGGGAATCCAGGGATGAAGGTAAATGTTTTTTTTATGGTCTTAAATGTCACCAATGAATGATGAACCCATGACCCATTGGTGGGTAAACTTATGGATTAAATTTGGTATTATGTATGTGAGAAATGAATGAGGGTTAGACTATTTAAATGGCTGATTTTCTAGTATTGTTATGTTATGGTTAATGAGACATCAATGGTCCCATTTTGTGAACCAATTAAGGATTAATATTAAGGTGTCTGCATATGGATTAATTAATGGGGATTAGATTAAGTAAATGGCTATTTTTAATAATTTTTATGTCATGATTGATGGGTCATCAATGAATCCAAATCTATGAATCAATTATGGACCAAGAAATGAATATGGTTAAGCGAATGTCTAACCATGGAAGAATAGTGGCAAAACCGTAATTATGGGCTAAAATGAAGGACCATGGGTTCGGCCATGGTACATGGCCGAACCCCATGGGGGATGAACTTGGACTTAGACATTTTTTATGATGACCTTAGGTGTGTTCTATGAAACCTAGGGTGGCTAGATTTTAAACTTACAAATTAAAGTGTCTAATGGATTAAATGGGACCCACAAAACCTAAATAGTGACCGATTATTCGTCTGGATTTGGAAATGATTAATGGTCTTAGAAATAGTTAAAAATATGGAGTGATTGTGTATATGTAATAAGGTACCGGGCATCGCAGGCGGTGCGTGATCGGCGACTGGGTTTATCAAATGGAAAACGAAAGAAAAAAAGAACGCGAGTTGGTATTCGGTAGGATTCCTACCTTTTTGTAAACCATGGATTGAGTGATGGTTTCTTTGAATTATTTTGGAAATTATATGGTTTGTTTTAAGATGGGTTTTGGATTAAGTATTATGTGATGGTTTACCTTTGATTTATTTTGGTAATCATGTGATTATTTCAAGATGGGTTTTGGATTAAGTATTATGTGATGGTTTACCTTTGATTTATTTTGGTAATCATGTGATTATTTCAAGATGGGTTTATGACTATGATTTATATATACTACATGGCATGTGGCATATACATCTCATGCATGACATGGGAGGGATATGGTATGGGAAGGCTGAAATGAAACCGGAGTCCATGCTCCGTCGGGGTGACCGAGAAGCAAGCATGGGGATATTTTATGTGTTTCATCCATCAAGAGGGATATTATGAGATATAACCGGAGTCCATGCTCCGTCGGGGCAACCGAGAAGCAAGCATGGAGACACCTTGACAAGGATTTGCCGTCAAGGGGGATGATTTGTGATTGTTTACATCTTGACGAGGTTTTACCGTCAAGGAGGATGAATTGTGACTGTTTACATCTTGACGAGGTTTTGCCGTCAAGGGGGATAAATTGTGACTGTTTATATCTTGATGAGGGTTTTCCGTCAAGGGGGATATGGCAGCATGATGGTATGGATAATGGGTGGGATACATGACATCAGACACCCATGGCATTGCATTCATTCTATGGTTTTCACTTTATTACTATCCATATGTTTTGTGATCACTAATCCATGTGTTAGCCCTACTCAGAGTCCTACTGGGCGCGTTGTCTAACGCCCTACTTCTACCCTAGTTGATGACGCAGGAGACGGTGGAACAGAAAGACGTGGTGGGAGCGAAGCTTAGGAGCTTGGGGAGGCGAATAGTTTACTTATATTTATTTTGGAAAAATGTAAATTGAGTAATTTAGTTTGTCGGAATGTAATAATTTAGATTGTTTTCTATATTTTGGTTTTTAATTTTGGACGTGGAGACATTGTGATATTTTGGTAATATTATGAATGTTATCTTCCCTGCTATCTAAAAATTGGTAAGATAGTCTTTATTGTAGTTTTCCGCACTCAGTGTAATATTCCTTGAGCTTACGTCTACGTGTGAACCGTTCTTCGTGGACTTCGTTCCACGCACACGTAGGGTTGGCCAGTTAAGGGCCAGGCTTTAGAGGCTCGGACTTAACTCGCGTCGTGACGTCCGCGTCCTTTGTTCACTATTCATTTAAAAAAAAATAGACTCTGATTTCGGTTAAAAGGGGCGGGGGTTACAGTCCCGATTGTAGTTTCCAGTCTTGCACTGTCTCTCCTGTTGCTAGCTTCTCCCATATTTCGGCCAATTCTGGACTTGACCTCTGCGCTTGTTCTATCTTTGGTGTCATAGTGTAGTGTACTATGAGTCTATACACACATCCTCTATTAGTGATCTACAGGTTCAGGTTTCTAATTGCTGACATCATCTCCCACTCTTGTCTGATCAAACTAGCCATTCTTCCATTGCTCATACGACTGAGTGCATCCACGACTTTGTTTACCTTACCCGGATGATAATGGAGAGAAAAATCATAGTCTTGACGCTACTCCATTCACCTCCTTTGTCTCATGTTGAACTCTTTCTGTCCAAATAAGTATTTGAAACTCTTATGATCGGAGTAGACTTCAAACTTTTATCCAGAAAGATAGTGCTGCCAGCTTTTGAGTGCGAACACCACTGCGGCTAGCTCAAGGTCATGGGTGGGATAGTTCTGCTCATGAATCTTCCGCTGTCTAGAATCATATGGCACTACATGTACACCTTGATTGAGAGAACATCCCAATCCTGTAACGCCTCGCCCTTTTTCACTTGCCGAAAATCAGAATCTATGTTTTTTTTTTTGAATAAAAGAGTGAGAAAGACCGGAGACGTCACGACGCGAGCTAAGTCCGAGCTTCCAAAGCCCGACCCTTAACTGGCCAACCATAAGTGTGCGTGGACCAAGTCCACTAAAACGGTTCACACGTACTCAAGTTAAACATGCGGAATAAATCATAGATGCAGAATTAGAATAGAATAACAATTCTATTCCATTTTAGATAGCAAGGATGTCCATCACTTAATCATAATTATCGTTCGTTAAAATATATAAAATTAACATTCCAAACCATAGCAAATAATCTACGTTATTACAGTGCCACGAACTAATTACTCAAATATATTATCCATGAGTAACTTAAACAAAATGAAACTTAAACATCCAAGCTCCAAAGCTTGGCTCCGATCTCATTCCTCTTTCCGTCCATTCCCTGTGTCATCAACTAGGGTAGAAGTAGGGGTTAGACAACGCGCCCAGTAGGTACTCCAAGTAGGGTCCAACAAATGGGTTAGTATAAAAATCCAGATATAATACATCATGTCGTATCTATAAAACATCGTATCCAAAACAGTGTATGATAATAGAGATCCAATCATACAGATAAACTAGAAACAAGGCATGATAATAGAGATCATAATCATGCTGATACAATGTCATGCCATGGGTGTCATATGCCATAAGTCCCACCCATCTTCCATAACACAATCACAAAATATCCTCTTGATGGAAAACTCCTCATCAAGCTGTAACACCCCGGATTTTTATGTTATCAATATTTACAGAATTTGCCATTTTAATTGTGAATTAACGGATATGAACCTTAGATGGGTAAGGTGTTGGGTCAATGGCCCAATTAAGACCCAACGGTTATGGTATAAGGTTCAATTTAAAGTAAATAGGTAAGGTGCATTTAGTTGGGTCAAGGTTGTTATTTGGGTCAAATGGCTCAATTGGAACCCAATGGGTCATGGTTGACTTGGTTGACCACCAAGTGAGCTCAAGCCTAATTAGGTTGGGGCTGAATTAAATGGGAAAGCAATGAAGTGAGTGAGTTGATTTTAAAGTGATGAGTGAAGTCAGTTTAGTTGATTTGAATTAAATTATATGAGTTAGGTGAGTTGGAATGAGAGTTTCATCTCATGGATGAAACCCCCACTTGAATCATTAATGGAGAGGTGGGGAGTTTTTTTTATTTCAAATTCAAACAAAGGCACACGTTGGAGGGAAGAAGGGGGGGAGTTTCATCTCATAGATGAAACCCCCAAATGGAGCATTAATGGGAGATGAATGGGAGGAGGAAGATTGGTGGAGGTTACACCAAGGCACACCCATTGCAGCCGTTGGAGACATGGGGTTTCATCTCATGGATGAAACCCCCAAATGGAAATTAAAGGAGAGAGGAAAAGGGGATGGGGAGTTACAAAGGGGTGCCACCAAGGGACACCACCTTTGGGCCAACCTTATTGATCAAGGAAGACATTAGTTTTTCAATTCCCTCTCTCCCTCTCCCTCTCCCTCTTGGCTGTTTTCTCTCCCTCAAACCATCTCTTGGCCGATCACTCCTCAAGACAAAAGACTTAGAGTTTCATCTCAAAGCTCTATCACTCTCACACAAGGCCGAACTCTCCCTCTCTCTCTCAAGTCACAATCTCGGCCAAAGAAGTAAGAAGGAAGGAGGAAGAGGCTAAGGAAAGAAAGGATTGAAACAACAAGTCGGAGCGAAAGAAACCGGAGGAGTCGTGGAACCTATAATAGCCCAGATTTTTAAATCAATACATATGATGGCTATTATTTATTTTAATGGTTGAAATTAAGAATTTTGATGGAATGGATGTTAAATGGATCAAAATTTGGGCAATGGCCCAAGTATGGTCCAATGGGCCATGGATTGGATTAGTTTCATTTAATTGGGTCAAGGATGGTCAATTAGGTCAAATACCTATTTGGGACCCAATGGGTCAAGATGGTTTGAGCATTAGAGTAAATGGGTGGGAGGTGAATTTAATTGGGCCATGGGTCCAATGGTGATCCAAGTAGATGGAATGGATTGAAGTGATTAAAATCACTAAAGATAAATTGGAATTATCCAAGTGTTATGGTCTAGTGGGGCCCAACTCCACCTCATCAAGTGAGGTGGCATGTGGACCAAGACATAGGTGGGGCCGACCACCATGGTTGACTTGGTCAACCATGGGTTTTCAGAGGTAAATTAAGGGGGATCAAAGTAAGTTGAGTTGAATTAATTAATTTAAATCACCTAAGTTAATCTTGAATAAACCAAGGTGGCATGATCAAGTGGGACCCATCTCCACCTCATCAAGTGAGGTGGCGGGTGGGCTAAGACATTAGTGGGGCCGGCCACCATGGTTGACTTGGTCAACCATGGGTGGATTCATGGAGAAATTAAAGAGAAATAAATGAAATTAAATTATGTAATTAAATGACCTAAGTTAAAAATCAAATTAATTAAATAAATGGGGTGAGTTCAATGGGGGTGAGTCACCAAGGAAATGGGTGAGTCAAATGGGTGGTTTCATCCTATAGAAACCACCCAAACCACCAAGCAAGACCCAGCAAAACCGTTGGCTGATTTGGAGTGCCACATGGAGGGCATGCTTCCCCCTTGGCTAGACCAAAAGCCTAGGTGGAGAGCATGCCTTGGCCAAGAAAGAGGTGGGGGTGCCACCTCACCCTAACCACCAAACAACCAAGCCCAAAACCGTGTACAAGAGTGGTATGGCTAGACAAAGATCCATAAAATGGGGGCATTGCTAGGGCATGCATTGGCCCATTGTGAGGTGGTGGTTCCACCTCACCCAAACCACCAAACCACCAAATCCAAAACCGTGTACATGGGTGGTATGCTAGACAAGAGGCCTAAGATTAAGGGCAGCATGGACCATGATTGGGCAAAAGGAGAGGTGGAGGAATGTAACTCAAGCAAACCAAAATGAGATGGAAAAATCTAGGGTTTCCATCTCATTTCCCATGTCACTCTCTCCCTCCCTCTCCTAGCCGTCCCCCCCTCTCTTCCAAGATCAAGAAGAAGAAAAGACTTAGAAGAAAAGCAAGAAGTTCCAAGCTTGGCCAACCACACTCTCAAGACCAAAGACTTAGGGTATTTTTCCATTCTCTCCTCCTTTCCCTCTCTCAAACCTATCTCCATCTTGGCAGAACCAACCCTTGGAGATTTCATTGGATCAAGCTCACCCATTGGCCGAGCATCAAGGAGAAGAGGAAGAAGGAAGGATAAGGATCCAAGAGAAGCAAAAGGAAACCGGAAGAGCCGCGGGATTGGTAAGTGTCCTCAAACAAGATTTTAATTTTAAGGGTTAAAAGGAGACCATGGAAAGTCCATTTTTCTTGGATTAAATGGTGGCCAAAATATCATGGGCCATGGATCTAAAATCCATCCAAGGAAGGGATGGGAAATGAACAAACCCTAATGGGTAAGATAGGTTAAGAAAAATAATGGAATACGAAGGACACTATGTATATCTATGGGTTATGTATGCATGCATGGTTCTATATTTAAGGATCGTGGTTTGGCCATGGCATGGCCGAACCCTAAATGTTATGGGTACATGGAGAGGACCCCATGCATGGCAAAAATATGGTAAATGATCAAGATGTATGGTTTGGCCTTTGCATGGCCAAACCCTAGGGTTTCTTGCTTAAGAACGATCAAATAACAAGTCATGGATGTATGATTTTTGAAGAGATAATAAACCATAGGGTTCGGCCATGTTGTATGGCCAAACCCCATGGAAGGAGATGAAGTAATTTTTAAGGGGTTTAAAGGATGGAAACCATGGAATGATGGTTAATGATTTTTAGGGTTTTTGAATGGTTAAATGATAGTAAATTTTAAAGGGGTTAAGTGAGGGAATCCATGGAGAAAGGTTAATGAGTATTTGTGGTCTTAAATGTTACAAATAAAGATGAACCATGAACCATGGGTTCGGCCATGGTGTATGGCCGAACCCTATGGAGGTGTATTAGTGACTTTAATGGATGAAAAAGATGGAAAATGTTGAGGGAATGTTGGTGGCTTCAATGGACTCAAAATGTACTTAATGATGATAAAAAATGATGACCTAAATGTATGATGGAATCCCCTCATGAAGGGACTTTGTTGTGGATCTAAATGTTGTGAAAGATCCAAGAAAAAAATGAGGAAAAGACATCATGGGTTCGGCCATGGTGTATGGCCGAACCCCATGACCCATTTTAGGAGTCATTTATGGGCTAAGTTAGGGTCAATGCATGTGTTTAAAAGAATGGGATTTAGGTTGAGAAAATGTATGATGTATATAATTTTTGTATCATGATTAATGAGGCATTGATGAATCCATGTTTATGGATCAGTTAGAGGCATGGACATGCATAAATGAGAGGTGATTAACCATGGGAAGAAGGAGTGGCAAAAATGTAATTATGGCCAAAAATGAAGAACCACGGGTTTGGCCATGGTGTATGGCCGAACCATGGGTTCGGCCATGGTCCATGGAGGATGGTTATGGACTTAGGGACTTTTATGATGACGTTATGTGTTGGTTAATGAAGCAAAGGGTGGCTAGTTTAGATTCATATGACTAAAATAATCTAAGGATTAAAATGGGACCCGAAGTCAAGTGGGTGAGGTTCGGCCATGGTGTATGGCCGAACCCCACTAAGGTATGAGTAATGGACTTACACATGATTAAAACGTGGGTTTAATTTGTTGATGTGTAATAAGGTAACGGGACCTCGCAAGCGGTGCGCGATTCGTGACCGAATTCTTGGACGGAAACGCAAAGGAACACTAGTTGGTATTTGGTAGGATTCCTACCTCATTGTAAGCCATGGATTATGTGTATATGAATGCTTTACTTGTAACACCCCGCCCTTTTCACTCTAATTTTTAGAGTTTATTTTTTTTTTATTTAAATATAATAATCATGTGATCAGGGAGGAGTGTCACGACGCGAGTTAAGTTCGGATCTCTAAATCCGACCCTTAACTGGCAAGCCCATGTGCGTATGAACTAAGTCCATAAAACTGATCCGCACATGGTACATATATAACTTGCGGAATTAACTTAGTTTTAATCTAACTGAGGTTATAATAGAACCTATGACTATTCCAATTTTCCATTCTTAGATAGCAAAGTACATAACTTATTCTCCAAAATTACTAATCAATCTTAACTAATCGTTCAATCAAACCATCCAACTTAAAACAAACCATAGCATCTATCTTAACTACTTATTAAAACCAACAAATCTAGTTACCAAATTACAGTGTCCACATAATTCAAATAACACATCCATAAATAGTCCATTCAAGTCCATTCAAAATCATTCAAACCACCCAAGTTTCCTTGCTTGGTCCTCTTCTCGATCCACGTTCTTCCCTTTCCCTGCGTCATCCACTAAGGATATAGATAGGGCGTTAGATCAACGCGCCCAGTAGTGTTTCCGAATAGGGCTACCACATGGTTAGTCAAAAACATGCAAATAATATAATAATAACACATGTGTGACAAAATTCCATAAAAACATGCTATGTATGAAATGAACATGTAATGAGTCCCACCCGCCACCATTCAACATAGCCATCACTTGACGGGATTCTCATCGTCAAGGGAACCCACAGTGGTCTTTCGGACGCCCCGACGGAGTGTGGCCTCCGGATTCCTCCTGATGGGATTCTCATCATCAGGGTACCCCACAGTGGTCTTTCGGACGCCCCGAAGGAGTGTGGCCTCCGGTTACAACACCATCATCCCATGCCATGCATGAGATGTCTATGCAAACATGTCATTTAGAAACATTACTTTACAATCATATAAGTTATCGAAATCAACATAAAACAACATATGAAATAGTGGTTACAATAAAGGTAGGAAACCTACCGAAGATTCACTTCAGTACTTGATCTTTCTTTCGCATCACCCGGTCACGACTCGTACGTCGTTCAACTTCCGGTAACTTATCCATATAACAATCAATAAATCATACTATCACTTACTTGTTCATTCATATCTAAGACCCAACTACATTATGTGAGTCCTTTGATCAATCCCTTTGTTTGACTTGTATTCACAGATTTGCCATTGGTATAACTAATGTCTAATCTTGCTCATAATCAAAGTTCATAAAAGTAATCTACCTTAGTGGCGGGTTATTTACTTATCACTAAGTCCAAAGATAAAACCATATGTTTACTTAATCCAACTCATACAACCAAGTCATAATCTCCAACAAAACAATCTATGGGGTTCGGCCATATGCCATTCATATGGCCGAACCCTATGATCCTCCTACACAATGATTCCATCATTTGTTTACAAGTTAGGCTCTACCATTTAGCCATATTAACTACAAGGTTCAGCCATCCCATGGCCAACCCAAAACAGCAAGCTTATTTCATTTAACATACATAGGAAAACCCATAAATCTTGGTCCATTCATCCCAAAACTAGCCCCATGGGGTTCGGCCATGCACATGGCCGAACCCAATGGTTCTCTTGATCTGATTAATCCCTCAACTTCCCATGATTATTCATGATTTAACATGTTAACGCAATCATGAATTAGACATGGTTCAGCCGCATAAACATCAATCAAAACAGTAAATTAACCTCACCAAATCATACCAATTACTTACATGGGGTTCGGCCATTCAAGGTGGCCGAACCCAATGTCCAAGTTTTGGTCTTTCATACATGCTTTAGGTGTTATTTAACCATGCAATATCAGTATTATATTGCTGCCCTTAAACCACTTAAAAATCATCTAATTAAATTCATCCAAACAGTCCATAAAGTACATGGTTTCCATGTTTCACAACATGAAAACCAACAATACTTTGCATGGGGTTCGGCCCTCCATGGTGGCCGAACCCAATGATTTCTTTCACTATTTTTAAACTTCCAATCTTCATGTAATAAACAACATATTATTACCAAGTTCAACCCTTTAGAAATTCATCTAAAAACCAACCCAATTTCATAGGGTTCGGCCATGCTCATTGGCCGAACACTATGACCTTTGGTTTTTGAAACATTTACTCATTCACCTTGGGTCTGAACCAAACATCCAAATCCATGTTTTAACCTTCTTTAATCATGCATTTTAAATCTATTACAACCATCTAGCATCAGTCCTAACTTATATGGTTTTAACTTCTAAAAACCATCAAAAGTAACCACTTGTTTCCATGGGGTTTGGCCATGCTAAGTGGCCGAACCCAATGGTCCATTTCCATCTTTTAATCCACTGATTTTAGACCATAAAAACTTCAGTCCCTATGTCATTCAGATCCATGTTTTTAACCATTCTAAAACATGTATTTAAATCTTAAATCAAAACCCAAAACAGTCCACAAAATCCATGGTTTTCATGTTTCAAAACATGAAAACCAAGCCATCTCTTTACATGGGGTTCGGCCCTTCATGGTGGCCGAACCTAATGGTCATCTTAATCATTTCTAAACCTCCATTAATCAAGGTTAATCATTGGTGTATTCGGCCATGATCATGGCCCAATCCACACCCTATTTGTTCCATGTTTTTCAACAAAACTCAATGAAATACTTACCAATTTTCCAAGCCTTTCTTCTTGACTTTTGATCCTTGCTTCCTATCTTTTATTTCTTCCTTTCTTCCTTAATTCCTTGCTGGTTTAAGCTTGAATATTTGGTACCAAAAGCCTCTGCTGTTCCAGCCGAGAACACCAATTGGAGAGAGGGAGAAAGATGGGATTGTAAGGCTTCCACAATGATAAAACACGCCCAAAATGGGTGTTGTTTGCTTTTGTATTTTCAGCCACCCCATCACCATTTACTCCTCATCAAGCCTTGCACAAACCAAGGAGTAACTTGCAGCAAAGCAAAGCACCCCTTGGCATTCTACCCATGCAGCCATTCATATTCTCATGTAACTCCCTCAAAACCCATCATATACATTTAATATTCACCATGGAACTCACCAAAACAAGTCCCCAACGTGTGGGACTTGTTTTGGTTGGTTTGAGACCAGCCAACCTCTTCAAATTCCTACTTAGCTCAGTGAGTTTACAGCCCCTTCAACTTCCCTTTTTTTGACTCACTCAACTCAATGTCCAACTCACCATAATTAATGCATTCCATTCAATGCACATGAGTTAACTCAACCCTTGATTTAATTCCAACTCACTTCAGTCCCACTCAACTGATTTAACTCGTGTTTTAGCTCCCTAGAGGGTCCACACGGTCAACCATAGTCAACTCGACCCGTTGGATCCACTTTTAGCTCCTTGACCCGTATTTTACTCCATAACCCAATTATGGTATTTTGGTCATTTCTAATTGGTTTTTACATATGGATCAAGCCTACCCATTTTTTTTCTCCACTTGATTTCCAATCAAATAGGCTTAACCCCATTTAATTTAAAATCACAAAACGGTCAAATACTCCAGTAAGACCCGATGGGTCCCATTTGGGTCCTTTGACCCATTTAACCTCTTTGACCCAAATAAATGTACCTTGCCCATTTAACTTAATTTAAACCTTATACAAGTACATTGAGCAATGGGTCCCACCATTTTTCTCATCTATGATCATAACCCTTCAATTTATAAATCCAAGGGCATTTTCGTAAATATTGATATATTGAAAAAACTAGGGTATTACAATACAATCCTCTTTTTAAAATTTTCGTCCCGAAAATCGAACGAAGTAGGGTTCCAAATTTTCCGCTTATTCCACTTTAACTTAGTTTCTAGCTTCACCCTTCTGGAATTCCATCGGCTAACTACAGAGTCATCTAGCTAGACTAACTCGGCAGTTGCCCAAAGCTTCCCATTCAAGTTTTACTAGACTCTTATCTTTTCCATTAAATACATCTCCAAAATTTTTCACATCTTCATTTGTACATAAGTCACTATGTGACTAACACCTTTTATCGATACCCGGCATCAATCTAAACTACCATGGGAACCATCATCCATGGTTAATAACCATCCATGAATATAACCCACCTATGGGTATAATCCATTCATGGAAACAATCCATCCTTGATATCACTCTGTCCATGAGTATCATTTATCCATGATTAATATCCTTAGGAAACAACATTCAAATGAATCACTATAAGACTGTGGTAACCATATCAAATCACAAATATATCCCGACCCCTTGCAAGACTTAGGGCTCATGACTTACCAAGCAGAAGACCCACGTCCAACATGATCCGGTCTACCTCGCCCTGCATCCCTTCACCTCATAGGAGATTCAGTCAAGCTCTAAGACGGTCGCTTCGCGTCTGATGAAGCTAGTACCACCCCCACCGGGTAAAATAGTACCTAGCTCTGCGCATTCTAGCACATCTAGTGTGCCAAACAGCCGTGAGAGCGCCCTCCAGCTCGTAGCATGCGAGGGACCCACTCCTCAACGGTAGCCCTACGGGACCAAGTCTCCGTATTTCGTATTGAGTTTCCTACCTTTATTGTAACCACTATTTCAATGCTGCCTTATGTTGATTTCGATAACTTATATGATTGTAAAGTTATGTTTCTAAATGACATGTTTGCATAGACATCTCATGCATGGCATGGGATGATGGTGTTGTAACCGGAGGCCACACTCCGTTGAGGCGTCCGAAAGACCATTGTGGGGTACCCTGATGATGAGAATCACATCAGGAGGAGTCCGGAGGCCACAGTCCGTCGGGGCGTCCGAAAGACCACTGTGGGTTACCTTCACGATGAGAATCCCGTCAAGTGATGGCTATGTTGAATGGTGATGGGTGGGACTCATTACATGTTCATTTCATACATAGCATGTTTTTATGGAATTTTGTCACACATGTGTTATTATTATATTATTTGCATGTTTTTGACTAACCATGTGGTAGCCCTATTCGGAAACACTACTGGGCGCGTTGATCTAACGCCCTATCTATATCCTTAGTGGATGACGCAGGGAAAGGGAAGAACGTGGATCGAGAAGAGGACCAAGCAAGGAAACTTGGGCGGTTTGAATGATTTTGAATGGACTTGAATGGACTATTCATGGATGTGTTATTTGAATTATGTGGACACTGTAATTTGGTAACTAGATTTGTTGGTTTTAATAAGTAGTTAAGATAGATGCTATGGTTTGTTTTAAGTTGGATGGTTTGATTGAACGATTAGTTAAGATTGATTAGTAATTTTGGAGAATAAGTTATGTACTTTGCTATCTAAGAATGGAAAATTGGAATAGTCATAGGTTCTATTATAACCTCAGTTAGATTAAAACTAAGTTAATTCCGCAAGTTATATATGTACCATGTGCGGATCAGTTTTATGGACTTAGTTCATACGCACATGGGCTTGGCCAGTTAAGGGTCGGATTTAGAGATCCGAACTTAGCTCGCGTCGTGACACTCCGCCCCGATCACATGATTATTATATTTCAATAAAAAAAAAATAAACTCTGAAAATCAGAGTGAAAAGGGCAGGGTGTTACATTACTTGACTTATTTTGGTATAAAATTATATGTATTAATGATGGGATTTTTAATGCCATGGTTTGTAATATCATATAGCATGTTAACACTTGCATCTCATGCATGGCATGGGAGGGATGAAATGTAACTGGAGTCCATGCTCCGTCGGGGCGATCGATAAACAAACATGGGGGATATCTTGATGAGGGTTTTTCCATCAAGAGGGACATTGTATAATGATGATATGGATGATGGGTGGGACTCATGACATATAACACCCGTGGCATGGCATTGATTGCATAGTTTTGCTATACTATTACCTATGTGTTTTGTTATCACTAATCCATGTGTTGACCCTACTCGGAGTACCTATTGGGCGCGTTGTCTAACGCCCCACTTCCACCTTAGATGATGACGCAGGAAATGAATGACGTGATGGGAGCCAAGAAGAGCAAGCCAGTCTATTTACTTAAGTTTTATTTTGGAAATGTAATTTGAGTAACTTAGCTCGTTGGACTGTAATATTTTAGATTTCTTAATATGGTTTAGACTTTATCTTGGACATTCTAATTTTGAAGTATTTTAGTAATTTAAGTGATATAATTCCTTGCTATCTAAAATTGGTAGGATAGATTCTATTATAACTCCACTTTAAGTTTATATTCCGCAAGCTTACTTTCTACGTATGAACCGTTCTCATGGACTTAGTTCCACGCACAAGTAGGGTTGGCCAGTTAAGGGCCGGACCTTGGAAGCTCCGACTTAACTCTCGTCGTGACGTCCCGCACCCTTGTCACTCTTTATTTCAAAAAAAAAATAATACTCTGATTTTTAAGCTAAGTGTAGTGAAAAGGGGCGGGGTGTTACAGTTGGTATCAGTGCGAAACCTGAAGAATAAATCTTTCGAAGTAAGATTAAGACGGTTTCATGTCGCACTGACAGATAAGAATGCCAACTGACCGACTCTTCGGAGTCCACTGCACGGGGGTAGAATTAATTTACTTCGTTAGACTCAGACTGAAGCATTCAATCTGAGAGCAACATTAACGGAAAGGAATGATAGCAAGGGAAGGACAGTCACTAGAAGTTGGATTTATCAAACATAGCAAGATAGGGCTTACTTCCCCAAGAATGAGAAACAACATATGATACATAGGAAAATTCTCCCCGAAAATGAGAAAACATCTAGATTTTTCCCCCAAAATGAGAAACAATATTTGACACGTAGGAAAATTCCCCCGTTTTTCCCCCAAAACTAAGTATGCTTATTTTGCAATTTTTCCCCAAATTGAAAAGGAATATTTGATACTTAGGAAGTTTTCCGTAAAACTAAGTATGCTTATTTGGTAAATTTCCCCAAAATATGAAAACGTCAATTTTATGAAGGAACTAAGTCAATAAATGTTTTCGATGACTTAGGAAATGCCTCCAAAGAGAATGACTCGCCATAACCCACAGGTGGAGGAAGAGGTGCAACCACCTCATCAGGAGGAAGAGGTGCAACCACCTCATCAAGAGGAAGAGGTACAACAACCTCATCAGGAAGAAGAGGTGCAACAACCTCATCGAGGGGAAGGGGGAAACAGAGTGAACATCCCCGTAGTGCCTCCCGAGTTGCAAGATTTAGTTCAAGCGGTAGTCGCTTCTATTCTTCAACAGTACTTGAGTGGAAATGCGACCACCAGCGGCTCAAATGAACAGAGGATGGTCAAGGACTTCCAGCAACAGCGCCCCTTTTACTTCAAAGGGAAAGAAGGGCCTGCCGGAGCAGAAAACTGGTTGAGGAAAGTTACTCAAATCTTGACCCTACTAAAGATCTCGAGTCATGAAGACAAGATCTTGCTGGCTTCCTCACAACTGATAGACGATGCCGGCAAGTGGTGGGAGGTAGTGGAACGACAGCGGGCGCTCATTCCGGAAGGAGAGAGGACTGCAATGACATGGGAGCAGTTCTCAGCCATGTTTTTATACCACTACTTCCCCGAGGAGGAGAAGGAGCGCCACATCCAGGCGTTTATATCTTTGGTGCAAGGCACCATGACCGTGGCAGAGTACTACCAGGAGTTCCTTTGTTTGTCCTGTTATGCCCTATTTATGGTGGATACGGAGTACCGGAGGGCACGTAAGTTTGAGCGGGGCCTTCGGCTGAGCATTAGAGCCAAAGTGACCACCTTCAAGGTACCTACATGGCAGAGGTGGTCAGCAGGGCCACTATAGTGGAGCATGAGATGGCCAAGATAGTGCAGTTTGACAACTGCCGAGGTCAGAGTGGGAGGGGTACATTTCAGCCCAACAAGAAGTTCCGCCCGAACTTTAGCAGACCCTCACCTTCCACTAGGTCCACAAGGGGCTTTCGCCCCAATCAACCCTCCCCATCAGCATCAGTCACTCAGGTTCCCCAAAGTGGGAACACATGCTACCAGTGTGGCCAACAGGGCCACTTCAAGAGGGAATGTCCGCAGAATAGCAAACCTTCTCACTCCAGGGGTTCCTTCCGCCATCCAGCTAGACCAGCTCAGTCATGAGGAACCAGGGCTTACAACCAGGCGGGGTGGGCTCCTAACCCTACTGGATCTGGACGGCTTTATACCCTAGCTCCTCCAGCAGTGGTGGATCACTCCGTGATTCAAGGTATGGCCGCAGTTGGTAGTTCCTATGCCTTTGCATTATTTGATTCTAGAGCTTCCCATTCATTTGTATCTGCTGCATTCATATTTGCTACGGGCACATTAGTACAGAAATTGTCCACATCATTTACCATTGTATCCCCCGTCAGAGACACACCTTTGGGACTTATATGCACGACAGTGAACACTGAACTCGCTGGATTCAAATTCGAGTTCAACTATCTGGTACTCGATATGACTGAGTACGATGTCATTTTTGGCATGAACTGGTTGGCTAGTTTTCAGGCCAACATTGATTGCCATCTTCGTAAGGTGATATTTTGGTCACCCGAGGGAAAGCGGTATGTGGTGCATACTAACAGACAGGGCATCCCTAGAAGGCTGCAGGAAAACTTGAACCACCTTGTCTTGAACAACATCAGATTAGACAAGGCACTAGTGGCTGAACTTCCGGCGGTAGTGACAGACTACGCGGAGGTATTCCTAAAAGAGCTCCCTGGTTTGCCACCCAAGAGGGAGAAAGACTTTGAGATCAAGCTATATCCTGGCACTACTCCAGTATCATTGCCACATTACAGGATGGCACCAGCTGAGATGTCTGAGTTGAAGAAGCAGATTGATGAACTGCTCAAACTGGGTTTTATTCGGAACAGCACATCAGCATGGGAGGCTCCAGTATTATTTGTGAAAAAGAAGGATGGTACCCTTCGGATGTGTGTGGACTATAGGAAATTGAACCAGTTGACTATCAGGAACAAGTACCTTCTACCCAGGATAGATGATTTGTTCGATCAACTTAGGGGTTCCACTCACTTCTCTAAGATTGATCTGATGTCCGGATACCATCAAATCCAGGTTAGGGAGGAGGACATAGAGAAGACAGCTTTCAGGACACTGTATGGTCTATATGAGTATGTGGTCATGCCGTTTGGACTTACAAATGCACCGGCTGTGTTCATGGATTTGATGAACAGGATCTTCCATCCTTACTTGGACCAGTTTGTGATTGTATTTATTGATGATATTCTGGTCTATTCCAAAAGTCAGGAGGAACATGTTGAACACCTGCGGATAGTCTTGGACACCTTGAGGAAGAACCAGCTGTATGCCAAAGCCAGCAAGTGTGAATTCCGGCTATCTGAGGCCAACTTCTTGGGGCATATTATATCAGCAGAAGGTATAGCCGTGGACCCGGCTAAGGTGGCGGCAGTGAGAGAGTGGAAAGCACCAACGAATGTGACCGAGATCCGCAGTTTTCTGGGATTGGCCGGTTACTACAAGAAATTCATCATGGACTCCTCCAAGATTGCATCTCCACTTACCCGACTCACTCAAAAAGGAGTCAAATTTGAGTGGTCAGATTTGTGCAACCGGAGATTTAAGGAGCTAAAGGAAAGGCTTACAACCGCTCCTATTCTGATCTTGTCGGAAAGGGGTAAGGGCTATGAGGTGTACTGCGATGCTTCAGGAGAGGGACTTGGGTGTTCTCTCACTCAAAGTCAGCGTATAGTGGCTTATGGTTCAAGACAGTTGAAGATTTATGAACGCCACTATCCCACACATGATCTGGAACTAGCCGCAGTGGTCTTCGCTCTCAAAAGCTGGAGACACTACCTTTATGGTGAGAAGTTTGAGGTGTTCTCAGATCACAAGAGCCTGAAGTACTTATTTGATCAGAAGGAACTCAATATGAGACAGCGTAGATGGATGGAATATCTGCAAGATTATGAGTTCGCGCTTCGGTATCATCCGGGCAAGGCGAACAGGGTGGCGGATGCCCTCAGCAGCATGTCACATGCGACAGTAGCTAGTTTGATCAGGACGGAATGGGATACACTGAACACCATCCGAGAGTTCAACTTGTATATCAAGAACCATGGGAGTATGTACAATCTGATCATAAGGTCCAACATGGTCTCCAAGATTGAACAGGAGCAACGGACAGACCCAGAGGTAGAGTAGATATGGGCCAAGACGTCTACTGGTGAGGTTGTACCGGAATGGGAATTACAACCGGGACAGGGTCTTGTATTCCGAGGCAGGACATATGTGCCTAAGAGCTGCAGAAGAGAGTTATTGATAGAGGTACACCAGACCAAACTCTCTATTCATCCGGGCAGCACCAAGATGTATCATGATCTTAAGAGGCATTATTGATGGTATGGACTCAAAAGAGATGTGGCAGAGTTTGTTACTCACTGCCTAACTTGTCAACAGGTTAAGGCGGAACATCAGAAGCCACCGGGTTTACTCAAACCCTTACCAGTGCCGGAGTGGAAATGGGAGCACATCTCCATGGATTTTGTGACAGGGTTGCCAAGGTCATCAAAGGGCAACGATGCGATATGGGTTGTGGTGGACCGATTGACCAAGTCTGCGACTTACTTCCTATCAAGATGACAGATTCATCTGAGACTTTGGGTTGAAGGTACATTCGGGATATCATCAGACTACATGGTATTCCCCGGACTATTGTGTTCGACAGAGATGGCCGATTCACTGGCAGAGTGTGGCAGAGCATGCAGTCGGCCATGGGGACCGACTTATTGACCAACACAACATTCCACCCCAGACTAATGGACAGTCGGAGAGGACGATACAGATATTGGAGGACATGTTGAGAGCATGTATGCTAGACTTAAAGGGTAGATGGGAGGATCACTTGCCACCGGTGGAGTTCTCGTACAACGACAGTTACTAGGCAAGCCTCCAGATGGCTCCATTTGAGGCCTTGTATGGTAAGCCATGAAGATCACCAGTGTGCTGGACAGAGGTCGGTGAGCCTGCACTGATTGGACTGGAGTTGGTTACGGAGACCACGATGCAGATTAAGTTGATACGATAGCACTTACTTACTTGCAGAGTCGTCAGAAAAGCTATGCTGACAAGAGGAGAAGGTTCCTTGAGTTTGAGGTGGGAGACTTAGTGTTCTTGAAAGTCTCACCAAGGAAGGGACGCATGAGATTTGGAAGAAGGGGAAACTGTCGGCTAGATTTGTGGGGCCGTTTCCAATCCTGAAGAGGATGAGGGAGGTAGCTTATCAGTTGGTGCTTCCTCCACAGTTATCATCTTTGCATGATATGTTCCATGTGTCCATGTTGAAGAAGTACAACCCCGATCCTTCACATGTGTTGAACGTGCAAGACGTCGATGTGCAAAGCGACGTGACTTATGTGGAGAAGCCAGTCAGAGTGATCGGGAAAGAACAAAGGGTGCTACAGAACCATGCCATTCAGTTCGTCAAGGTGGTATGGAAACGACATGGCAATGAGGAAGCCACCTGGGAACTTGAGTCAGAAATGAGAGCCGCTCATCCTGAGCTTTTTGTATGAGTTGTTTGAAACCCTACTTCGTTCGAATTTTCAGGACGAAAATTTCAAAAGAGGACTGTATTGTAATAGCCCAAAATTTTTAAATCAATACATATGATGGCTATTATTTATTTTAATGGTTGAAATTAAGAATTTTGATGGAATGGATGTTAAATGGATCAAAATTTGGGCAAAGGCCCAAGTATGGTCCAATGGGCCATGGATTGGATTAGTTTCATTTAATTGGGTCAAAGATGGTCAATTGGGTCAAATACCCATTTGGGACCCAATGGGTCAAGATGGTTTGAGCATTAGGGTAAATGGGTAGGAGGTGAATTTAATTGGCCCATGGGCCCAATGGTGATCCAAGTAGATGGAATGGATTGAAGTGATTAAAATCACCTAAGTTAAATTGGAATTATCCAAGTGTTATGGTCTAGTGGGGCCCAACTCCACCTCATCAAGCGAGGTGGCATGTGGACCAAGACATAGGTGGGGCCGACACCATGGTTGACTTGGTCAACCATGGGTTTTCAAATGTGAATTAAGGGGGATCAAAGTAAGTTGAGTTGAATTAATTAATTTAAATCACCTAAGTTAATCTTGAATAAACTAAGGTGGCATGATCAAGTGGGACCCACCTCCACGTCATCAAGTGAGGTGGCGGGTGGGCTAAGACATTAGTGGGGCCGGCCACCATGGTTGACTTGGTCAACCATTGGTGGATTCATGGAGAAATTAAAGAGAAATAAATGGAATTAAATTATGTAATTAAATGACCTAAGTTAAAAATCAAATTAATTAAATGAATGGGGTGAGTTCAATGGGGGTGAATCACCTAGGAAATGGGTGAGTCAAATGGCTGGTTTCATCTCATAGAAACCACCCAAACCACCAAGCAAGACCCACCAAAACCGTTGGCTGATTTGGAGTGCCACATGGAGGGCATGCTTCCCCCTTGGCTAGACCAAAAGCCTAGGTGGAGAGCATGCCTTGGCCAAGAAAGAGGTGGGGGTGCCACCTCATCCAAACCACCAAACAACCAAGCCCAAAACCGTGTACAAGAGTGGTATGGCTAGACAAAGATCCAAAAAATGGGGGCATGCTAGGGCATCCATTGGCCCATTGTGAGGTGGTGTTTCCATCTCACCCAAACCACCAAACCACCAAGTCCAAAATCGTGTACATGGGTGGTATGCTAGACAAGAGGCCTAAGATTAAGGGCATGCATGGACCATGATCGGGTAAAAGGGGAGGTGGAGGAGTGTAACTCAAGCAAACCAAAATGAGATGGAAAAAATCTAGGGTTTTCATCTCATTTCCCATCTCACTCTCTCCCCCTCTCTCCCTCCCTCTCCTAGCCGTCCCCGCCTCTCTTCCAAGACCAAGAAGAAGAAAAGACTTAGAAGAAAAGCAAGAAGTTCCAAGCTTGGCCAGCCACACTCTGAAGACCGAAGACTTAGGGTATTTTTCCATTCTCTCCTCTTTTCCCTCTCTCAAACCTATCTCCATCTTGGCCGAACCAACCGTTGGAGATTTCATTGGAACAAGCTCACCCATTGGCCGAGCATCAAGGAGAAGAGGAAGAATGAAGGCTAAGGATCCAAGAGGAGCAAAAGGAAACCGGAAGTGCCGCGGGATTGGTAAGTGTCCTCAAACAAGATTTTAATTTTAAGGGTTAAAAGGAGACCAATGAAAGTCCATTTTTCTTGGATTAAATGGTGGCCAAAATATCATGGGCCATGGATCTAAAATCCATCCAAGGAAGGGATGGGAAATTGACAAACCCTAATGGGTAAGATAGGTTAAGAAAAATAATGGAATACTAAGGACACTATGTATATCTATGGGTTATGTATGCATGCATGGTTTTATATTTAAGGATCATGGTTCGGCCATGGCATGGCCGAACCTTAAATGTTATGGGTACATGGAGAGGACCCCATGCATGGCAAAAATATGGTAAATGATCAAGATGTATGGTTTGGCCTTTGCATGGCCAAACCCTAGGGTTTCTTGCTTAGGAACCATCAAATAACAAGTCATGGAAGTATGATTTTTGAAGAGATAATAAACCATAGGGTTCGGCCATGTTGTATGGCTGAACCCTATGGATGGAGATGAAGTAATTTTTAAGGGGTTTAAAGGATGGAAACCATGGAATGATGGTTAATGATTTTTAGGGTTTTTGAATGGTTAAATGATAGTAAATTTTAAAGGGGTTAAGTGAGGGAATCCATGGAGAAAGGTTAATGAGTATTTGTGGTCTTAAATGTTACAAATAAAGATGAACTATGAACCATGGGTTCGGCCATGGTGTATGGCCGAACCCTATGGAGGTGTATTACTGACTTTAATAGATGAAAAAGATGGAAAATGATGAGGGAATGTTGGTGGCTTCAATGGGCGCAAAATGTACTTAATGATGATAAAAAATGATAACCTAAATGTATGATGGAATCCCCTCATGAAGGGACTTCATTGTGGATCTAAATGTTGTGAAAGATCCAAGAAAAAAATGAGGAAAAGACATCATGGGTTCGGCAATGGTGTATGGCCGAACCCCATGACACATTTTAGGAGTCATTTATGGGGTAAGTTAGGGTCTATGCTTGTTTTTAAATGAATGGGATTTAGGTTGAGAAAATGTATGATGTATTTAATTTTTGTATCATGATTAATGAGGCATTGATGGATCCATGTTTATGGATCAGTTAGAGGTATGGACATGCATAAATGAGAGGTGATTAACTATGCGAAGAAGGAGTGGCAAAAATGTAATTATGGCCAAAAATGAAGAACCACCATGGCCAAACCCCATGGAGGATGGTTATGGACTTAGGGACTTTTATGATGACCTTATGTGTTGGTAAATGAAGCAAAGGGTGGCTAGTTTAGATTCATATGACTAAAATAATCTAAGGATTAAAATGGGACCCGAAGTCAAGTGGTTGAGGTTCGGCCATGGTGAATGGCCTGTAACGCCCGCCCCATTTTCACCGAAATCAGAGTCTAATTTTTTTTTTGAAATAAAAGTGACAACGGGCGCGGACGTCACGACGCGAGCTAACTTCGAGCTTCTAAAGCCCAACCCTCAACTGGCCAACCCTACGCGTGCGCGGAACGAAGCCCACGAGAACGACGCGTAGAAAGTAAGCTCGCGGAATATAATTATATGCGGAACATTATAATAGAGACTATCCTACCAGTTTTCGATAGCATGGAAGTACGGCGCTTAAATTACTAAAATACCCCTATGTTCATGATTATATCTCAAAATGATAACGTCCATAGTATAGTCCAAACCATGGCAAGCAACAGTAATTATTACAATCCGACAAGCTAAGCTACTTAAATTACATTTCCAAAATAAAACTTAAATATAACTAAGTAGCCGCTTTCCTAAGCTCCTAAGCTTGGCTCCCATCGCATCCACCGTTTCCACCTCTCCTGTGTCATCAGCTAGGTAGAAGTAGGGCGTTAGACAACGCGCCCAGTAGAGCTCCGGGTAGGGCTAGCACATGGATTAGTGATAACAAGCATACCGATAACAATATAATAACATCATAAAATGAATGCCATGCCATGGGTGCCTATGTCATGTGTCCCACCCATCACCCATATCATCATACAATGTCATATCCCCCTTGACGGCAAAGCCTCGTCAAGGTGTCTCCATGTTTGCTTCTCGGTCGCCCCGACGGAGCATGGACTCCGGTTATAGCATATCAAGCTATCCCCATGTTTGTTTCTGTAACGCCCGCCCATTTTCACTATATTTCAGAGTCTATTTTTTTTTTTTTTGAATTAAATCAAAGTGACAATGGCGCAGACGTCACGACGCGAGTTAAGTCCGAGCTTCTAAGGCCCGGCCCTTAACTGGCCAACCCCACGCGTGCGCGGAACGTAGTCCACGAGTACGGTTCACGCGTAGGAAGTAAGTTCGCGGAACATAGTTACATGCGGAACATTATAATAGATACTATCCTACCGCTTTTAGATAGAAGGGAAGATACAACATGAAATTACCAAAATACCCCCATGTTCATGATTATGTCTCAAAATGTTAACGTACAGAGTTTAATCCAGACCATAGTAAGAAATCCAAAGTTATTACAATTCAACAAGCTAAGCTACTTGTGTTACAACATTTCCAAAGTAAAACTTTGATAAACAAAGCGGCCGCTTTCCCACGCCACTAAGCCTGACTCCCGTCACGTCCACTGTTTCCTCCGTCTCCTGTATCACCAGCTAGGGTGGAAGTAGGGCGTTAGTCAACGTGCCCAGTAGGACTCCGAGTAGGGCTAGCACATGGATTAGTAATAACAAGCATACGGATAGCAATATAATAAAACCATATGATGAATGCCATGCCATGGGTGTCTATGCCATGTGTCCCACCCATCATCTACATCATCCTGAAATATCATATCCCCCTTGACGGAAAATCCTCGTCAAGGTGTCCCCATGTTTGCTTCTCGGTAGCCCCGACGGAGCATGGACTCCGGTGATACCATATCAATGTCCCCATGTCTGTTCTCGGTCACCCCGACGGAGCATGGACTCCGGTTATACCATATCAATGTCCCCATGTTTGTTCTCGGTCACCCCGACGGAGCATGGATTCCGGTTATACCATATCAATGTCCCCATGTCTGTTCTCGGTCGCCCCGACGGAGCATGGACTCTGGTTTGTTTATTTTTTTCCGCCCATGCCATGCATGAGATGTAGTGCATTATGCTATGTAGTATATATATATAAACCATAATTTTGATATACCATACATAGCCATATAATGCATAATATAAAAATATAATCCATATGATTCATAACTTAAAACTCATCATAAGATAAATCATAATCGTAAATCCATCGTAGGCCAAATCAAAATAATTTAAAATACCATCATATATCCATCGCTTACAAAAAGGTAGGAATCCTACCAAATACTGATAACATCCTTTTTCGTTCTCGTCCGATAATTCCGGTTGCCGTTCGCGTACCATTGCGATGTGCCAATACCTTATTACACATTTTCGAAGTTAGTCTATATCTTATCCACGATTAAGTCTCTAACTGATCATAAACCTGTGTTCATTAGTGATCTTTAACCACATTATAAGATTACCATCATCAGTCCTTATCTTGGCCTCTTTTTCCATTGATTTCAATACGTATATAATTCAATCCATAATTGATCTATACCCCTAGATCTAGTAATGACTTACCAATCATGTCATAGGATCATTAAAATCAGCCCCTTTAATTTAATATCATCTCCATTTAACCTATCAGATTAGTAGTGTCTTAGAACATATTCAAAAACTGATCATTTCAATTCAGTCGACTGAACTATGAGTTCAGTCGACTCAATCATGAGTTCAGTCGACTGAATCACAGATTCAGTCGGCTGATTTTGAATCAGATTGTCTGTTTGTCTCGCCAGTTCAGTTTCAGTCGACTGAAATATACATTCAGTCGGCTGAAGCATGGTTCATACCCTTTTAGTCGACCGAATCATAGATTCAGTCGGCTGATTTTGAATCAGATCTTCTGTTTGTCTTGCCAGTTTATTTTCAGTCGACTGAAATACACATTCAGTCGACTGAACTATCAACCATCCGTTTACGTGTTTAATAAGCATTCCTTCAGTCGACTGAATCATATATTCAGTCGGCTGAAACTTCCAGAGCCCTTTTTCTTGTCTGAGACGTTTGTGTTCAGTGGACTGAATCCTCAGATTCAGGCGGCTGAAACTCCCAGAAACTCCTTCTGTTTTCAGCCACCACTAGTTCAGTCGGCTGAAACTCCCAGAAACTCGTTTCTGATTCGTCCATTGTCAGTTCAGTCGACTGAATCCCTGATTCAGTCGGCTGAAACTCCCAGAACTTCTTTTCTGGTTCGTTCATTATCTGTTCAGTCGACTGAATCTCTGATTCGGTCGACTGACCGTTTTGTCAATCCTTTCCATTGCATGGTTTGTACTTCATTCCTTCGCGATTTCTCTTAAAAGAACCATAACAACATGTTTAGAAATACTTACGATCCTTGGTTCCCCCGGTTGTCTCTTGCTCCTCTTGTTCCTTAGCCTTTCTCCTTCTTCTTCCTCCTTGATACTCGGCCAGTGGTGAGCTTGATTAAGGTAAGGTCACCAAGGTTTGGTTCGGCCAAGGTGTAACAGTTTTGAGAGAGAAAAACGGAGGAGGGAATGGAAAAATATCTCAAGTCTAGGATCTTAGGAGTGATCGGCCAACTCTTAGCTTCTCCTTCCCTTCTTTCTAAATTCCTTTCTCTTCTTTCCTCCTTAGTGTTTTCTTGGTCTTGCAAAAGGGAGGACGGTTTGGAGAGGAGAGGAAGAGAGTGAGAGAGAGATGGGTGTGATGATTGGTTTGACTCCCTCCACCAACCAAGCATGGAGGGAGGTATGGGCTTGCATGCCCCCAATTTTAGGGCCTTTGTCTCTTTAGTGGAGGTGGTTGGGGATGAGTTTGAGTCACAACTCATTCCAATGAGTTTGGTGAGTCAATTAATATGGAAAACCATCTTGACTCACCCCCCTCTCCTATGTGACTCACTCCATTATTTAATTTCTTTCTTAACTTAGCCCCTTTAATTTTATAATTTAATTCCTATATAATTCCCTTCAATTTTTTTTTTCATGCATTCACCATGGTTGACCAAGTCAACCATGGTGGCCGGCCCCACCAAATCTTAGTCAACCCGCCACCTCACCTAATGAGGTGGAGGTGGACCCCACTTGATCATGCCCCTTGATTATTTCCTCATTAACTTAGGTGATCAATTCAATCCATTCTCCTTATTGGTTCATCATTGGACCCATGGCCCAATTATATTTATTTTCTTACCATTTACCTTGGAGTTTGAATCAATTTGATCCGTTGGGTCCCACATGGTTATCGGGCTCACTTTGACCATTATTGACCCTTCAAATGAATCCTATCAAATCCATGGTCCATTGGACCATACTTGGGCCTTTGTCCATATTTTGATCCATTTAACATCCATGACATCAAAATTTCCATTTTTCCATTATTAAAATAAATAATTGCCACATATATATTGATTCAAAAATTCGGGCTATTACAGTTTCTCGGTCGCCCCGACGGAGCATGGACTCCGGTTATAGCGCCTCAGGCTATCCCCATGTTTGCTTCTCGGTCGCCCCGACGGAGCATGGACTCCGGTTCCTTTATTTTCCCGTCCATGCCATGCATGAGATGTAAGTGCATTATGCTATGTAGTATATATATAATTCATATCCTTAATATAAAATCCATAGCATTGAAATATATAATCCATAGCCTTAAAAATATCATCCATAGCATTAAAATATAATCCATAGCATTTAAAATACCATCCATAGCATTAAAGTATAATCCATAGCATTTAAAACCCATCTTAAAATAAATCATATAATTACCGAAATAAACGAGGAAACCATCACATACACATAATCCACGGCTTACAAAAAGGTAGGAATCCTACCGAATACCGCTTAGCGTCCCTTTACGTTTTCGTTCAATAATCCGGTCGCCGATCGCGTACCGCTTGCGACGTCCCGATACCTTATTATACATTTACCAAATTAGTCCATATTTTATCCATGATTAAGTCCCTAACTGATCACAACCTTAGATCCATTAATGATCCCTAATTATGTTACAAGGTTATCAAAATCAGCCCTTAACTTAGACTCATTTTCCATTGATTTAAACACATACATAATTCCAAATTTTGCCCATTTAAACATTCTAATTTTGTGAGCCTAAAAGGCAGCAACCCTAAGCTTCATTTAATCATTCATAATATCATCTTAATGCATCCAAGTTCATGTCCAACCTGCATGGGGTTCGGCCATGTACCATGGCCGAACCCATGGTTCTTCATTGTGGCCAATAATTATGGTTTTGCCACTACACTTCCATGGTTTGGTATTTCCTCCATCCATGTACATTTTTGTCCATAATTCATCCATATGCTTAGCCCCATTAATGATTCATTAACCATGACATAACATCCCTAAAATCAGCCACTTAATTTAATTAAATTTCCAATCATCTAATCCCATACATAATTCAATTTTTTAGCCCATAACATGACCTACCAATGGGTCATGGGTTCGGCCATACACCATGGCCGAACCCATGATGCCTTTTTCCCATTTTTCTTGGGCCCATTTTATCTCATTTGGTCCTACCATAAATGAATTTAAATCATACATTTAAATCATCCTTCATTAATCATCATGAGGTACACTTCGGTTCATTAATTTAACCATCATTCCATTTCATTTTTCTTGGTTCCAAAAACACCAAATTCCTCAAAGTCTCCCCATGGGGTTCGGCCATGTACCATGGCCGAACCATGGTCCATAATTTTTATTTTAAAAACTTCATTTCCACCCGTTTAAACCTTGTTTAAAATACTAAGGAAAAATCCACTTAATTACCATTAAGCTTCTCCATTAATTTCCATACTTTTATAACCATTGAGTACATCATTCCATCACCATAGGGTTCGGCCATACACCATGGCTGAACCCATGGTTCATGATTCACCATTTTCCTATGCCTCTTGAGGCCACAAAATCATTCACATACTCCATGATTTTTTCCTCATTTAAACCCCTTAAAATTTTTCCTATATGTAATCATTTACAACCCTAAACATCATAATCATTCTCCATAGCTTTAAACTTAAAAACCCTAATTAAAATCATCAACCATTTACCATGGGGTTCGGCCATACTACATGGCCGAACCCTATGGTCCATCAATCCATTCAAAAACCCATACTTCCATGCTTAATCCATTTAATTACATAACCTCCTTAATCCTTTTGTTTATTATTTTTTTTCTTAATCTATCTCTCCCCTTTTCATCCATTTCTCATCTTATCATTGGATGGATCTTAGATCTAAGGCCCATAACATTTGTGGCCACCATTCATTCCAAGAAATGGATTCCATAAACACATCTTAACCTTTAAAAAAATATAAATTCTTGTTTAAGAATTCCTTACCACACCGACTCCTCCTCTGGCCTTTCTTTCTCCTTTTGAGATTTTGAGTGAGGGAGAGGGGAGGAGGGGATGGAAAATCATCTCAAGCTTGGGTCTTGAAGTGGTGGTCGGCGAAGCCTAGTTTTTTACCTTCTTTTCTTCTAAGTTTCTTCTTCTTTCTTGGTGTTTTCCTTGAGAGAGAGAGAGAGGACGGTTTTGGGAGAGGGAATGAAGAGATGGAGATGAGATGGGACTCTAGACCCATTCCCATCTCATCTTGGTGGCTTGGGTTACACTCCTCCATCATTCCATTTGACCAACCAACATGGGTAAGCATGGCTTGCATGTCCATGGTGGTGGTGGTTGGGATGAAACCACTACCATGCCAACGGTTTTGGGTTTTAAGGTGGGTGGTTTGGTCTTCCCATCAAGTCCATTGACTACCCATCGTGGAGAGGGGTATGGGTTCTCATGCCTTTGGTGGTGGTGGTTGGGAGGAAACCACCCCACATGCCAGCAGTTTTGTGTGTGTTTGAATGAGTGGTTTGGGTGGTTTCAATGAGATGAAACGACCCCTTTGACTCCTCCTTTGACTTATTTGACTAACTAAGTATTTAATTAATTCATTTGATAAATTTGATACTTTAATTTAGGTCCCTTAATTACATCATTTAATTCCATCTAATCTCCTTAATTCTTCTCCATGAATCCACCCATGATTGACCAAGTCAACCATGGTGGTTGGCCCCACCAATTCTTAGTCTACCCGCCACCTCACTTGATGAGGTGGAGGTGGGCCCCATTCGGCCACGTCACTTAAACCCCATTAATCTTAACTTAGATGATTTAAAATAATTTAATCAACTTAATTTACTTTAATCCACCTTAGTCCCCTTAACTTATCTATGGTTGACCAAGTCAACCATGATGGTCGGCCCCACCTTTTTCTTGGTCCACACGCCACCTCACTTGGTGAGGTGGAGGTGGGCCCCATTGGTTATGCCATCTTAACCATCTCATCATTAACTTAGGTGGTTTAACTCCAATTCAACCCATTTCAATTAATTGGGTCACCATTGGGTCCATGGCCCAATTAAATTATTTTATATCATTTACCTTAGAGTTTGACTCATTTTGACCCACTGGTCTCAAATGGTTATCGGGCCCACTTTGACCATTATTGACCCCTTAAATGAATTCCATCCAATCCATGGTCCATTGGACCATACTTGGGCCCTTGCCCCAAAATTTGATCCATTTAACATCCATAACATCAAGATTCCAATTTTTTTCATTATTAAAATAAATAAATGCCATATATATGTTGATTTAAAAATTCGGGCTATTACATGGCCGAACCCCACTAAGGTATGAGTAATGGAGTTAGGCATGATTAAAACGTGGGTTTAATTTGTTGATGTGTAATAAGGTAACGGGACCTCGCAAGCGGTGCACGATTGGTGACCGAATTCTTGCACGGAAATGCAAAGGAACACTAGTTGGTATTTGGTAGGATTCCTACCTCATTGTAAGCCATGGATTATGTGTATATGAATGCTTTACTTGAATTATTTTGGTATAGAATTATATGTATTAATGATGGGATTTTTAATGCCATGGTTTGTAATATCATATAGCATGTTAACACTTGCATCTCATGCATGGCATGGGAGGGATGAAATGTAACCAGAGTCCATGCTCCGTCGGGGCGACCGATAAACAAACATGGGGATATCTTGATGAGGATTTTTCCATCAAGAGGGACATTGTATAATGATGATATGGATGATGGGTGGGACTCATGACATATGACACCCGTGGCATGGCATTGATTGCATGGTTTTGCTATACTATTACCTATGTGTTTTGTTATCACTAATCCATGTGTTGACCCTACTCGGACTACCTACTGGGTGCGTTGTCTAACGCCCTACTTCCACCTTAGATGATGACGCAGGAAATAGAGGAAATGAAGGACGTGATGGGAGCCAAGCGTAGGAGCTTGGAGGAGCAAGCCAGTCTATTTACTTAAGTTTTAGTTTGGAAATGTAATTTGAGTAACTTAGCTCGTTGGACTGTAATATTTTAAATTTCTTGCTATGGTTTGGACTTTATCTTGGACATTCTAATTTGAGGTATTTTCGTAATTTAAGTGATATAATTCCTTGCTATCTAAAATTGGTAGGATAGATTCTATTATAACTCCGCTTTAAGTTTATATTCCACAAGCTTTCTTTCTATGTATGAACCGTTCTCGTGGACTTAGTTCCACGCACACGTAGGGTTGGCCAATTAAGGGCCGGGACGTCCCGCCCCCTTGTCACTCTTTATTTAAAAAAAAAGAAAAATACTCTGATTTTTAAGCTAAGCGTAGTGAAAAGGGGCGGGGCGTTACAGAACCGGTAGGTATTTTGATAAATTTTGTTTAAAGTAAGGAACCATAGGGTTCGGCCATGGTGTATGGCGGAACCATAGGGTTCGGCCATGGAAGAAAATTGGGGGATGATTATGGTATTTTAATGGAAAGGAGGAACCATAGGGTCCGCCATAGTGCATGGCCGAACCCCATGAAAGAACAATGGTTATTAATAATTTTGAAAAGGATGAAAACCATGGAAGGTTATGATGTTTTAAAAGGATTTAAAAGGGAAGTATTGTTAAAGACATTAGCTATGTATAAAGAATGGAAAAGAAGGGCACAAAACCAAAGGGTGAGGTTCGGCCATGGTGTATGGCCGAACCCCACCAAGTAATATTTATGGATTTAGGGTTTTCTTAGATATTGAATTATGTGGATTGTTTAATATTTTAATGGGCTTCAAAACATGAAAATGGTAGATGCATGTTAAGGATTTTTTTTAAAGGACTTTAAAGGGAGGAATACTAATCATTTTACGTGGTGTTAAAATGATATTTGGTGAAAGAACCATGAACCATGGGCTCGGCCATGGTGTATGGCCGAACACCATGGAAGGTTATCAAGGACTTTGAAGGGATTAAATGAAGTAATATTGTTGGACATAGGTATTTTTAGATCATGGGGAATGGTGATAAATTTAATTGGTTTAAACATGGTAGATGATGATCAAAAAGAATGAATCCAAATACATGGTTAAACTCCATGAAGGGACCTTGTTTTATGGACTTAAGAAGGGTAAATGATTCAACGGAAAAAAAAAATGGGATTTAGACATCATAGGGTTCGGCCATGGTGTATGGCCGAACCCCCTGAACTATTTTGTGGATCAAAGTGTGGACTTATGTATGCTTAGATGAATGGAATGTTAGCCATGGATAGAAGAATGCCAATATTGTAATTAAGTGGAAATAATGGACATGGGAAATGTTTGGTGGACTTAGGGTTTATAAATGTTAGATTCAAGGAAAAGCGACACGATCTTGGCTTAAGTTAAAGATCAAAAGAGGTACAAAAAATCAAGGGGGTGAGGTTCGGCCTTGTTGTATGGCCGAACCCCACAAAGGTTGTGTTTATGGATTTATGTTTAGAATGAAAATCAAATGGGACTTTAGTTTGATTGATTGTTGTGTAATAAGGTAACGGGACCTCACAAACGGTGCACGATCGTGAGCGGTTGCCGGATTAAGAAGCAAGGACACTTAGTGGTCTTTGGTAGGATTCTACCTCTTTGAAAACATGGTTTATGTAATATGGTTTATTTGGTTTATTTTTATGAGTTATGTCGTAAAAAGATTATGTTTTAAATATGAGATTTAAAATGCTATGATTTGTATAATTTCATAGCATGTGGACTTTTGCATTTCATGCATGGCATTGGAGGGAAGATATATAACCGGAGGCCACACTCCGTCGGGGCGTCCGAAAGACCACTGTGGGGATACCTTGATGTACATTTCCCATCAAGAGGTAACCGGAGGGGCCACAAGTCCATGAGTATTCTAAGCAAAATAAAAACTAAAAGCATCTAAGCTCCTATGCTTGGCCCTTTTCGAGTTCATCGTTCCTCTCGTTTCCTGTATCATCCACAAGGTTAGAAGTAGGGCGTTAGAACAACGAGCCCAGTAGGTATTCCATTTAGGGTCTACACATGGTTAGTACAATTCATATATAATAACATAAAGTCAAAACCATATAAAACAATGCCATGTCATGATGTCAAATGCAATGAGTCCCGCCCCTCACAAGTACAAATAACCTCTTGATGAAATTCTCATCATCAAGGTACCCCCAAAAAGGTCTCTCAGACAACCCGACGGAGTGTGGCCCCTCCAGTTTCTTCTTGATGGGAAATGCATATTAAGGTATCCCACATTGGTCTTTCGGACGCCCCGACGGAGTGTGGCCCCTCCGGTTACGTATCCTTCACCCCATGCCATGCATGAGATGCTAATGAAACACATGTTATTTTATATTGTAAACATAGCATTAAAACTCACATTTGAAACATATCTTTACAACGTAAATTCATCAAATTAAGATAAAAACATTGTACATAAACCCATGGTTTCAAAGAGGTAGAATCCTACCAAATACCACTAAGTGTCCTTGCTTCTTAATCCGGTAACCGCTCACGATCGCGCATCGTTTGTGAGGTCCCGTCACCTTATTACACAACAATCAATCATACCATGTTCAATTTAATTTATATTTATATCTAAGTCCATAAACCCAACTTTGTGGGGTTTGGCCATACACTATGGCCGAACCTCACCTCTTTGGTTTTAGTTCCCTTTTTGCTCATTTAACTTAAGTCCAAGATCATATCACTTCTCATTCATTTAATCTATCATACATAAATTCTAAGTCCATCAAACCTTCCCCATGAGGTTCGGCCACACACCATGGCCGAACCCATGGTCCATTATTTCCACTTAATTACCATATTGCCATTGTTCTATCCATGGCTAACATTCCATTAATCTAACCATTCATACATTAACCATTTAACACACATAACCTCCTAACTCCATAAAATTCCCTAGTGGGGTTCGGCCATGTTCATACAACATGGCCGAACCTCGCCATTTGGTTTTGGGTCCCTTCTTCAATCCTTTGATTCATTAGTCTCATAAAAATATTCCCCATGGGGTTCGGCCATACACCATGGCCGAACCCATGGTCCCTTATTTTTACCTATTTACCTCCTTGCCATTATCCTATCACCTTATGTTTAGGTTCCAAAACATAGGTCCATTCATTTATTTAATCATGCACAGCATAAAACCCTAATAGATCCCTCCATTCTTTAATTTGATCCTTCATTCATTTTGATATATTAGATCCATAATTGACCCATAAAATGACTTCATGGCGTTTGGCCATACACCATGGCCGAACCCTATGATGCCTAACTTTCCAATTTCTCCATCACATCCATTACCATTTTCAAGTCCATAAAATAAACCCTAGTCGGGTTCGGCCATACACCATGGCCGAACCTCACTTATTTGACTTTGGTCCCCCTTTTAATCCTTGATCTTCCGCCTATTTCATACATGGTTCATGCTTAGCATCTTAGCCATAATAAAATTAGGGATCGGCCATGCAATGGCCGAACCATGTCCTCAACCATATATTCATTTTAAACCCTTTTAAAACATTCATAACATTCCATGGTTTTCATTCCTCAAAAACCCATAAAATAAAGAATGTCTTTCCATGGGGTTCGGCCATACATATGGTCGAACCCTATGGTTCATCCTTCCATTAAATTACTAAATTTATCCCCTAATTTTTCTTCCTTGGGGTTCGGCCATACTCCATGGCCGAACCCTATGGTTCCTTTCTTTAAACAAAATTATCAAAATATTTACCGGTTCTGCGACTCCTCCGATTTTCCTTCGCTCCGACTTGTTCTTTCGATCCTTTCCTTCCTTAGCCTCTTTTGTATGTATTCCTCTTTCGACTTGATCTTTCACACAGCTGGCTGCCCTCTCCTTCTCTGCATATTGCCGAGAACTCCTTATTGACAGGGCACACAGCGTCCAGCCCTCCCTTGATTTGTGTATGCCGAGCACCCCTTTGTCTTGCTGCTGCCTCTCTTTTGTAATACTTCCAGTCGGTCCTATCTAGCTGAAATAGCAAGTAACGATTTCAGCCGTGTGCATAGATTGCAACTGCTATTCCTTAGTACCGCTCCTAGCGAAGGAAAGGACATCTTTCAAAGAAATTCCAGCGCATCAACGTGGATGTGCATATCTCATACACGGCCAAACAACCTATCTTTAATTTTTAGACAACTTCTTTTATTTGGATTAGGCAATCGGATGTCATTGCCTATTCCAAACTCATCTTTACGTGTTGCCCCTTTAGGAGAATCCTTGTTCAAATATAACTCCTTATTTATAGATATATTGCATTACCATTTTAATTCAGCCCCATTTAATTAGGCTTGAACGCACTTGGTGGTCAACCAAGTTAACCACGACCCATTGGGTCCCAATTGGGCATTTTGACCCAAATAGCAACATTGCCCCAATTAGATGCGCCTTGCGCATTTACTTTAAATTGAACCTTATACCATAACCGTTGGGTCCTAATTGGGCCATTGACCCAACACCTTACCCATCTAAGGTTCATATCCGTTAATTCACAATTAAAATGGCAAATTCCGTAAATATTGATAACATGGAATTCCGAAGTGTTACAATACAACCCTCTTTTTAAAATTTTCGTCCTGAAAATCAAGCGAAGTAGGGTTTTAAGCATTTACATACATAGCTCAAGATGAGCTGTTCTCATTTCTGACTCGAGTTCCGAAGTGGCTTCCTCAATGCCATGTCGATCCCATACCACCTTGACAAACTGGATCCTTTGGTTCCGTAATACCCTTTGTTCTGTGTCCACCACTCGGACAGGCTTTTCGACGTATGTCACGTCGCTTTGGACCTCTATGTCTTGTAAGTTCAGTACATGAGAGGGATCAGGATTGTATTTCCTCAACATCGATATATGGAACACATTGCGCAAAGATGCCAACTGTAAAAGAAGTGCCAATTGATAAGCCACATCTCCCATCCTTCTTATAATTGAAAACGGTCCCACATATCTTGGCGACAGTTTCCCCTTCTTTCCAAATCTCATGTGTCCCTTTCATGGCGAGACTTTCAAGAACACCATGTCTCCCACTTCAAATTTAAGGAACCTCCTCCTCTTGTCAACATAGCTCTTCTGACGACTTTGCGCAGCCAATAGATGCTGCCGTATCAACTGTATCTGCGCTGTAGTCTCTGTAACCAACTCGGGTCCAATCAGTACAGGCTCACTGGCCTCTGTCCAGCACACTGGTGATCTACATGGTCTACCATATAAAGCCTCAAATGGAGCCATCTGGAGGCTTGCCTAGTAACTGTTATTGTATGAGAATTCTACCAACGGCAAGTGATCCTCCCATCCACCCTTGAAATCTAGCATGCATGCTCGCAGCATATCCTCCAATGTCTGTATTGTCCTCTCAGACTGCCCATCAGTCTGTGGATGGAAAGCTGTGCTAGCCAGTAGGTCTGTTTCCATGGCCAATTGCATGCTCTGCCATCCTCTGCCAGTGAATCGACCATCTCTGTCGGACACAATAGTCCGAGGAATACCATGCAATCTGATGATATCCTTGATATACCGCCGACCCAAAGTCTCAGATGAGTTTGTCATCTTAATGGGAAGAAAATGTACAGGCTTGGTCAGTCGGTCTACCACGACCCATATCGCATCGTTGCCCTTGGAAGACCTTGGCAACCCTGTCACAAAATCCATGGAGATGTCCTCCCATTTCCATTCCGGCACTGGTAAGGGTTTGAGTAACCCTGGTGGCTTCTGATGTTCCGTCTTAACCTGCTGACACGTTAAGCAGTGAGCCACAAATTCTGCCACATCCTTTTTGAGTCCGTGCCACCAGTAATGTCTCTTCAGGTCGTGATACATCTTGGTGCTGCCCGGATGAATAGAGAGTTTGGTCTGATGTGCCTCAATCAATAACTCTTTTCTGTAGCTCTTAGGCACATATATCCTTCCTCGGAATTCAAGACCTGTCCTGGTCGTAACTCCCATTCTGGTATGACTTCACCAGTAGACATCTTGGCTCATATCTCCTCCACTTTCAGGTCTATCCGTTGTTCTTGTTCAATCTTGGTAACCATGTTGGACCGTATGATCAAATTGTACATACTCCCATGGTTATTGATATATAAATTGGACTCTCGTATGGTATTCAGTATTTCCCATTCTGTCCTGATCAAACATGCTACTGATGCATGTGATATGCGGCTGAGGGGATCTACCACCTTGTTCGCCTTGCCAGGGTGATAACGAAGTGCGAACTCATAATCCTGCAGATATTCCATCCATCTGCGCTGCCTCAGGTTGAGCTCTTTCTGGTCAAACAAGTACTTCAAGCTCTTATGATCTGAAAACACTTCAAATTTCTTGCCATATAGATAATGTCTCTAGCTTTTGAGAGCGAAGACCACTGCGGCTAGTTCAAGATCGTGCATAGGATAGAGGCGTTCATGTATTTTCAATTGTCTTGAACCATAAGCCACCACACGATGAGTTTGACTGAGGACGCACCCAAGTCCCTCTCCTGAAGCGTCGCATTGTACTCATAACCCTTGCCTCCTTCTGGTAAAATAAAAATAGGAGCCGTTATAAGTCTATCTTTCAGGTCCTCAAATCTCTAGTTGCATACATCTGACCACTCAAATTTGACTCCTTTTTGAGTGAACCGGGTCAGTGGATATACTATCTTGGAGAAGTCCATGATAAACATTCTATAGTAACCAGCCAATCCCAAGAAGCTATGGATCTCGGTTACATTGTTTGGCACTTTCCATTTGTAACACCCCGCCCTTTTCACTCTAAATTTTCAGAGTTTATTTTTTTTTAAAATAATAATAATCAATAAGTGATCGGGCGGAATGTCACGACGCGAGTTAAGTTCGGATCTCTAAATCCGACCCTTAACTGGCCAAGCCCATGTGCGTATGAACTAAGTCCATAAAACTGATCCGCACATGGTACATATTTATCTAGCGGAATTAACTTAGTCTAGATCTAACTGAGGTTATAATAGAACTTATGATTAATCCAATTTCCATTTTTAGATAGCAAAGTACCTTATTTATTCTCCAAAATTATTATATAACCTTAGTCTACTATTCATTCCAAACCATTCAAATAAATCCAACCATAGCATCTACTTAACTACTTATTACATGCCAACATCTAATTTAACAAATTACATTGTTCCAAATAAATCAACTAACAAGTCCATAAATAATCCATTCATAGTCCATTGCAATCATTCAAATCGCCCAAGTTTTCGTACTTGGTCCTCTTCTCCAACCACGTTCTTTCCTTTCCCTGCATCATCCACTAAAGATATAGATAGGGCGTTAGATCAACGCGCCCAGTAGTGTTTCCGAATAGGGCTACCACATGGTTAGTCAAAAACATGCAAATAGGATAATAGTTATACATGTGTGACAAAATTCTGTAAAAATATGCTATGTATGAAATGAACATGTAATGAGTCCCACCCATCACCATTCAACATAGCCATCACTTGACGGGATTCTCATCGTCAAGGTAACCCACAGTGGTCTTTCGGACGCCCCGACGGAGTGTGGCCTCCGGATTCCTCCTGATGGGATTCTCATCATCAGGGTACCCCACAATGGTCTTTCGGACGCCCCGACGGAGTGTGGCCTCCGGTTACTTCCCCATCATCCCATGCTATGCATGAGATGTCTATGCAAATATGCCATTTGTAAATATAACATTTGATTCAAATAACTTATTCAAATAAACATAAAACAGCAAATAAGTTATGTGGTTACAACAAGGTAGGAAACCTACAATAGTTTACTTTGTTCGATCCTTCCTTTGGACCGTCTTCCGATCACGGCTCGCTCACCGTTCTAAAAATCCGAATACTCTATGTACATGGCAGTAAGTTAATCATTTATCCACCTAATTTCCAGCAAAGCTTAATGCTCCAAGAACCACCTAGTGGGGTTCGGCCAAAGCCATAGCCGAACCTCATCCATTAAAACATTGGTCATTCATTTATTTAATTAAAACCTATCTAATTACCCAAACTTCTAAATGAACCTTTGTAGGGTTCGGCCATACATTATGGCTGAACCTTACCACTTTGGTTTTAGCCCATTTATCCCATTATATGATCATTTTATTTTTTGATCATTTCAGCCATAATTACGATTGTGCCATTGAGACCAACCTTTGCTTTAAATTAACTAACTTTCATCACCAAACATAAAACCATCTTTAGTGGGGTTCAGCCATACACACGGCTGAACCTCACCACTTAATTTGATCCTTCTTAAACCTTCCATATCTTCATATAAACCAACCATTATGTCCCACAATTACCATTAGTGGGGTTCGGCCATACACATGGCCGAACCTCACCAATGTGATTTTATGCTCAATTTCCATCATTCATATTGGCCGATTACTTACCCATACTAACTCCATAAACAACATATATTATTCTTAAATCAAAGCATATAAATAATACCTAATGTTCATCATAAACTTAACCCAATTATTCCACAAAACAGTCCATGGATTTTCATGGTTTCCATGGTTTCCATGGGGTTCTCAACATGAAAACCCACACCGTTTTACATGGGGTTCGGCCCTCTATCATGGCTGAACCCAATGATTACGTTTACTGTTTTTAAACCTCAATTAACCAGGTAATAACTGTATATCTAAATCAGGTTTTTAACCTTCAAACAATCCTCCAAAATTAGCCCAATTTCATAGGGTTCGGCCATGTATATTGGCCGAACACCATGAGATTAATTTTGAACATTTAGTCCTTCATCTTAGGTCTGAAACCAGCACCCAAATCCATGTTTTTTAACCATTGTAAAACATGTATTTACATCTTAAAATAATAACCCAAAACAGTCCATCAACTTCATGGTTTATTTGTTCCAAATACATCAAAACAAACCATTATTTGCATGTGGTTCGGCCCTCCATGGTGGCCGAACCCTATGACTTTGGTTTTGAATTTCTTCATCATTCATCTATGTCCAAAACAAACTTCCTTATTTATGCTTTAACCTTTTTAAAACACACACTTAAAATCATCTAAAAACAGTCCCAAATTTGTATGGTTTTAATTTCCAAAAACCATCCAAATAAATCAATTATTTCCATGGGGTTTGGCCATCCAATGGGGCCGAACCCTATGGTCCCTTTTTTGATCTCATTCATGTACCTCTAACCAATATTTAACCCTTGTTAGATTCAGCCATCCAATAGCCGGATCATAATTCTTAATTAAAAATAGTTTATCGAACACCTACCGTTTCCGCGACTCCTCCACTTGATCTTTACTCCCGCTTGTTCCTTCCCTTTTTGCTGAACTTGTCTTGATGAAAAGGGATCAAACCAAGGACTGATTAACAACCAGCTACTGCTCTTAGTGTTTGGGAAAACAGAGAACGGCCAAGAGAAAGGGAGAGAGAGAGAAATGGGCACCCTTTGTTTAATCAAAACCAGCCCAAGATTAACCTTGTGTAACTCTCATTGCCTTTACCCTAAACTTTATGTTACTTGGGGGTTTCATCTCCCAGGTTTCATCATGAGATGAAACCTCCCCATGTTCCCAACGTCCCTTGTTAATTGGACTTGTGTAACCCCCACTTCTTAACTCCTTTTCTCATTACCTTTGCATGTGAGAGTTTCATTTAAAAAATGAAACTCTCCTAGGCTCCAACGGTTTTAGCCCTAGCTTAATTTGTATCACCTTCATCTTCCATTAGTGCACCGTTTGGGAGTTTCCATCCTTGAGATGAAACCCCATGTCCATTCATTTCTCATGCTTGATTTGAATATTTGAAATAAGTAACTCCTCACCCTTGATGCAGCCCATGTGTAACCACCACTTCTTAATGCTCATCAACATCCCATGTGATTATTTGCATTCTCTCCTCTATTGATCTCTCATTATCCTTGCATTTGTACCTCTCAAACAGCCATCATCCCTCATACCTCCATGGTAGCCGTTACATGCATGAAATTGCTCATGCATGCAACCAACGTCCCTAGCAACCCTTGTGACTTCAAATGTAACTCCCATTCAAAATGTAACTCCCATTTTATTTATCACATAAATGGGAGTTACATGCATGGTATTGCCTCCCATGCACCAACGTTTTCCTAGTGTTTGAATTTAAATAACCTACAAACCCTCCATCTCTACATCTCACTCATTTAATACATATTCATCCAACTCATTTACCCAACTCACCCAAACTAACTCATTCATTTAATTTAACTTAACTAATAAATTCAACTCAACTAACCCATCATTCATTTCAACTCAAACCAAACTCAAGCAATTAATAAACTTAAATTAAGTAAGCTTGAACTCCATCCATGGTTAATCATGCCATTCACGACCCATTGGGTCCCATCTAGCCATTTTGACCCATTTATCAAAATTTGACCCAAATATGATTCTTGACCCGTTTAAATTCATCTTATCCATTTATTTGTTTTGTAAACAAACTACCATCCTTTGGGTCTTGATTGAGCCATTGACCCATTTAAATTCAAATCAATTTTATCACAATGGCAATTCCGTAAATATGAATATTTTCATATAAAATGATAACTTTGTAATTCCAGGGTGTTACACCATTCTCCCACTGCCGTCACTTTAGCTGGGTCCACGGATATACCTTCTGCTGATATGACATGTCCCAAGAAGTTAACCTTGGGTAGCCAGAATTCGCACTTGCTGGCTTTGGCATATAACTCGTTTTTCATCAAAGTGTCCAGAACTATCCTCAGGTGCTCAGCGTGTTCTTCATGAGTTTTGAAATAAATCAAAATGTCATCAATAAATACAATGACAAATTGGTCCAAATAAGGACGAAAAATCTTGTTCATTAGATCCATGAACACAGCCGGTGCATTGGTGAGTCCAAATGACATGACTACAAACTCATATAGTCCATACCGCGTTCTGAAGGCTGTCTTTTCTATGTCCTCCTCCCTAACCAGGATTTGATGGTATCTAGACATCAGGTCAATCTTAGAGAAATGACTAGAACCTCTAAGTTGATCAAATAGATCATCGATCCTGGGTAGAGGGTACTTGTTTCTGACCGTCAGCTAGTTCAGTTTTCGGTAATCCACACACATACGGAGTGAACCATTCTTCTTCTTCAAAAATAAAACCGGAGCTCCCCAAGTTGATGTACTGTTCTGGATGCAACCCAGTCTGAGCAGTTCATCAATCTGTTTTTTTAGTTCGGACATCTTTGCTAGTGCCATCCGATAGTGTGGTAATGACACTGGTGCAGTGCCAGGGTACAACTTGATTTCAAAATTAATCTCCCTCATGGGAGGCAAGCTAAGGAGTTCTTTTGGGAATACATCAGCATAGTCCTTTACTATTGCCGAAAGTTCAGCCACCGGTGCCTTGTTGATTCTGATACTGTTCAATAATAGATGACTCAACCCTTCATGCAGTCTGCTTTGTTTTTCAGTATGCACCACACGTTGTTTTCCCTCGGGTGACCAAAATGTCACCCTGTGGCGATAGCAATCAATGTTGGCCTGAAAGCTAGCCAACCAGTTCATGCCGAAGATAATATCGTACTCTGTCATATCGAGTACCAAATAGTTGAACTCAAATCTGAGTCCAGCGAGTTCAGTATTCACTGCTGTGCATATAAGCCCCAATGATGTGTCTCCGACGGGGGATACAATGGTGAGTGATGTGGACAGTTTTTGTATTAAATTTCTAGTTACAGATATGAATGCAGCAGATATGAAAGAGTGGGATGCTCCAGAATCAAATAAAGCGAAGGCGTAGGAACTACCGACAACAGCCATACCTTGAATCACAGAGTGATCCACTGCTACTGGAGGAGCTAAGGTAAACAACCGTCCAGATCCTGTAGGCGCTCGTCCTGCCTGGTTAAATGTCCTGCCTCCTCGTGAATTAGCTGGTCTAGCTGGTGGGTGAGATGAACCTCTGGAAAAAGAAGTTTTGCTGAGTTGTGGGCATTGCCTCTTAAAATGGCCCTGTTGGTGTAACACCCCAATTTCTCAATGAAGTGGAAAATTACCAAAATGCCCCTGAGTTGTTTAATTAATTATTTTGTGATGTTAAGTAAGGAAATAGTGGGGCCCATTGCTCAAAATAAAATCATATGAGCACATTATGAATGTTAAGTTTTATTGGTTGGGTAATTTTCATCATTTGGGTCAAAAATGGCTAAATGGGTCAAAGGGCCCAAATGGGGCCCATCGGGTCTTGCTGGGTTATTTGACCGTTTTGTGATTTGAAATTAAAAGGGGTTAAGCCTATTTGATTGGAAATCAAGTGGAGGAAAAATGGGTAGGCTTGATCCATATGTAAAAACCAATTAGAAATGACCAAAATACCATAAATGGGTCATGTTGTCAAAACGGGTCAAGGAGCTAAAAGTGGACCCAACGGGTCGAGTTGACTATTGTTGACCGTGTGAACCCTCAAGGGAGCTCAAACACGATTCAAATCAGTTGAGTGGGATGGAGGTGAGTTGGAATTAAATCAAAAGGTGAGTTAACTCATATGCATTAAATGAAATGCATTAAATGTGATGAGTTGGGTTGGAATAAAAATACCTTGAGTTGGGTGAGTCAAAATGGAAATTCAAGGGGCTGTAAAATCAGTGAGTTGAGAGGGAATTTGAAGAGATTGGTTGGTCTTAAACCAACCAAAACAAGTCCCACACGTTGGGGACTTGTTTTGGTGATTTTCATGATGGGTTTTAAATGAGAATACATGGAAATTGGATGAGATGCTTGGGGATTTGAATGGCTGCATTGGTAGCTGCCAAGGGGTGCCTTGGATGGCACCCAATGCCCACCGTTTTGAGCAAGAAATTATGAGGAATTGAGAGGTTTTTGGGGCTGAACTACAAAAACAATAAGCACACAAGGTTGGCCATTTTTCACATTGGAAATCCAAGAATTTCCATCTCTCTCTCTCTCCCTCTCTCAAATTCGTTTTTCCTAACTGGAATAGCAGAGGTGTTTGCACCAGTAGATCAAGCACAAAACAGCAAGGAGTTAAGGAAACAAGGATTAAAAGTCAAGAGCAAAAGGCAAAGGAAAGTGGTAAGTTTTTCCCATTGATTTATGGTTAATAAAATGGGTAAAATAAGACATGATTTGGCCATGTGATGGTCAAATCTATCAAAGGGTTAAAATATGATTCCTTTATGCTCAATTAGATGGAAAGCATGGACATAGGGTTCGGCTACTTTGGATGGCCGAACCCCATGAAATTTTATGGTTAGTGTTGATGGTTTTGTAAGGATTAAACCATGCAAGAATAGGACCGATTTTAGAGGTCTAAGATACATGCTTTGGAAAGATTGAAAACATGAATTTGCATGTCATACCATGGTCGAATTTGACAAGAGTCTAAACCATGGAAGAAGGTGTCAAAAGAAATGAAATGAACCATTGGGTTTGGCCACTTTGGGTGGCCAAACCCCATGAAAAGAGTTGGTTAATGGTTATGGTTTTTGAAATTTAAAACCATCCATTTGGGGACTGTTTTTACATATTTTATTAAGATTTAAAATACATGCTTAAAGAGGGTTAAAACATGGGTTTGGATATCAGAAAAGGCTGAATGTATCATGGGTCTAAGACCTTGGTTATCAAATGATGAAAGGGTTCATTGGGTTCGGCCATCTTGGATGGCCGAACACCATGAATTGATGTTGAAATCTTGATGATTTTTGTAAGATAAAACCATGCAAATGTCTTACTGTTTTGGATGATTAGATTAGACATAAGATGACATGTTTAAGTGGTTCAAACCAAAGGCCATAGGGTTCAGCCAATGAGCATGGCCGAACCCCATGTAAAAGAATGTTGGTTTCATGTTGGAAAAACATGTAAACCATAGACTTTTTATGGACTGTTTTGGATGATTTCTTTGAGAGTTAAAACTTGATATTAATATACTGTTTATGCATGTTTATATGAGGTTCAAAAACAGCAAACATAGCATTGGGTTCGGCCACCATGGAGGGCCGAACCCCATGCAAATGATGGTTGGTTTTAAGGTGTTTGAAACGTGGAAACCATGGACTTTATGGACTGTTGTGAATGAATTTAATTAGATGGTTTCTAAGAGGTTTAAAGGCAGCAATATAATACTGATATTGCATGTTTAAATAATGCCTAAAGCATGGTTAAAAGACCAAGATATGGACATTGAGTTCGGCCACCTTGGATGGCCGAACCCCATGTAAGTAAGTGATGTGTTTTGGTGAAGTTAAATTACTGTTTTGGTGGCTGGTTATGTGGCTGAACCATGTGTAATTCATGGTTGAGTTAGCATGATTAGACCCTGAGTGATCATGGTGTTGGTTGGATCAAGTGAACCCTAGGGTTCGGCTATGAGTATGGCCGAACCCCATGGGGCTGTTTTGAAATAAATGGGCTGTTTTGAAATGGGAGACTTGGTGTTTCTAAAAGTCTCACCACGAAAGGGACATATGAGGTTTGGTAAGAAAGGAAAACTGTCGCCAAGATATGTGGGACCGTTTTCCATCATAAGAAGGATGGGGGATGTAGCTTACCAATTAGCACTTCCGTCGCAATTAGCAGCTCTACACGATGTGTTCCACGTGTCGATGCTAAGGAAATACAATCCGGATCCGTCCCATGTTTTAAATGTTCAAGATATTGAAGTACAAAGCGACGTGACGTACGTCGAGAAGCCGGTCAGGATAGTGGAGACCGAACAAAGGGTGTTGCGAAACAGAGCGATTCAGTTCGTAAAAGTGGTATGGGACCGTCATGGTGATGAAGAGGCCACATGGGAACTTGAATCGGAGATGAGAACAGCTCACCCCGAATTGTTTGTGTAATTTAATTTGAGAACCCTACTTCACTCGATTTTCGGGACGAAAATTTTAAAAAGAGGGTTATATTGTAACACCCCAATTTCTCAATGAAGTGGAAAATTACCAAAATGCCCCTGAGTTGTTTAATTAATTATTTTGTGATGTTAAGTAAGGAAATAGTGGGGCCCATTGCTCAAAATAAAATCATATGAGCACATTATGAATGTTAAGTTTTATTGGTTGGGTAATTTTCATCATTTGGGTCAAAAATGGCTAAATGGGTCAAAGGGCCCAAATGGGGCCCATCGGGTCTTGCTGGGTTATTTGACCGTTTTGTGATTTGAAATTAAAAGGGGTTAAGCCTATTTGATTGGAAATCAAGTGGAGGAAAAATGGGTAGGCTTGATCCATATGTAAAAACCAATTAGAAATGACCAAAATACCATAAATGGGTCATGTTGTCAAAACGGGTCAAGGAGCTAAAAGTGGACCCAACGGGTCGAGTTGACTATTGTTGACCGTGTGAACCCTCAAGGGAGCTCAAACACGATTCAAATCAGTTGAGTGGGATGGAGGTGAGTTGGAATTAAATCAAAAGGTGAGTTAACTCATATGCATTAAATGAAATGCATTAAATGTGATGAGTTGGGTTGGAATAAAAATACCTTGAGTTGGGTGAGTCAAAATGGAAATTCAAGGGGCTGTAAAATCAGTGAGTTGAGAGGGAATTTGAAGAGATTGGTTGGTCTTAAACCAACCAAAACAAGTCCCACACGTTGGGGACTTGTTTTGGTGATTTTCATGATGGGTTTTAAATGAGAATACATGGAAATTGGATGAGATGCTTGGGGATTTGAATGGCTGCATTGGTAGCTGCCAAGGGGTGCCTTGGATGGCACCCAATGCCCACCGTTTTGAGCAAGAAATTATGAGGAATTGAGAGGTTTTTGGGGCTGAACTACAAAAACAATAAGCACACAAGGTTGGCCATTTTTCACATTGGAAATCCAAGAATTTCCATCTCTCTCTCTCTCCCTCTCTCAAATTCGTTTTTCCTAACTGGAATAGCAGAGGTGTTTGCACCAGTAGATCAAGCACAAAACAGCAAGGAGTTAAGGAAACAAGGATTAAAAGTCAAGAGCAAAAGGCAAAGGAAAGTGGTAAGTTTTTCCCATTGATTTATGGTTAATAAAATGGGTAAAATAAGACATGATTTGGCCATGTGATGGTCAAATCTATCAAAGGGTTAAAATATGATTCCTTTATGCTCAATTAGATGGAAAGCATGGACATAGGGTTCGGCTACTTTGGATGGCCGAACCCCATGAAATTTTATGGTTAGTGTTGATGGTTTTGTAAGGATTAAACCATGCAAGAATAGGACCGATTTTAGAGGTCTAAAATACATGCTTTGGAAAGATTGAAAACATGAATTTGCATGTCATACCATGGTCGAATTTGACAAGAGTCTAAACCATGGAAGAAGGTGTCAAAAGAAATGAAATGAACCATTGGGTTTGGCCACTTTGGGTGGCCAAACCCCATGAAAAGAGTTGGTTAATGGTTATGGTTTTTGAAATTTAAAACCATCCATTTGGGGACTGTTTTTACATATTTTATTAAGATTTAAAATACATGCTTAAAGAGGGTTAAAACATGGGTTTGGATATCAGAAAAGGCTGAATGTATCATGGGTCTAAGACCTTGGTTATCAAATGATGAAAGGGTTCATTGGGTTCGGCCATCTTGGATGGCCGAACACCATGAATTGATGTTGAAATCTTGATGATTTTTGTAAGATAAAACCATGCAAATGTCTTACTGTTTTGGATGATTAGATTAGACATAAGATGACATGTTTAAGTGGTTCAAACCAAAGGCCATAGGGTTCAGCCAATGAGCATGGCCGAACCCCATGTAAAAGAATGTTGGTTTCATGTTGGAAAAACATGTAAACCATAGACTTTTTATGGACTGTTTTGGATGATTTCTTTGAGAGTTAAAACTTGATATTAATATACTGTTTATGCATGTTTATATGAGGTTCAAAAACAGCAAACATAGCATTGGGTTCGGCCACCATGGAGGGCCGAACCCCATGCAAATGATGGTTGGTTTTAAGGTGTTTGAAACGTGGAAACCATGGACTTTATGGACTGTTGTGAATGAATTTAATTAGATGGTTTCTAAGAGGTTTAAAGGCAGCAATATAATACTGATATTGCATGTTTAAATAATGCCTAAAGCATGGTTAAAAGACCAAGATATGGACATTGAGTTCGGCCACCTTGGATGGCCGAACCCCATGTAAGTAAGTGATGTGTTTTGGTGAAGTTAAATTACTGTTTTGGTGGCTGGTTATGTGGCTGAACCATGTGTAATTCATGGTTGTGTTAACATGATTAAATCATGTATAATCATGAGAAGTAGAGGGATCAACCAGATCAAGTGAACCCCATGTTAGTTTTGATGAAGTTGGTGAGTTTTAAACCATATAAAATATGGTGTTTGATGTGAGTTATGGAAGTTTAATTTGCTGATTATTGGTTGGCCAACATAGGGCTGAATCATGTCATTTTTAAAAGGGTTAAGTGCTTAAGAGTTGATTAAATGAAGTAGGAAGTTAAATCCTAAGTGGGTGATGTTCGGCCAAGGGCATGGTCTAACCCCACATGATGCGGATGGGTCGTAGATGTGATTGAATAAGTGAATGATGTTGTGACTTATTGATTGATATATGGATAAGGTACTGGAAGTCGAACGACGTGCGAGTCGTGACCGGGTGACGCGAAAGAAAGATCAGTTACTGAAGGGATTCTTCAGTAGGTTTCCTACCTACTTGTAACCACGGTTTTACCCAGTTTTTCTTATGATATTCTTGTTTTAATATATGTGTTTCAAATGATATATTATGCATTAACAAATGGCATACAGGCATTGGCATCTCATGCATAGTCATGGGATAATGAATGAAGTTCTACATTGATGGCTACGATTGTACATGATGGGGGTTGCCCATTGCATGTACATATTGTATAGAAGAGATGAATGTTGTTGTAATTTACCTTGTCGGTGCAAGGCACGTCAAGTGATGGCTACGATGGTACATGATGGGGGTTGCTCATTACATGTACATCGCTTATAGAAGAGATGAATGTTGTGTAATTTACCTTGTCGGTGCAAGGCACGTCAAGTGATGGCTATGAAAGTACATGATGGGGGATGCTCATTGCATGTGCATATTTCATAGCATTGTTTTACCTATTTTGATGATCATGTATTATGATATGTATATGCATGTTTTATATGCTAACATGTGGTAGCCCTGATTCGGGAACCTACTGGGCGCGTTGATCTAACGCCCTAATTCTATCCTCAGAGGAGATTGCAGGAACAAGCAAAGGGAAAGGAAAGGTCATTGACCAAGAGGGGAGCTGAGCCTAAGTGCTTTAATAATGGATTTGGATTACTTTTTATTACTGTCATTTGAATACTATTGTTGGACATGTAATAATTCGTTATTTGCGGTGGTTTGTTTAGGATAATAACTTGTGGATGGTTGATCTATGTTATTTATTATTGAAGACTATTACTTGCTATCTCGTCTTTTTATTCCGCATGTTGATGTTAGTTCCATGTGTGAATCACTATCATGGTCTATTCCATGTACACATGGGTGGCCAGTTAAGGTTCAGACTTGGGTAGTCTGAACTTAACTCGCGTCGTGACGTCGCCCGCTCTCCTTCGATGTTTTATTATAACTTAAAAAAAAAAAATTAGACTCTGAGATTCACGGAAAGGGCGGGGCGTTACAGTTGGTCACAATGACAGCAGTTGTTCACACCTCTGGGAGCCTGAGTGACTGATGCAGATGGGGAGGGATGATTGGGACGAAAGCCCCCTGTTGACCCAGTGGATGGTGAGGGCCTGCTAAAGTTCGGTCGGAACTTCTTGTTGGGCTGAAATGTACCCCTCCCACTCTGAGCTCGTTGGTTGTCAAACGCACTAACTCAGCCATCTCTTGCTCTACTATAGTGGCCCTGTTGACCACCTTTACCAATGTAGCTGCCTTGAATATGGTTACCTTGGCCCTAATGCTTGGCCGAAGGCCCCGCTCGAACTTGTGTGCCCTTCGATACTCTGTATCTGCCATATAGAATGCATAGCAAGACAAACTGAGAAACTCCTAGTGGTACTCTGCCACCGTCATGGTACCTTATACCAAAGATAGAAAAGCTTGGGTCTGGCGCTCCTTTTCCTCCTTAGGAAAATAATGGTCCACGAAGGTAGTTGAGAACTGATCCCAAGTCATCACAGTCCTCTCTCTTTTTGGAAAAAATGCTCGCTGCTTCGCCACCACCTCCCACCATTTACCGGCATCATCGATTAGTTGTGACGTGGCCAGTAAAATCTTGTCAGCATGACTTAAAATCTTGAGTAGGGTCAGGATCTGAGTGATGTTCTTCATCCAATTTTCTGCTCCGACAGCCCCTTCTTTCCCTTTGAAATAAGGAGGACGCTATTGCTGGAAGTCCCTGACCATGCTCTTGTCATTGGCCTCGTTGGTGGTTCCATTCCCGTTCAAGTGTTGTTGAAGCACCGAAGTGACCACCGCTTGAACCAAGCTTTGTAGTTCAGGAGGCACCACCAGTATGTTCACGCTGCTTTGTTCTTCCTCCTCTTGGTGGGATGGTTGTTTTTCCTCTTCATGTCGAGATTGTCGTTCCTCCTCTTCATGTAGAGATTTTTCTACCTCCTTTTCCTTCCATTTCTAGTTTTGTCAGGTATTTCTCTTTGGAGGCATTTTTTTTTCCCTAAGCCATTGAAAAATATCATGACTTAGTTTTCATCGTAAAGTTTGTATTTTCCTATTTTTTTGGGGAAATTTTCAAATAAACACTCTTGATTTTTCTTTGTTTTTGGGGAATTCCCTAGGTATCTATTGTTTGTTTCTTAATTAGGGAATATTGGGGAAATATATCATATTTTTCTATGTTTGATAAATCCATTTATTTTGACTTTATTTCTTTTGCTATCATTCATTGTTGTTCTCAGATAGAATGTTCAGTCTGAGTTAAACGAAGTAAATTAATCCGGCCCCCGTGCAGCGGACTCCGAAGAGTCGATCAGTTGGGATTCTTATCTGTCAGTGAGACATGATATCATCTTAATGTTACTTCGAAAGATTCGACTTTTATGTTTCGCTTTGATACCAACTGCAACGCCCCGTCCTTTTTCACTCGCTTTCCGAACTTCTAAAGTCCGACGCGAGCTAAGTCTGAAATTCTAAAGTCCAACCCTTAACTGGCCAACCCTATGTGTGCATGGACTAAACCCATGAAAACAGTTCACACATAACAATATAAAGATGCGGATTAAAATCATAATCTGCGGATTATAATAGAACCTAGATCTATGCCTTTTTATATAGCAAAGTACTTCAAGTATTTAACCATAATTAAACTTAACTTAAATATCCAACAAACCATTCAGACCATAGCAAAATTATCTAAGTTATTACATGCCGAATTCTAGCTACTCAAATTACAAGTCCATGAGTATTTTAAGCAAAATAAAAACTAAAAGCATCCAAGCTCCTATGCTTGGCCCTTTACATGTTAATCATTCCCCTCGTTTCATGTATCATCCACTAGGGTAGAAGTAGGGCGTTAGAACAATACGCCCAGTAGGCATTCCATTTCGGCTCTACACATGGTTAGTACAATTCATATATAATAACATAAAGTCAAAACCATATAAAACATTGTCATGTCATGATGTCAAATGCAATAAGTCCCACCCATCACAAGTACAAATAACCTCTTGATGGAATTATCATCATCAAGGTACTCCCACATAGGTCTCTCGGACTACCCGACGGAGTGTGGCCCCTCCGGTTTCTTCTTGATGGGAAATGCACATCAACGTATCCCCACATTGGTCTTTCGGACGCCCCGACGGAGTGTGGCCCCTCCTGTTACATATCCTTCACCCCATGCCATGCATGAGATGCTAATGAAACACATGCTATTTTATATTGTAAACATAGCATTAAAACTCACATTTGAAACATATCTTTTACAACGTAAATTCATCAAAATAAGATAAAAACATTGTACATAAACCCATGGTTTCAAAGTGGTAGAATCCTACCAAAGACCACTAAGTGTCCTTGCTTCTTAATCCGGCAACTGCTCACGATCACGCACCGTTTGTGAGGTCCCGTCACCTTATTACACAACAATCAATCATACCATGTTCAATTTAATTTCTATTTATATCTAAGTCCATAAACCCAACTTTGTGGGGTTCAGCCATACACTATGGCCGAACCTCACCTCTTTGGTTTTAGTTCCCTTTTTGCTCATTTAACTTAAGTCCAAGATCATATCACTTCTCATTCATTTAATCTATCATACATAAACCCTAAGCCCATCAAACCTTCCCCATGAGGTTCGGCCACACACCATGGCCGAACCCATGGTCCATTATTTCCAGTTAATTACCATATCGCCATTGTTCTATCCATGGCTAACATTCCATTAATCTAACCATTCATACATTAACCATTTAACACACATAATCACCTAAGTCCATAAAATTCCTTAGTGGGGTTCGGCCATACAACATGGCCGAACCTCGCCATCTTGGTCTTGGGTCCCTTCTTCAAGTCCTTTGATTCATTAGTCTCATAAAAATATTCCCCATGGGGTTCGGCCATACACCATGGCCGAAACCCATGGTCCCTTATTTTTACCTATTTACCTCCTTGCCATTATCCTATCACCTTATGTTTAGGTTCCAAAGCATAGGTCCATTCATTTATTTAATCATGCATAGCATAAAACCCAAATAGATCCCTCCATTCTTTAATTTGATCCTTCATTCATTTTGATATATTAGATCCGTAATTGACCCATAAAATTGCTTCATGGGGTTCGGCCATACACCATGGCCGAACCCTATGATGCCTAACTTTCCAATTTCTCCATCGCATCCATTACCATTTTCAAGTCCATAAAATAAACCCTAGTGGGGTTCGGCCATACACCATGGCCGAACCTCACTTATTTGACTTTGGTCCCCCTTTTAATCCTTGATCTTCCGCCTATTTCATACATGGTTCATGCTTAGCATCTTAGCCATAATAAAATTAGGGTTTAGCCATGCAATGGCCGAACCATGTCCTCAACCATATATTCATTTTAAACCCTTTTAAAACATTCATAACATTCCATGGTTTTCATTCCTCAAAAACCCATAAAATAAAGAATGTCTTTCCATGGGGTTCGGCCATACATATGGCTAAACCCTATGGTTCATCCTTCCATTAAATTACTAAATTTATCCCCTAATTTTTCTTCCATGGGGTTTGGCCATGGAGGGTTCCTTTCTTTAAACAAAATTATCAAAATACTTACCGGTTCCGCGACTTCTCCGATTTTCCTTCGCTCCGACTTGTTCTTCCTATCCTTTCCTTCCTTAGCCTCTTTTGTATGTATTCCTCTTTCTACTTGATCTTTCACACAGCTGGCTGCCCTCTCCTTCTCTGCATACTGCCGAGAACTCCTTATTGACAGGGCACACAGCGTCCAGCCCTCCCTTGATTTGTGTATGCTAAGCGCCCCTTTGTCTTTTTGCTGCCTCTCTTTTGTAATACTTCCAGTCGGTCCTATCTGGCTGAAATAGCAAGTAAAGATTTCAGCCGTGTGCATAGATTGCAACTGCTATTCCTTCGTACCGCTCTTAGCGAAGGAAAGGACATCTTTTAAAGAAATTCCAGCGCATCAATGTGGATGTGCATATCTCATACACGACCAAGCAACCTATCTTTAACTTTTAGACAACTTCTTTTATTTGGATTAGGCAATCAGATGTCATTGCCTATTCCAAACTCATCTTTACGTGTTGTCCCTTTAGGAGAATCCTTGCTCGACTATAACTCCTTATTTATAGATATATTGCATTACCATTTTAATTCAGCCCCATTTAATTAGGCTTGAACTCACTTGGTGGTCAACCAAGTTAACCACGATCCATTAGGTCCCAATTGGGCATTTTGACCCAAATAGCAATATTGACCCAATTAAATGCGCCTTACCCATTTACTTTAAATTGAACCTTATATCATAATCGTTGGGTCCTAATTGGGCCATTGACCCAACACCTTACCCATCTAAGGTTCATATTTGTTAATTCACAATTAAAATGGCAAATTCCGTAAATATTGATAACATGGAATTCCGAAGTGTTATATGACATGGCATTGTTTTATATGGTCTTGACATTATGTTATTATATATGATTTGTACTAACCATGTGTAGACCCTAAATGGAATACCTACTGGGCACGTTGTTCTAACGCCCTACTTCTACCCTAGTGGATGATAAAGAAAATGAAGGGAACGATGAGCGTGATCGGAGCCAAGCATAGAAGCTTGAATGGGTTTAATTTTATATTTTGATTAAGTTACTAATGGACTTGTAATTTGAGTAACTAGATTTCGGGCATGTAATAACTTAGATATTTTGCTATGGTTTGGATGGTTTAGTTTGGATATTTAAGTTAAGTTTAATTATGATTAAAGACTTGAAATACTTTGCTATCTAAAAATGAATAGATTTAGGTTCTATTATAATCCGCTGTTTATGATTTAATTCCGCAAGTATCATATTACATGTGAACCGTTTTCATGGACTTAGTCCATGCACACGTTGGGTTGGCTAGTTAAGGGTCAGACTTTAGAAGTTCGGACTTAGCTCAGTTGTGACGTCCCGCTCACTCTTATTTTTTTTTAAAAAAAAAATTGACTCTGATTTTCAGAAAGCGAGTGAAAAAAGGCAGGGCGTTACAGTTGGTATCAGAGCGAAATGGGAAGGTTGAATCTTTCGAAGTAAGATTATGACGGTTTCATGTCTCATTGATAGATAAGAATCCCAACCGACCGACTCTTTAGAGTCCGCTGCACGGGGGCCGGATTAATTTACTTCGTTAGACTCAGACTGAACATTCAATCTAAGAACAACAATGAATGATAGCAAAGGAAGTACAGTCAAAATATTTGGATTTATCAAACATAGCAAAATAGGATATATTTCCCCGATATCCCTAAATTGAGAAAACGAATATGAGATACTTAGGAAATTCCTCTAAAAACAAAGAAAAACCAAGAGTGCTTATTTGGAAATTTCCGAAAAAATAGGAAAAAACGAACTTTACGATGAAAACTAAGTCATGACATTTTTCAATGGCTTAGGAAAAATGTCTCCAAAGAGAAGGACCAAGAAAAGGACCAGACAAAACCCAAATGGGGATAAAGATGAGGTAGAACAACCTCAAAATGAGGAGGAACAAGAAAATAGCGTGAATATACCAGTGGTACCAACCGAACTACAAAACTTGGTTCAAGCGGTGGTCACTTCGGTTCTTCAACAACACTTGAATGGAAATGGAACCACCAGCGAGACCAATGACAGGAGCATGGTCAGGGATTTCCAGCAACAATGCCCTCATTACTTCAAAGGGAAAGAAGGGGTTGTCGAAGCAGAAAATTGGCTGAAGAAGATCACTCAGATCCTGACCCTACTCAAGATTTTGAGTCATGCTGACAAGATTTTATTGGCCACATCACAATTGGTTGATGATGCCGGTAAATGGTATGAGGTGGTAGAGAAGCAGCGAGCACTCCTTCCGGAAGGAGAGAGGACTGCAATGACTTGGGATCAGTTCCCAACTACCTTCTTGGATCATTATTTTCCCGAGGAGGAGAAGGAGCGCCGACCCAAGCTTTTCTATCTTTGGTACAAGGTACCATGACAGTGGTAGAGTACCACCAGAAGTTTCTTAGTTTTTCTTGCTATGTATTCATATGGTGGATATAGAGTATCGAAGGGCACGCAAGTTTGAATGGGGCCTACGGCCAAGCATAAGGGCCAAGGTAACCATATTCAAAGCAGCTACATTGCCAGAGGTGGTCAGTAGGGCCACTATAGCAAAGCAAGAGATGGTTGAGTTAGTGCATTTTGACAACAACCGAGCTCAGAGTGGGAGGGGTACATTTCAGCCCAACAAGAAGTTCCGACCGAACTTTTGCAGACCCTCACCATCCACTGGGTCAACGGGGGGCTTTCGTCCCAATCATCCCTCCCCATCAACATCAGTCACTCAGGTTCGCCGAGGGGGAACAACTACTTTCATTGCGACCAGCCGGGTCACTTCAAGAGGGAATGCCCGCATCTCAGCAGTCCCTCTTATTCCAGAGGTTCATTTCGTCCACCAGCTAGACCAGCTAATTCACGAGGAGGCAAGACATTTAACCAGGCAAGACGGGCACCTACACGATCTGGACGGTTGTTTACCTTAGCTCCTCCAACAGCAGTGGATCACTCCGTGATTCAAGGTATGGTTGTAGTCAGTAGTTCCTACGCCTTTGCTTTATTTGATTCTGGAGCATCCCACTCCTTCATATCTGCAACTGGAACATTAGTACAAAAACTGTCCACATCACTCACTATTGTATCCCCTGTCGAAGACACGTCATTGGGGCTTATATGCACAGCAGTGAATACTGAACTCGCTGGACTCTGATTTGAGTTCAACTATCTGGTACTCGATATGACCGAGTGCGATATTATCTTCGGCATGGACTGGGTCGCTAGCTTTCAGGCCAACATTGATTCCTATCGCCGTAGGGTGACATTTTGGTCACCCGAGGGAAAACAATATGTGGTGCGTACTGACAAACAAAGTAGACTGCAACAAGGGTTAAACCACCTGGTATTGAACAGCATCAGAATCAACAAGGCACCAGTGGCTGAACTTCCAGCGATAGTAAAGGACTATGCAGATGTATTCCCAAAAGAACTCCCTAGCTTGCCTCCCATGAGGGAGATTAATTTTGAAATCAAGCTGCACCCTAGCACTTCTCCAGTGTCATTACCACACTACCGGATGGCACCAGCAGATGTCCGAGCTAAAGAAGCAGATTGATGAACTGCTTAGACTGGGTTGCATCCGGAACAACACATCGTCTTGGGGAGCTCCGGTGTTGTTTGTGAAGAAGAAGGACGGTTCACTCCGAATGTGTGTGGATTACCGGAAACTGAACCAGCTAACTATCAGGAACAAATATCCCCTACCCAGGATCGATGATTTATTCGATCAACTGAGGGGTTCCAGCCATTTCTCTAAGATTGATCTGATGTCCGGATACCATCAAATCCGGGTTAGGGAGGAAGACATAGAGAAGACAGCTTTTAGAACGCTGTATGGACTATATGAGTTTGTTGTCATGCCGTTTGGACACACCAATGCACCGGCTGTGTTCATGGATCTGATGAACAAGATCTTCTGTCCTCACTTGGACCAGTTTATCATTGTATTTATCGATGACATCCTGATCTATTCCAAAAGTAAGGAAGAACATGCTGAGCACCTGAGGATAGTTTTGGACACTTTGAGGAAGAATAAGTTATATGCCAAAGCCAGCAAGTGTGAATTCTGGCTACCCAAGGTTAACTTCTTGGAGCATGTTATATCAGCAAAAGGTATAGCCGTGGACCTGGCGAAGGTCGTGGCAGTGAGAGAATGGAAGGTACCGAGGAATGTAACCGAGATCCGTAGCTTCTTGGGATTGGCAGGTTACTACAGGAAGTTTATCATGGACTTTTCCAAGATTGCATCTCCACTTACCCGACTCACTCAGAAAGGAGTCAAATTTGAGTGGTCAAATGTGTGCAACCGGAGATTTGAGGATATGAAAGATAGACATACAACGTCTCCTATTTTGATTTTGCCAGAAAAAGGCAAGGGTTATGAGGTACAATACGATGCTTCAGGAGAGGGACTCGGGTGTGTCGTCAGTCAAACTCATCGTGTGGTGGCTTATGGATCAAGACAATTAAAAATTCATGAACGCCTCTATCCCATGCATGATCTGGAACTAGCTGCAATGGTCTTCGCTCTCAAAAACTGGAGACACTATTTATATGGCGAGAAGTTTGAAGTGTTTTCCGAGCATAAGAGCTTGAAGTACTTGTTTGATCAGAAAGAGCTCAATTTGAGGCAACTCAGATGGATGGAATATCTGCAGGATTATGAGTTCACGTTTCGTTATCACCCTGGCAAGGCGAACAAGGTGGCAGATGCCCTCAGCCGTATATCACATGCATCACTGGCATGTTTGATCAGGACAGAATGGGAGATGCTGAATACCATACGAGAGTTCAATTTATATATCAATAACCATGGGAGTATGTACAATTTGATCATACGGTCCAACATGGTTACCAAGATTGAACAGGAACAGCGGATAGACCCGAAAGTGGAGGAGATATGGGCCAAGATGTCTACTGGTGAAGTCATATCGGAATGGGAGTTACGACTAGGACAGGGTCTTGTATTCCGAGGAAGAATATATGTGCCTAAGAGTTGTAGAAGAGTGTTACTGATTGCAGCACATCAGACCATACTCTCTATTCATCCGGGCAACACCAAGATGTATCATGACCTGAAGAGACATTACTGGTGGCACGGACTCAAGAGGGATGTGGCAGAATTTGTGGCTCATTGATTAACTTGTCAGTAAGTTAAGACGGAACATCATAAGCCACCAGAGTTACTCAAACCCTTACCAGTGCCGGAATGGAAATGGAAGCAAATCTCCATGGGGTTTGTGACGGGGTTGCCAAGGTCTTCAAAGGGGAACGATGCGATATGGGTCGTGGTAGACCGACTGACCAAGTTTGCACATTTTCTTCCCATTAAGATGACAGACTCATCTGAGACTTTGGGTCGGCGGTATATCAAGGATAATATCCGATTACATGGTATTCCCCAGACTATAGTGTCCGATAGAGATGGCCAATTCACCGGCAGAGTATGGCAGAGCATGTAGTCGGCCATGGGGACAGATCTACTGACTAGCACAACATTCCATCCACAGACTAATGGACAGTCAGAGAGGACAATACAAACACTGGAGGATATGCTGAGAGCATGTATGCTAGATTTTAAGGGTGGATGGGAGGATCACTTGCCGCTAGTAGAGTTTCATGCAACAATAGTTACCAGGCAACCCTCCAGATGGCTCCATTTGAGGCTTTATATGGTAGGCCATGTAGATCACCCGTGTGCTGGACAGAGGCCGATGAGCCTGCACTGATTGGACCCGAGTTAGTTGCAGAGACTATAGCGCAGATACAGTGATACGACAACATCTATTGGCTGCACAGAGTCTTCAGAAGAGCTATGCTGACAAGAGGAGGAGGTTCCTTGAATTTGAAGTGGGGGACATGGTGTTCTTGAAAGTCTCGCGACGAAAGGGACACATGAGATTTGTCGCCTAGATATGTGGGACCGTTTTCAATCATAAGGAGGATGGGGGATGTGGCTTATCAATTGGCACTACCTTCACAATTGACATCTTTGCACGATGTGTTTCATATATCGATGTTGGGGAAGTACAATCCCGATCCTTCTCATGTACTGAATATACAAGATATAGAGGTGCAAAGTGACGTGACCTACGTTAAGAAGCCTGTCCGAGTGGTGGAGACAGAACAAAGGGTATTATGAAACCAAGCGATTCAGTTTGTCAAGGTGGTATGGGATCGATATGGAAATGAAGAAGCCACTTGGAAACCAGAATCGGAAATGAGAACAGCACACCCTGAGTTATTTATGTAAATGTTTGAAACCCTACTTCGATCGATTTTCGGGACGAAAATTTCTAAAAGAGGGTTGTATCGTAACACCCTGGATTTTTATGTTACCAATATTTACGGAATTTGCCATTTTAATTGTGAATTAACGGATATGAACCTTAGATGGGTAAAGTGTTGGGTCAATGGCCCAATTAAGACCCAACGGTTATGGTATAAGGTTCAATTTAAAGTAAATGGGTAAGGTGTGTTTAATTGGGTCAAGGTTGTTATTTGGGTCAAAAGGCCCAATTGGGACCCAACGGGTCGTGGTTGACTTGGTTGACCACCAAGTGAGCTCAAGCCTAATTAGGTTGGGGCTGAATTAAATGGGAATGCAATCCAGTGAGTGAGTTGATTTTAAAGTGATGAGTGAAGTGAGTTGAGTTGATTTGAATTAAATTATATGAGTTAAGTGAGTTGAATGAGAGTTTCATCTCATGGATGAAACCCCCACTTGAATCATTAATGGAGAGGTGGGGAGTTTTTTTTATTTCAAATTCAAATAAAGGCACACGTTGGAGGGAAGGAGGGGGGAGTTTCATCTCATAGATGAAACCCCCAAATGGAGCACTAATGGGAGATGAATGGGAGGAGGAAGATTGGTGGAGGTTCCACCAAGGCACACCCATTGCAGCCGTTGGAGACATGGGGTTTCATCTCATGGATGAAACCCCCAAATGGAACTAAAAGGAGAGAGGAAAGGGGGTGGGGACTTACAAAGGGGTGCCACCAAGGGACACCACCTTTGGGCCGACCTTATTGATCAAGGAAGACATTAATTTTTCAATTCCCTCTCTCCCTCTCCCTCTTGGATTTTTCCTCTCCCTCAAACCATCTCTTGGCCAATCACTCCTCAAAACCAAAGACTTAAAGTTTCATCTCAAAGCTCTATCACTCTCACACAAGGCCGAACTATCCCTTTCTCTCAAGTCACAATCTCGGCCAAAGAAGTAAGAAGGAAGGAGGAAGAGGCTAAGGAAATAAAGGATTGAAAGAACAAGCCAGAGCGAAAGAAACTGGAGGAGTCGCGGAACCGGTAGGTATTTTGATAAATTTTGTTTAAAGTAAGGAACCATAGCACTGGCCATGGTGTATGGCCAAACCCCATGGAAGAAAATTGGGGAATGATTATGGTATTTTAATGGAGAGGAGGAACCATAGGGTTCGGCCATAGTGCATGGCCGAACCCCATGAAAGAACATTGGTTATTAATAATTTTGAAAAGGATGAAAACTATGGAGGGTTATGATGTCTTAAAAAGATTTAAAAGGGAAGTATTGTTAAAGACATTAGCTATGTATAAAGAATGGAAAAGAAGGGCACAAAGCCAAAGGGTGAGGTTCAGCCATGGTGTATGGTCGAACCCCACCAAGTAATATTTATGGATTTAGGGTTTTCTTAGATATTGAATTATGTGGATTGTTTAATATTTTAATGGGCTTCAAAACATGAAAATGGTAGATGCATGTTAAGGATTTTTTTAAAGGACTTTAAAGGGAGGAATACTAATCATTTTTCGTGGTGTTAGAATGATATTTGGTGAAAGAACCATGAACCATGGGTTCGGCCATGGTGTATGGCCGAACCCCATGGAAGGTTATCAAGGACTTTGAAGGGATTAAATGGAGTAATATTGTTGGACATAGGTATTTTTAATCATGGGGAATGGTGATAAGTTTAATTGGTTTAAACATGGTAGATGATCAAAAAGAATGAATCCAAATAAATGGTTAAACTCCATGAAGGGACCTTGTTTTATGGACTTAAGAAGAGTAAATGATTCAACGGAAAAAAAAATGTTGATTTAGACATCATAGGGTTCGGCCATGGTGTATGGCCGAACCCCATGAACTATTTTGTGGATCAAAGTGTGGACTTATGTATGCTTAGATGAATGGAATGTTAGCCATGGATAGAAGAATGCCAATATTGTAATTAAGTGGAAATAATGGACATGGGAAATGTTTGGTGGACTTAGGCTTTATAAATGTTAGATTAAAGGAAAAGCGACATGATCTTAGCTTAAGTTAAAGATCAAAAGAGGGACCAAAAATCAAAGGGGTGAGGTTCGGCCTTGTTGTATGGCCGAACCCCACAAAGGTTGTGTTTATGGATTTATGTTTAGAATGAAAATCAAATGGGACTTTAGTTTGATTGATTGTTGTGTAATAAGGTAACGGGACCTCACAAACAGTGCACGATTGTGAGCGGTTGCCGGATTAAGAAGCAAGGACACTTAGTAGTCTTTGGTAGGATTCTACCTCTTTGAAAACATGGTTTATATAATATGGTTTATTTGGTTTATTTTTATGAGTTATGTCGTAAACATATTATGTTTTAAATATGAGATTTAAAATGCTATGATTTGTATAATTGCATAGCATGTGGACTTTTGCATCTCATGCATGGCATGGGAGGGAGGATATGTAACCGGAGGCCACACTCAGTCGTGGCATCTGAAAGACCACTGTGGGGATACCTTGATGTGCATTTCCCATCAAGAGGCAATCGGAAGGGCCACACTCCGTCGGGGAGTCCGAAGGACCACTGTGGGTGCAACACCCCGCCCTCTCCGAGAAATCATAGTCTAATTTTTTTTTTAAAAAAATGACAACATAATAGCACTGGAAGAGAGCGGGGCGTTACAATTGGTATCAGAGCGAAACGGGAAGTTGAATCATCGAAGTAAGATTAAGACGAGTTCATGTCTCACTGACAGATAAGAATCCCAACTGACCGACTCTTCGGAGTCCGTTGACTGGGGGCCAGATTAATTTACTTCGAGTGACTCAGACTGAACAATCAATATGAGAACGACAATGAAAGATAGCAAGTAAAGTATGGTCATCATAATTGGACATATCAAACATAGCAAAGTAGGATGCACTCCACTGATATCCCCACACTGAGAAACAAACAACAGGAATTTAGAGATTTCCCCAGAAACAAAAGAAAACAAAGTGTGAAGATTTGGCAATTTTCCCAAACACAAATGCATGATATGATATATAAGAAATTTCCCGAAACCAAGATTGGTTTTATTAGAACTTATGCTGATTATTTATGAGTTCTATGTGATGATACAGATATGTCGAGTAACGTGGAGTACACGGAATTGTGGGATAAAGGGACACCTAGCTGTCCAATAGATTTGGTGTCGGCTTCCAATAACACCAGCATGGAAGTCAACATGGACCTTTAGGAGGGACCACCCGAGGAAATTGTGGAGGATATAGCACCTTTTTCGGAGGATCTTATGGAAGACATTCCTTGGATAATGGAACCTCCCGAGGAAGATGAAGAGGATCTAGCACTTCTACCGGAGGATCCTATGGAAGATGTTCCTATAATAATGGAATCGGGTGGGGAGATAGATCCTGACTATACGTGTGAGTTGTGCAACCAAGACGGGCATAACTGTAGGTATTGTCCTCACCCTCTAGGCATTTTCTTCCCGGTTTGTGGACTGCATGGGCACGGAGAGGCTAGGACTAATTGTCCTTATATTGGAGGACCAGGGTAATACCCTGCGTGACATGTGGAGTATTGGGTCACATGTCGATGACATGTCCTGATAATCGCTTCAGGTTCGCTGATGATGCAGGATCGTCCACGGAAGATTAGGTTAAGAGGTAGAAAAGAAAGACAGGGAAAGGGGAATATTTTGTAAGGGTGCATTTTGTTATTCTAAGGGTTTGTTTTACCCTATCAACCCTTGTACAAAGATGAATTATGAATATATATAAAGTTTGCCATTTTATGATTTCTATGAGGATTGCTAGTATTAAATGTATGTTGTGAAGAAAACTAAGCCAATAATGTTTTCATGAATTAGGGAAAGATGGCACCACAGAAAAAGATCCCAAAGAATCAGAAGGGAAAGGAGAAAGCATTGCAAATTGGATTAGGCGAAGGGGCTTCAAAAAGGAAGACCCGACAAAACGATCAAGGAAAGGAAAAAGAGATATCCTTCATTCCACATGAAGAGGAGTTATCTCAAATTATAAAGAAGAAAGTTGTACGTGACAAAGGTGAGGAAGAACCTCAGCATGGGTCTGAGAAATCACTCCATGATAAGGAGGAAGAGGGGAACAGCAACAGCGGCGTACAAACACCAATACCATATGTGTCGCCTGAACTATAGAGTTTGGTACAAGCTGTAGTTACTTCCATCCTCCAACAACATCTGAATGGAGGTGGACGCACCAGTGAGGCCAGTGACTGGAATATGGTCAAGGACTTCCAACAACAGCGGCCACCTTATTTCAAGGGGAGAGAGGGGCCTGTTGGAGCGGAGAACTGGCTGAAGAAAATCTCCAAGATATTGACTCTGCTTAGCATCAAGAGTCACGCCCACAAGATTCTATTGGCCACATCACAGCTGATAGATGACGCTGGTAAGTGGTGGGAAGTAGTGGAAAAGCAGCAGACACTTGTACCAGAAAGGGAAAGAACTAAAATGACCTGGGAGCAATTCTCAACGACGTTCCTGGAACACTATTTCCCGGAGGAGGAAAGGGAACGACAGACTCAAGCATTTCTGTCATTGGTGCAGGGCTCCATGACAGTAGTTGAGTATTATCGGGAGTTCTTGATCTTATCTTGTTATACGCTCTACATTGTGGACACGGAGTATCAGAAGGCTCGCAAGTTCGAGCGTGGGTTGCAGCCAAACATTAGCGCCAGAGTAACCGTGTTCAAGGCAGCTACGCTGGCGGAAGTGGTCAGCAAAGCTATCATTGTGGAGCAGGAACTGGCGGAGTTTGTACGAGTGGACAAACGTCGAACACCGAGTGGGACGGGTACTTATCAACCCAACAAGAAGTTTCGACCGAACTTCAGCAGACCCTCGCCATCTGTTGGATCTACTGGGGGATTTCGTCCAAATTAGCGTTCCCAATCTGTAGCAGTCACTCAAGCTTCTAGAGGAGTGAGCACCTGCTTCCATTGTGATCAGCCAGGTCACTTTAAGAAAGATTGTCCAAAACTCAACAGGCTTTCACACTCCAGAGGATCTTCTCGTCCACCAGTCAGACCGGTTAACTCCAGAGGAGGCAGGACATATAATCGGACGAGACAGGCGCTGAACCCTACTAGAGCTAGACGATTATTTACTTTGACTTCTCTAGAAGATGAGGATCATTCGGTGATACAAGGTATGGCGGTAGTAAGTAGTTCTTATGTATATGCACTATTTGATTCTGGAGCTTCACACTCCTTTATAGCTGCATCATTCATAACTGCTACCGGTACTCTAGTTCAAAGATTAGCCATAGCACTCACAATTGTGTCCCCTGTAGGAGACTCGGCGTTGGGACTGATTTGCATGGCAGTTAATACTGAACTAGCTGGACTCAGATTTGAGTTCAATTATCTGGTGCTTGACATGGCTGAGTATGATATAATATTCGGCATGGATTGGTTGGCTAAGTTCCAGGCCAACATTGACTGTTATCGCCGAAGAGTGACATTTTGGTCACCCGAAGGGAAGCAATATGTGGTTCGTGCAGACAAGCACAGTGGATTGCAGGAAGGGTTGAACCACGTGGTGTTGAATAATATCATTATAAATAAAGCACCAATTACTGAATTTCCCTTAGTTGTGAAAGAATTTGCGGATGTGTTTCCAAAGGAACTCCCTGGTTTACCCCCTATGAGGGAGATCAACTTTGAAATCAAGTTGTATCCGGGTACTTCACCAGTATCTCTACCACACTATCGGATGGCACCAGCAGAGATGTCGGAGCTAAAGAAGCAGATCGATGAGCTGCTTAGGCTGGGATGCATCCGACACAGTACATCGTCATGGGGAGCTCCAGTATTGTTCATAAAGAAGAAGGACGGTTCACTTCGGATGTGTGTAGATTATCGGAAGCTGAATCAGTTAACTGTCCGGAACAAGTACCCTCTACCCAGGATCGATGATTTTTTCGATCAATTGAGGTGTTCCAACCATTTTTCAAAGATTGATTTGATGTCTGGTTATCATCAAATACGGGTTAGGGAGGAAGATATAGAGAAGACAGCCTTCCGGACGCGGTATGGACTATACGAGTTTGTAGTCACGCCATTTGGACTCACAAATGCGTCGACGGTGTTCATGGATTTAATGAACAGAATCTTCCGTCCGTATCTGGACCAGTTCGTAATCGTGTTCATTGACGATATCCTGATCTATTCCAAGAGTCAGGAAGAACATGTAGAGCACGTACGGATAGTTTTGAATACTTTGAGGCAGAATAAGTTGTATGCCAAAGCCAGTAAGTGTGAGTTCTGGCTATCTCAAGTAAATTTCTTGGGACATGTCATATCCGAGGAAGGTATAGTCGTGGATCCGGCTAAGGTGGCGGCTGTGAAAGATTGGAAAGCGCCAAAGAATGTAACTGAAATCTGCAGTTTCTTAGGATTGGCGGGTTATTATCGGAAATTTATCATGGATTTTTCCAAAATAGCAGCTCCATTGACTCGACTCACTCAGAAAGGAGTCAAGTATGAGTGGACAGATCAGTGCAACTGGAGATTTGAAACACTGAAAGAGAGACTTACAAGAGCTCCTATTTTAATTTTGCCGGAAAGGGGCAAAGGATATGAAGTACAATGCGATGCTTCAGGAGAGGGACTAGGGTGTTCACTCATGCAAGGTCATCATGTGGTAGCATATGGGCCAAGATAGTTAAAACTACACGAACGTCTTTATCCTACACATGATCTGGAGCTAGCTACAGTGGTCTTCACTCTCAAAAGTTGGAGACACTACCTCTACGGCGAGAAATTTGAGGTATTTTCTGATCATAAGAGTTTAAAATATTTATTTGATCAGAAGGAGCTCAACCTGAGGTAGCGTAGATGGATGGAGTATCTGACGGATTATGAGTTTGCGCTTCGATACCATCCAGGCAAGGCAAACAAGGTGGCGGATGCCCTTAGCCGCCTATCACATGCATCGGTAGCATGCTTGATCAGAACAAAATGGGAGATGCTGAACACCATTCGAGAGTTCAATCTTTATATCAACAACCGTGGGAGTATGTATAATTTAATCATACAGTCCAATATGGTCACCAAGATTGAACAAGAACAACGAGCAGACCCGGAAGTGGAAAAGATATGGGCCAAGATGTCCACTAGCGTAGTCATACCGGAATAGGAATTATGACCAGGACAGGGTCTTTTATTCCGGGGAAGAATATATGTGCCAAAGAGTTGTAGGAAAGAGCTATTGATTGAGGCTCATCAATCCAAGCTCTCCATTCATCCGGGTAGCACCAAAATGTATCACGATCTAAAAAGGCATTATTGGTGGCACGGACTGAAAAGGGATGTGGCGGAATTTGTGGCACATCATTTAACTTGTCAGCAAGTTAAGACTGAACATCAAAAGCCACCAGGGTTACTCAAACCCTTATCAGTGCCAGAATGGAAATGGGAGCACATTTCCATGGATTTTTTGTCGGGGTTGCCGAGATCTTCAAAGGGCAATGATGCCATATGGGTGTTGGTAGACCGACTGACCAAGTTTGCGCATTTCATTCCTATTAAGATGACAGATTCATCTGAGACGTTGGGTCGGCGGTACATCAGGGAAATTATTCGGCTACATGGCATTCCCCGAACTATAATATCTGTCAGAGATGGCCGGTTTACTGGCAGAGTGTGGCAAAGTATGCAGTCAGCTATGGGGACAGATCTACTGACTAGCACCGCTTTCCATCCACAGACTGATGGACAGTCAGAAAGGACGATACAAACCTTGGAAGACATGCTGAGAGCATGCATGTTAGATTTCAAGGGTGGATGGGAGGACCACTTGCCACTGGTAGAGTTCTCATATAACAATAGTTATCTGGCAAGCCTTTAGATGGCTCCATTCGAGGCTTTATATGGTAGGCCTTGTAGATCACCAGTGTGCTGGACAGAGGCTGGTGAGCCTGCACTGATTAGAACTGAACTAGTCGCGGAGACTACAACACAAATTCAGTTGATACGACAACACTTATTGACTGCACAGAGTCGGCAAAAGAGCTATGCTGACAAAAGAAAAAGGTTTCTGGAGTTTGAAGGGGGGAACATGGTATTCTTAAAGGTCTTGCCATGGAAAGGACACATGAGGTTTGGGAAGAAGGGGAAACTGTCACCAAGATTTGTGGGACCGTTTCCCATCATGAGAAGAGTGGGGGATGTGGCTTATCAGATAGCACTTCCTTCACAATTTGCAGCGTTACACGATGTGTTTCATGTATCGATGCTAAGGAAATACAATCCCGATTCGTCCCATGTATTGAAGGTGCAAGACATAGAAGTACCAAGCGTCGTGACATACGTCAAGAAACCAGTTAGGATACTGGAGACTGAGCAAAGGGTGCTGCAAAATAGAGCGATTCAGTTTGTAAAAGTGGTATGGGACCGACATGGGGTTGAAGAAGCCACATGGGAACTTGAATCGGAGATGAGAACAGCTCACCCCGAATTATTTATGTAATTTATTTTGGAACCCTACTTTGTTCGATTTTCGGAACGAAATTTTTAAAAAGAAGGTTATATTGTAACACCCCAATTTCTCAATAATATGAATATTTACGAAAATGCCATTGGATTGGTGAATTTAATAAATGTGATCATAAATGAGGAAATGGTGGGGTCCATTGCTCAAATTAAGACCCTATGAGCATAATATAAGTGTCAAATTTGATTGAATGGGTAATGAACATCAATTTGGATCAATATGGTTAATTGGGTCAAAGGACCCAATTGGACCCAATGGGTCATAATGGACTTATTAGACCATTGGGTGAGCCCAAATTTAATGGGATTAAGCTGAATTGATTGAAAATTAAGTGGAGAATAAATGGGTAGGCTTGATGCACATGTGAAAACCAAATGCAAATGGCTAAAACAACCCATAAATGGGTCATGGTGTCAAAACAGGTCAACAAGCTAAATGGGGGCCCAATGGGTCAGATTGACCATGTTGACCATGGCTGACCGTGTGGGCCCTTGAGTGAGCTCAATGGTGAGTCAAATCAGGTTGAGTTGGGCTGGAATGAGTTGCATTTAAATTAAATGGTTGAGTGGACTCAAGTGTATTAAATGAATGGCATTTAATGTGGTCAGTTAAGCCATTGAGTTAGGTGAGTTTAAATGGAAATCAAAGCGGTCTTATTTCCATTGAGTTAAAGGGAATATGAGGACGTGCCTTGGTCTCAAACAAACCAAAACAAGCCCCACACGTTGGGGACTTGTAATGGTAGTTTCCATGCTAAGTTGTAAATGGAAATGAATGGGATTTGGATGAGATACATGGGGAGCTGAAAGGTTCCATTGGCTGGTGCCAATGGGTGTCTTGGTTGTGCCAAGTGATGTAACGCCTGCCCCTTTTCACTGAAATCAGAGTCTATTTTTTTTTTTCAAATAAAGAGTGACAAAGGGCGCGGACGTCACGACGCCAGTTAAGTCCGAGCTTCTAAAGCCCGGCCCTTAACTGGCCGACCCTACATGTGCGCGGAACTAAGTCCACGAGGAACGGTTCACACGTAGACGTAAGCTCGAGGAATATTATAATAAGTGAGGAAATTATAATAGAGTCTAACCTACAATTTTAGATAGCAGGGAAGATACATCATTAAATTACTAAAATACCTCAAAATCACAATGTCTAAAATAAAATCCAAAATATAGTAAGAAATCTAAAATTATTACAATCCGACAAGTTAAGCTACTCAAATTACATTTTTCCAAAATAAACTAAGTAAACTAAGTAGCTCGCTTCCCCAAGCTCCTAAGCTTGGCTCCCGTTTCTTCGTTTCCGCCATCTCCTGTGTCATCAGCTAGGATAGAAGTAGGGCGTTAGACAACGCGCCCATTAGGACTCCGAGTAGGGCTAACACATGGATTAGTGATAACAAGCACATAGGTATAATATAATGAAAACCATAAAATGAATGCCATGCCATGGGTGTTTTATGTCATGTGTCCTACCCATCATCCATACCATCTTGATGCCATATCCCCCTTGACGGAAAAACCTCGTCAAGATATAAACAATCACAAATCATCCCCCTTGACGACAAAACCTCGTCAAGATATAAACAATCACAAATCATCCCCCTTGACGGTAAAACCTCGTCAAGATATAAACAATCACAAATCATCCCCCTTGACGGCAAAACCTCGTCAAGGTGTCCTCATGTTTGCTTCTCGGTTGCCCCGACGGAGCTTGGACTCCGGTTATAGCTCATAATGTCCCTCTTGATGGATGAAACACATCAAGATATCCCCATGCCCGCTTCTCGGTCGCCCCGACGGAGCATGGACTCCGGTTTCATTCCGTCCTTCCCATGCCATATCCCTCCCATGTCATGCATGAGATGTAGATGCCATGTGCCATGTAATATATATGATAGCACAAACCATGGCATTTAAAGTCCCATCAATAAAACATACAATTTGATTATCAACAAATAGATCAAGCAAAGCATCAATATACACATCATAGCCTTAAAATCCATCCTAAAACAATTATATGCTTACCAAAATAAATCAAGGAAAAACCCATACGTAACACATAATCCATGGCTTACAAGAAGGTAGGAATCCTACCAAACACCGACTAACGTCCTTTCTTTCGTTTCCGTCCAATAGACCCGGTCGCCGATCACGCACCGTTTGCGATGTCCAATACCTTATTATACATTAATAATTAGTCCATGTTTTTAACCTTTTAAGTCCATTAATCACACCTTAGCGGGGTTCGGCCATACACCTTGGCCGAACCTCACTAACTAGGTTTTGTGGGTCCCATTTAATCTATTAAGCCTTTTAATCCCATAAGTCTTAAAAATCAGCCACCCTAGGCTTTATTAATCACATACTTAAGGTTACCGTAATTGCACTTAAGTCCATGATCATTTCTCATGGAGTTCTTGAATTTGGCCATTATTTACGGTTTTGCCACTACCTCTTTTTCCATGGTTAATCATTCACTTAACCATGTACACCTTTATTCATAATTGATCCATACACTCAAGTCCATTAGTGACCCATTTAATCATGCCATAATATCATTAAAACAACCCTTTTTCTTAACTTAATCTACATTAATTAACCACATACATAAACCCTTTCTTAGCCCATAAAAATGACTTATAATTGAATCATCATTCTTAGCCACATCTTGAGTCCATAATTGATCCATCAGCCATATCACAAGACCACTTACCTCAACCATCTAATTAACCTAATTCCATTTATTTAAGCATCTACATACACATTAATCTTAGACCAAGAAAATGATCTACAATTGGGTCATGGGTTCGGCCATACACCATGGCGGAACCCATGATGTCTCTTTCTCCATTTTTCTTGGGTCCATTTACATCATTTGACTCCATCACAAGTCCCTCCATTGAGAGAATCTAAACCATACATTTAATTCATCATTCCTTAATCATTATTTCATAGATCTAGGGTCCATCAATCTTAGCCATAATTCCCTTTTTCTTTTCAACATTAGGTTCATCATTTGGAGTTCATCAACATTACCAATTACATTTAAAATCCATTGAAGCTGCCAACATTCCTTCATCCTTACTATGGTCTAAGTACTTCTAAATTCACCAATCACTCTCCATGGTTTTTATCATTGTTTCCACCCCTTTTAAAATTCACTAATACCCATTCATTTAAAACCTTTATAAATCATTAACCCCTTTTCATGGCCTCCATTCTCTAAATCCATTAAAATTCTAACACCATGAGAAGGTTCACATCATGCATTTCCTCAATTGCAATCCCTTTAAAATTATTACATTCAATCAGTAAAAAAAAAACTAAAATCATTAATCATCCCTTCATGATTCAAACCCTAAAAACTCCATTAAAAATCCTTAATTACCTACCATGGTTTTCTTCATTAAGCTCCCTTTAAAATTTACAAACATTTGACCCTTTTTAAACCTTCAAATTATTAACGCGTTACTCCATATCTTCCATCCTCCTAAACCCATTTAAAACCACCATTACATCACCATAGGATTTAAAAACATTCCCTCCCTAAAATCTCCCCATGGTTTTATTTTAAGAACATTATTTACCACAATTAAAAATCTATTTTAAACTATCACCATTCTCAACCATTTTTCCTTTATTTTTACACCCTTCAAATTTACAAGCGCATAACCCTAGGGTTCGGCCATGGTATAACCCTAGGGGTCGGCCATACACCATGGCCGAACCCGTGGCTCATAGTTCACTCCCATCTATGCCTTTCAAGGCCATAAAACCATTTACATTTTCATGAATTTCTTCATTTAAAACCCTTTCGAAAATCACTACATTTGATCATAAAAAACCCTAAAAATCATAATCATCTTTCCATGGCTTTCATTCTTTACAACCCTAATAAAATCACTTAAACACCCACCATGATTTTGACCTTAAAAACCCCATTCCAATTTACTTAATTACTCACCATGATTCCTTCCAAAAATTCCATACATCCATTGCTTAAATAATTTAATTACATAATGTCCATAATCCATTTATTTTTCTTAACCCTAATTTACCCATTAGGGTTTTGTCCATTTTTCATCCTTCCATGGGATGGATTTGAGATCCAAGACCTATGATCCTTTGGCCACCATCAAATCTAATAAGAATGAATCCCAAATCTTAAAAACTAAAAATTCAAATCTCTTATTTAGGAATTACTTACAATCCGACGTCTCCTCCGGCTTTTCTTTCTCCTCTTGATTTCCTTAGCCTCCGTTCTCCTTCTTCTTGATCTTTTGTCGGCCAAGATGTTTGATCAATGATAAAAACCTCCAAGCTTGGGTCCGGCCATCATGGGTGTGTTTGAGAGAGGGAGAGGAGGAGAAGAGGATGGTGAGGAAGAAGATAGTATGGCTTGATCTTGGGATGATGGGCCAAAAATTGCACTTCTTTCTTTTCTTCTTCTCTTCGTTTCTCCTTAGCTTTCTTCTTCTTCTCCCTTGGGTGTGGGACGGCAATGGGAGAGTGAAAGATGGGAAGAGTAAAATGAGAATGGAATAAGAGATGGGAAAAAAAGATAAGGCTTATCTCATTTGGTTGAGTAATTAATTCCTCCACCTACCATACATAAGATATTTTTCATGCTTTATGGTGGTGGTTGGGATAACCACCACCAAGCCAACGTTTTTCTTTTGAGCTTGGAATGAGGTGTTTTGGTCTTCCACCTTTTGACCCCTTTGACCACCATTTGTTTAGTTTATTTAATTAATTAACTAGATAATTAATTTAGGTTAATTATTTCCTACTTAACCTAATCCCATTATTCCACCCATGGTTGACCAATTCAACCATGGTGGCCGGCCCCACCAATCCTTGGTCCACACACGACCTCACTTGGTGAGGTGGAGGTGGGTCCCACATGGACATGTCACCTTAATCAATTCCATCACGAACTTAGGTGATTTAAATTTAACTAATTCCATTCCAACTAGTTGGATCACCATTGGGTCCATGGCCCAATTACATTCACCTCCTATCCATTTACCTTAGAGCCTACATCATTTTGATCCATTGGGTCCCAAATGGGTATTGGGCCCAATTTGACCATCCTTGGCCCAATTGACCATCATTGACCCTTTAAATGAATTTAAATCCAATCCACGGTCCATTGGACCATACGTGGGCCTTTGTCCATATTTTGATCCATTCACCATTTATTCCATCAAATTTCCAAATTTTCACCATTAAAATAAATAATATCCACCTATATATTTATTTACAATTTCCGGGCCATTACAATACAATCCTCTTTTGAAATTTTCGTCCCGAAAATTCGAGTGAAGTAGAGGTTCAAAACATCTCATACAAAGAGTTCCGGATGAGTGGCTCTCATCTTTGATTCAAGTTCCCAGGTGGTCTCCTCATTGCCACGTCGTTCCCATACCACCTTGACGAACTGAATGGCGCGGTTCCGCAGCACCTTTTGTTCGCTCCCGATCACTCTGATCGGCTTCTCCACATACGTCACGTCGTTTTGTACATCGACGTCTCACACGTTCAATACATGTGTAGGATCGGGGTTGTACTTCCTCAACATGGATACATGGAATACATCATGTGGAGAGGATAGCTGTGGAGGGAGCGCCAACTGATAAGCAACCCCCCCCCCCCCCCCCCACCCTCTTCAGGATCGGAAACGGCCCCAGAAATCTAGGCGACAGTTGCCCTTCTTTCCGAACCTCATGTGCCCCTTCCGTGGTAAGACTTTCAAAAACACCAAGTCTCCCACCTCAAACTCGAGGAACCTTCTCCTCTTGTCGGCATAGCTCTTCTGACGGCTCTGTGCAGTGAGTAGGTGTTGCCGTATCACCTTGATCTGCGCTGTAGTCTCCGCAACCAACTCCGATCCAATCAGCGCAGGCTCACCAGCCTCTGTCCAACACACTGGCGATCTGCACGGCCTACCATATAAGGCCTCAAATTGAACCATCTGGAGGCTTGCCTGGTAACTGTTGTTGTAAGAGAAGTCCACCAGTGGCAAATGGTCCTCCCATCCACCCTTGAAGTCTAGCATGCATGCTCTCAACATATCCTCCAGTGTCTGTATCGTCCTCTCTGACTGTCCATCAGTCTGGGGATGAAATTCTGTGCTAGTCAATATGTCGGTCCCCATAGCCGACTGCATGGCCTGCTATACTCTGCCGGTGAATCGGCTATCTCTGTCAGAAACAATGGTCCGAGGAATACCATGTAGTTTGATGATATCCCGGATGCACTGTCGATCCAAAGTCTCCAATGAATCTGTCATCTTGATGGGAAGGAAATGTGCAGACTTGGTCAACCGATCCACCACGACCCATATTGCATCATTGCCTTTAGAAGACCTTGGCAACCCTATCACAAAATCCATGGAGATGTGCTCCCATTTCCACTCCGGTACAGGTAAGGGTTTGAGTAAACCCGGTGGCTTCTGATGTTCTGTCTTAAACTGCTGACAAGTTAGGCAACTGGCCACAAACTCCGCTACGTCTTTCTCAAGTCCACGCCACCAATAGTGCCTCGTAAGATCCTTGTACATCTTGGTGTTGCCCTGATGGGTAGAGAGCTTGGTTTGATGTGCCTCAACCGACAACTCCCTTCTGCAGTTCTCAGGCACATACGTCCTACCTCAGAATACAAGATCCTGTCCCGGTCGTAACTGTCATTCCGGCACAACCTTGCCTGTAGATATCTTGGTCCATATCTCCTCCATTTCCGGATCTATCATTTGTTCATGTTTAATCTTGTCAAGTACCATCTAATTATATCAAAGTCACTCATATCAACCTATGAGTTTTATCCTCGTAAAATTTACTCTGTCTCATGTTATCTCTTTTTCTTGTGAACCCATTTACAATTCCTATGTAAATCAATATACTCTGTTTCACTTTATCTGTTACCAAAATATTTTCCACACAAACTCGCTCAACACGTTCATTCGTCTACTCTTTGTGTGAGGTAGCCTGCCAATACGAGCCTATGCTCAAGTCTTTTCCCCATTCCATTTTAACTAGGTTTCTAGCTTCACTCTCCTGGAACTCCATCGGCTAACTACAGAGTCAGCTGGCCAGTCTAACTCCATCGGCTAATCATCCCTTCATGATTCTAACCCTAAAAACTCCATTAAAAATCCTTAATTGCCTACCATGGTTTTCTTCATTACGCTCCCTTTAAAATTTACAAACATTTGACCCTTTTTAAACCTCCAAATTATTAATGCATTACTCCATATCTTCCATCCTTCTAAACCCATTTAAAACCACCATTACATCACCATAGGATTTAAAAACATTCCATCCCTAAAATCTCCCCATGGTTTTATTTTTAGAACATTATTTCCCACACTTAAAAATCCATTTTAAACTATCACCATTCTCAACCATTTTTCCCTATTTTTTACACCCTTCAAATTTACAAACACATAACCCTAGGGTTCAGCCATGGTATAACCCTAGGGTTCGGCCATACACCATGGCCGAACCCATGGCTCATAGTTCACTCCCATCTATGCCTTTCAAGGCCATAAAACCATTTACATTTTCATGAATTTCTTCATTTAAAACCCTTTCGAAAATCACTACATTTGATCATAAAAAACCCTAAAAATCATAATCATCTTTCCATGGCTTTCATTCTTTACAACCCTAATAAAATCATTTAAACACCCACCATGGTTTTGACCTTACAAACCCCATTCCAATTTACTTAATTACTCACCATGATTCCTTCCAAAAATTCCATACATCCATTGCTTAAATAATTTAATTACATAATGTCCTTAATCCATTTATTTTTCTTAACCCTAACTTACCCATTAGGGTTTTGTCCATTTTTCATCCTTCCATGGGATGGATTTGAGATCCAAGGCCTATGATCCTTTGGCCACCATCAAATCTAATAAGAATGGATCCCAAATCTTAAACCCTAAAAATTCGAATCTCTTGTTTAGGAATTACTTACAATCCGACGTCTCCTCCGGCTTTTCTTTCTCCTCTTGATTTCCTTAGCCTCCTTTCTCCTTCTTCTTGATCTTTGGTCAGCCAAGATGCTTGATCAATGATAAAAGCCTCCAAGCTTGGGTTCGGCCATCATGGGTGTGTTTGAGAGAGGGAGAGGAGGAGAAGAGGATGGTGAGGAAGAAGATAGTATGGCTTGATCTTGGGATGATGGGCCAAAAATTGCACTTCTTTCTTCTCTTCTTCTCTTCTTTTCTCCTTAGCTTTCTTTTTCTTCTCCCTTGGGTGTGGGATGGCAATGGGAGAGTGAAAGATGGGAAGACCAAAATGAGAATGGAATAAGAGATGGGAAAAAAAGATGAGGCTTATCTCATTTGGTTGAGTAATTAATTCCTCCACCTACCATACATAAGATATTTTTCATGATTTATGGTGGCGGTTGGGATAACCACCACCAAGCCAACGTTTTTTTTTTGAGCTTGGAATGAGGTGTTTTGGTCTTCCACCTTTTGACCCCTTTGACCACCATTTGTTTAGTTTATTTAATTAATTAACTAGATAATTAATTTAGGTTAATTATTTCCTACTTAACCTAATTCCATTATTCCACCCATGGTTGACCAATTCAACCATGGTGGCCGGCCCCACCAATCCTTGGTCCACACGCCACCTCACTTGGTGAGGTGGAGGTGGGTCCCACTCGGCCATGTCACCTTAATCAATTCCATCACGAACTTAGGTGATTTAAATTTAACTAATTCCATTCCAACTAGTTGGATCACCATTGGGCCCATGGCCCAATTACATTCACCTCCTGTCCATTTACCATAGAGCTTACATCATTTTGATCCATTGGGTCCCAAATGGGTATTGGGCCCATTTGACCATCCTTGGCCCAATTGACCATCATTGACCCTTTAAATGAATTTAAATCCAATCCACGGTCCATTGGACCATACTTGGGCCTTTGTCCATATTTTGATCCATTCACCATTTATTCCATCAAATTTCCAAATTTTCACCATTAAAATAAATAATATCCACCTATATATTTATTTACAATTTCCGGGCCATTACAATACAATCCTCTTTTGAAATTTTCGTCCCGAAAATTCGAGTGAAGTAGAGGTTCAAAACATCTCATACAAAGAGTTCCGGATGAGTGCCTCTCATCTCTGATTCAAGTTCCCAGGTGGTCTCCTCATTGCCACATCGTTCCCATACCACCTTGACGAACTGAATGGCGCGGTTCCGTAGCACCTTTTGTTCGCTCCCGATCACTCTGATCGGCTTCTCCACATACGTCACGTCGTTTTGTACATCGATGTCTTACACGTTCAATACATGTGAAGGATCGGGGTTGTACTTCCTCAACATGGATACATGGAATACATCATGTGGAGAGGATAGCTGTGGAGGGAGCGCCAACTGATAAGCAACCCCCCACCCTCTTCAGGATCGGAAACGGCCCCACAAATCTAGGCGACAGTTGCCCTTCTTTCCGAACCTCATGTGCCCCTTCCGTGGTGAGACTTTCAAAAACACCAAGTCTCCCACCTCAAACTCGAGGAACCTTCTCCTCTTGTCGGCATAGCTCTTCTGACGGCTCTGTGCAGTGAGTAGGTGTTGCCGTATCACCTTGATCTGCGCTGTAGTCTCCGCAACCAACTCCGGTCCAATCAGCGCAGGCTCACCAGTCTCTGTCCAACACACTGGCGATCTGCACGGCCTACCATATAAGGCCTCAAATTGAACCATCTGGAGGCTTGCCTGGTAACTGTTGTTGTAAGAGAAGTCCACCAGTGGCAAATGGTCCTCCCATCCACCCTTGAAGTCTAGCATGCATGCTCTCAACATATCCTCCAGTGTCTGTATCGTCCTCTCTGACTGTCCATCAGTCTGGGGATGAAATTCTGTGCTAGTCAATATGTCGGTCCCCATAGCCGACTGCATGGCCTGCTATACTCTGCCGGTGAATCGGCTATCTCTGTCAGAAACAATGGTCCGGAGAATACTATGTAGTCTGATGATATCCCGGATGCACTGTCGATCCAAAGTCTCCGATGAATCTGTCATCTTGATGGGAAGGAAATGTGCAGACTTGGTCAACCGATCCACCACGACCCATATTGCATCATTGCCTTTAGAAGACCTTGGCAACCCTATCACAAAATCCATGGAGATGTGCTCCCATTTCCACTCCGGTACAGGTAAGGGTTTGAGTAAACCCGGTGGCTTCTGATGTTCTGTCTTAAACTGCTGACAAGTTAGGCAACGGGCCACAAACTCCGCTACGTCTTTCTCAAGTCCACGCCACCAATAGTGCCTCGTAAGATCCTTGTACATCTTGGTGCTGCCCTGATGGGTAGAGAGCTTGGTTTGATGTGCCTCAACCGACAACTCCCTTCTGCAGTTCTCAGGCACATACGTCCTACCTCAGAATACAAGATCCTGTCCCGGTCGTAACTGTCATTCCGGCACAACCTTGCCTGTAGATATCTTGGTCCATATCTCCTCCATTTCCAGATCTATCATTTGTTCATGTTTAATCTTGTCAAGTACCATCTAATTATATCAAAGTCACTCATATCAACCTATGAGTTTTATCCTCGTAAAATTTACTCTGTCTCATGTTATCTCTTTTTCTTGTGAACCCATTTACAATTCCTACGTAAATCAATATACTCTGTTTCACTTTACCTGTTACCAAAATATTTTCCACACATACTCGCTCAACACGTTCATTCGTCTACTTTCTGTGTGAGGTAGCCGGCCAATACAAGCCTATGCTCAAGTCTTTTCCCCATTCCGTTTTAACTAGGTTTCTAGCTTCACTCTCCTAGAACTCCATCGGCTAACTACAGAGTCAGCTGGCCAGTCTAACTCGGTAGTAGCCCATAGCTTCCCATTCGAGTTTCACTCGACTCATAACTTTTCCCTTAAGTATATCTCTCAAAAGTATGCATATCTTCCTTTATACATAAGTCACCATGTGACTAACACCTTTTATTCAAAACTTCTATGATAGTGAGTATCTTTCCACGCTGACTTTCCTGTGATACAAGTCGTAATACGACTAACTCCTTTTCCTTATAACGTGGGACGTAAATCGAAACATGTCCCAATCATTAGGTCTATATGTTATCTATGAGACCAACAGGTCCATCATACTACCGACATGTCTACCATGGTACCGATACTGACATTAATCCAAACCACTACGGGAATCACCATCCGCGGTTATACACATCCATCCCTAGTGCCACTATATCAGTGAGGTATCATCTATCCATGATTAATAATTATCCATGAATATAACCCCCCCCCCTTCAGGGTATAATCCATTCATGGGCATAACTAATCCATCCTTGATCATAATTAATCTAGACCTATCATCTATCATGAGATATTTTATCCATAGAATCTACACTCGAATGAGTCACTGCCTGACTGTGGCAACCATATCAAATCACAAATATACCCCGACCCCTAGCAAGATTTACTGCCATGACTTACTAAGCGGGGGGCCCACGTCCAACGTGATCATGTCTACCCCGCCCTGCATCCCTTCACCCCAAGGGTGATTCAGTCAAGCTCTAAGCGGTCGGTCCGCGTCTAACGAAACTAGCACTACCGCCACGGGGTAAAATAGTACTTAGCTCTGCACATCCATGCACGTCAAGTGTGCGAAATAGCCATGAGAGCGTCCTCCAGCGCGTAGCATGCGAGGGACCCACTCCTCAACCGTAACCCTACGGGACCTAGTCTCCGTATTTCACATCGAGGTTCCCACAGTTTCATGGCTACTCTAAGCCATACTCACAAAATCTATACACTTATCTCATCAATATCCGGTGAGGGACGTACGCATGCCACGTCTCAATAAAAACAAGTGGCCCGTCACATACATCTCCATGCCCAAATCCTTGTAAACTCTTAAACTTGAATACTTTATTGAAAATTATTCGAACTTTCATCACATTACAAGGTTTGGTAGGGTTAGCACGAACCCATTAAAACGTACCCACAACCTTTACAAAATCTTTCCCTTTTCCCCGACATTTCCTTAACCTTTCTTATCCTAATCTTCCATAGAAGACCCTGCATCATCACCAAATAATCATACTTAGTTTTGGGGGATTTCTTATGTATAATATAATGTATTTTGTTTGGGGGAAGTTGCCAAATCATCACTCTTTGTTTTCCTTCGTTTCTTGGGGGGGAATCTCTAAATTCCTATGGTTTGTTGTTCAAATTGGGGATACAGGGGAAATGCATCCTACTTTGCTACATTTGATAAATCTATCACTGTTTCATCAATTCGGGGGGGGGGGGGGGAAATTTGCTAAGTGAGTATACCTTGTTCTTGGGGGGAAAATTTCCTAAGTACCAAATATTGTGTTCTCATTTATGGGGGAAATAAGCCCTATCTTGCTATGTCTGATAGATCTAACTTAGAATGAATTTTTCTTCCCTTGCTATCATTCCTTTACGTCAAATGTTGTTCTCAGATTGAATGCTTCAGTTTGAGTCAATCGAAGTAAATTAACCCGGCCCCAGTGCAGCGAACTCCGAAGAGTCGGTCGGTTGGGATTCTTAGCTGTCAGTGAGACATGCAACCGTCTTAGTCTTATTTCGACAGATTCATTCTTCCGAGTTCGCTCTGATACCAACTGTAACGCCTGCCCCTTTTCACCGAAATCAGAGTCTATTCTTTTTTTTGAAATAAAGAGTGACAAAGGGCGTGGACGTCACGACGCGAGTTAAGTTCGAGCTTCTAAAGCCCAGCCCTTAACTGGCCAACCCTACGTGTGGGCGGGACTAAGTCCACGAGGAATGGTTCACACGTAGACGTAAGCTCGAGGAATATTATAATAAGTGCGGAAATTATAATAGAGTCTAACCTACAATTTTAGATAGCAGGGAAGATACATCATTAAATTACTAAAATACCTCAAAATCACAATGTTTAAAATAAAATCCAAAATATAGTAAGAAATCTAAAATTATTACAATCCGACAAGTTAAGCTACTCAAATTACATTTTTCCAAAATAAACTAAGTAAACTAAGTAGCTCACTTCCCTAAGCTCCTAAGCTTGGCTCTCGTCTCGTCCTTCGTTTCCGCCATCTCCTGTGTCATCAGCTAGGATAGAAGTAGGGCGTTAGACAACGCGCCCAGTAGGACTTCGAGTAGGGCTAACACATGGATTAGTGATAACAAACACATAGGTATAATATAATGAAAACCATAAAATGAATGCCATGCCGTGGGTGTTTTATGTCATGTGTCCCACCCATCATCCATACCATCATGATGCCATATCCCCCTTGACGGAAAAACCTCGTCAAGATATAAACAATCACAAATCATCCCCCTTGACGGCAAAACCTCGTCAAGATATAAATAATCACAAATCATCCCCCTTGACGGCAAAACCTCGTCAAGGTGTCCCCATGTTTGCTTCTCGGTCGCCCCGACGGAGCATGGACTCCGGTTATAGCTCATAATATCCCTCTTGATGGATGAAACACATCAAGATATCCTCATGCTTGCTTCTCGGCTGCCCCGACGGAGCATGGACTCTTGTTTCATTCCGTCCTTCCCATGCCATATCCCTCCCATGTCATGCATGAGGTGTAGATGCCATATGCCATGTAATATATATGATAGCACAAACCATGGCATTTAAAGTCCCATCAATAAAACATTTAATTTGATTATCAACAAATAGATCAAGCAAAGCAACAATATACACATCATAGCCTTAAAATCCATCTTAAAACAATTATATGCTTACCAAAATAAATTAAGGAAAAACCCATACATAACACATAATCCATGGCTTACAAAAAGGTAGGAGTCCTACCAAATACCTGTAACGCCGCACCCTCTCCGAGAAATCAGAGTCTAATTTTTTTTTTTAATAATAAAACATCGAAAGAGAGCGGGCGGCGTCACGATGCGAGCTAAGTCCGGACTACCCAAGGTCCGACCCTTAACTGGCCACCCATGTGTACATGGACTAGACCATGATAACAAAATCACACATGGAACTAAACAATAACTTTCGGAATAAACTAGACTAACTGCGGAAATAGAATAAATAGAATGAATAGACAGCAGGTAACAATCTCAACTAATACTTAACATAAAACAACCATCCATAGTTAATAACCTAATCAAACCATAGCAAAGTATTAACTTATTACATGTCCATAATAAAGTATCAAATAACAACAATTATAAATTCATTCCAGCATTCAAACATTTACGCTTGGCTCCCCTCCTTATCATCAACCTTTTATTTCCCTTTCCTTGTACCTGCATTCTCCTCTGAGGATAGATTAGGGCGTTAAATCAACGCGCCCAGTAGGTTCCCAAATCAGGGCTACCACACGGTTAGCTTGTAAAACATGCATATATCAAATATATGATTATCAAAAGCAGGTAAAACAATGCTATGAAATATGCACATGTAATGAGTCCCTCCCAACATGCATAAAAGTAGCCATCACATGACGTGACTCGCACCGTCAAGGTAAATCACAATAACATTTCTCCTGGCGGGACTTGCATCGCCTAAGGAGACCAATGTATTTCTCAGCATCATAACATTTCTCCTAGCGGGACCTGCATCGCCTAAGGAGACCAATGTCTTATCATTATCATAATTCTACTCCTGGCGGGACCTGCATCGCCTAAGGAGGTTCAGAGTTGCATCACAGCGTATCACCGGAGAGTGGGCTCCGGGTTCCACAATCTTCATCCCATAACTCTGTGTATTCCTCGTTGCTTGACATATTTGTACCAAAACATTTTAAACATAAATCAATTACAACATATTTCATAAAAACGTAATAAAAACAAATCATAGTTGTGGTTACAAGTAGGTAGGAAACCTACTGAAGACTCTCTTTAGTATTTGATCTTTCTTAATCGTCAGTCGTTCACGACTCGTATGCCGTATACGCAAGTCTGGATACCCTATTTAAATAGCAGCAAACCAAACATTTATCATGTAATTCCAACTTGTCAACGTCCCAAAAAATGTACTATGTGGGGTTCGGCCATGCCCATGGCCGAACCTCACCTATTTATCCTTTTGATCTCTTATTCGTTTAGTCCCTATTAAACATCAAATTGTACAAAAATACCTTGGTAGGGTTCGGCCGTATAGCATGCCCTAACCATACCCCTTTGATTTGGGTCCATACAACCATACCTATGATCATTCCACCTTTGATCATTTCACCCATATTTACCGTTATACCATTGGTTCCAATACTCAATTATATCCCATTTTAACCTTTAAAACTACCGATCAATTCCATGATCTTTACATCGAAACCTTTTAATTCAATAAGAACATTCCACATAAAATAATCCATATGAAGTGGTCCATGGGGTTCGGCCCTATACATGGCCGAACCCAATGACTCCTTTGGTCCAATAACTTTAACCTAGGTATTTAACTTAGGCTACACCCTTTTACCAAGGTTATTACATGGTTCATCCATCCATAGGCTGAGCCAAATCAGTAACCATAAACCCAATTAAAACCCATACAAACAGCCCATAAGGCAGCCCATGGGGTTCGGTCATGCACAAGGCCGAACCCAATGGTTCTCTTGATTTAATTGGTCCCGGCCATGCACAAGGCCGAACCTAATGGTTCTCTTGATTTAATTGGTCCATCATCTATCCATGATTTGAATCAGTAATTTAACCCTAACATTGACATGGTTCAGCCATATATTGGCCAACCAATAACAGCAAATTAATCTTCATCAAATCACATAAAACACCATAATCTTATATGGTTTTTAACTCACCAAAATCATCAAATACTTTCATGGGGTTCGGCCATCCAAGGTGGCCGAACCCTATGTTCATGTCTTGGTCCTTATGAACATGTTTTAGGTCTCATTTAAACATGTAAAAATCAGTATAACATTACCGGGTTTTTACCTCTCAAAACCCTCCAAATCAGTCCATTACTTTGCATGGTTTTCACTTTATGAAAACACAAACCAAAAGACCATAACACTTCATGGGGGTTCGGCCATCCAAGATGGCCAAGCCCAATGGTCAATTTATCAATTTATATCCATGGTACCTTCAGTCCTTCATGACCTTCAAGTCCATGTTTTAACCTTTTTAAAACATGCACTTTAAGTCTAATAAAACATCTAAAAACAGTCCCATACCAAAAACCATCCAAATCAATGTTCTAAATTTCCATCCTTTAAACCTTATAAACACACTTTACAACCTTACTTAATTCGGCCACAAAATGACTCAATCATGTGTATAAATCAACATGGCTTGACATGGTTTTTGACCTTTAAGAACATCAAATCCAATCCACATTTTTCATGGGGTTCGGCCAACCAAGATGGCCAAACCCAATGGCATATTTTCTTATCCTTTTAAGCCATCTAATCCAATGTTAAAACCTTGATACATTCGGCCATAACCATGGCCCATTACATGCTCCATTTGTTCCATTTTATTAAACCAAAATAACAACTAAACACTTACCAAACTTCCTTGCTTTTAATCTTTACTTCCACTCCTTTTTTGCCTTCCTTCCTTTGCTATTTTACGCTTGACTAGTTGTGCAAACACCTCTGCTGTTTCAGCCAAGAAATGAATTTGGAGAGAGGGAGAGAGAGATGGGAATTCTTTGGATTTTCAATATGAAAATCGACCAATAATGGTGGTCTTTCCCTTTTGTAATTTCAGCCCCATCTTCCATTCATTTTCCCTCATTTAATTTTGCCAAAAACGATGGGATATTGGGTGTCATTCAAGACACCCCTTCACCCAAACGTTGCAACCTTTCATTCACAGCACATGCATCTCATGAGATGCATGTTGCCGCCCAACCTTGGTGTCCCTTGGCTTTGCCAAGGCACCTCTTCATTCCAACGGCTGAGATTTTTTTTCCCAAGTGTTGTGTGAGATTAAGACACCTTTCCATATCCTCTTGACTCACTTGATTCATGGTATTTTTATTCTAACTCAACTCATCCAACTCATCACATTTAATGCACCAAGTTTGAGTCAACTCTTTTCTTAAATCAAACTCACTCCAAATCAATCCAACTCAAGCTGAACTAACTCACACTTGAGCTCATTTGAGGGCCCACATGGTCATCCATGGTCAACCTAGTCAACCCGACCCATTGGGTCCCCAATCAGCCCTTTGACCCGTTTTGACAACATGACCCATTAATGGGCTGATTTTGCCACTTTTAAATGGTTTTCACTTGCGCATCAGGCCTACCCATTTTTGCTCTACTTGATTTCCAATAAGTATAGACTATCCCCATTAAATTTGGGCTTAAACAATGGTCAAATCATCCATTATGACCCATTGGGTCCAATTGGGCCCTTTGAACCATTTAGCCATTTTCGACCCAATTGATGTACATTACCCCTCCAATCAAACTTGACATTTATAATGTAATCATAAGATCTTAATTTGAGCAATGGGCCCCACCATTTCCTTATTTGACATCTCAAAATAATTAATTTAACAAACCAGGGGCATTTTCGTAATTATCCACTTCGTTGAGAAATTGAGGTGTTACAATACCGACTAACGTCCTTTCTTTCGTTTCCGTCCGATAGACCCGGTCGCCGATAGCAAACCGTTTGCGATGTCCAATACCTTATTATACATTAATAATTAGTCCATGTTTTTAACCTTTTAAGTCCATTAATCACACCTTAGCGGGGTTCGGCCATACACCTTGGCCGAACCTCACTAACTAGGTTTTGTGGGTCCCATTTAATCTATTAAACCTTTTAATCCAATAAGTCTTAAAAATCAGCCACCCTAGGCTTTATTAATCACATACTTAAGGTTACCATAATTGCACTTAAGTCCATGATCATTTCTCATGGAGTTCTTGAATTTGGCCATTATTTACGGTTTTGCCACTGCCTCTTTTTCCATGGTTAATCATTCACTTAACCATGTACACCTTTATTCATAATTAATCCATACACTCAAGTCCATTAGTGACCCATTTAATCATGCCATAATATCATTAAAACAACCCTTTTTGTTAACTTAATCTACATTAATTAACCACATACATAAACCCTTTCTTAGCCCATAAAAATGACTTATAATTGAATCATCATTCTTAGCCACATCTTCAGTCCATAATTGATCCATCAACCATATCACAAGACCACTTACCTCAACCATCTAATTAACCTAATTCCATTAATTTAAGCATATACATACACATTAATCTTAGACCAAAAAAATGATCCACAATTGGGTCATGGGTTCAGCCATACACCATGGCCGAACCCATGATGTCTCTTTCTCCATTTTTCTTGAGTCCATTTACATCATTTGACTCCATCACAAGTCCCTCCATTGAGAGAATCTAAACCATACATTTAATTCATCATTCCTTAATCATTATTTGATACATTTAGGGTCCATCAATCTTAGCCATAATTCCCTTTTCTTTTCAACATTAGGTTCATCATTTGGAGTTCATCAACATTACCAATTACATTTAAAATCCATTGAAGTTGCCAACATTCCTTCATCCTTACTATGGTCTAAATACTTCTAAATTCACCAATCACTCTCCATGGTTTTTATCATTGTTTCCACCCCTTTTAAAATTCACTAATACCCATTCATTTAAAACCTTTATAAATCATTAACCCCTTTTCATTGCCTCCATTCTCTAAATCCATTAAAATTCTAACACCATGAGAAGGTTCACATCATGCATTTCCTCATTTACAATCCCTTTAAAATTATTACATTCAATCATTAAAAAAAAAACTAAAATCACTAATCATCCCTTCATGATTCTAACCCTAAAAACTCCATTAAAAAATCCTTAATTACCTACCATGGTTTTCTTCATTAAGCTCCCTTTAAAATTTACAAACATTTGACCCTTTTTAAACCTCCAAATTATTAATGCATTACTCCATATCTTCCATCCTTCTAAACCCATTTAAAACCACCATTACATCACCATAGGATTTAAAAACATTCCATCCCTAAAATCTCCCCATGGTTTTATTTTTAGAACATTATTTCCCACACTTAAAAATCCATTTTAAACTATCACCATTCTCAACCATTTTTCCCTATTTTTTACACCCTTCAAATTTACAAACACATAATCCTAGGGTTCGGCCATACACCATGGCCGAACCCATGGCTCATAGTTCACTCCCATCTATGCCTTTCAAGGCCATAAAACCATTTACATTTTCATGAATTTCTTCATTTAAAACCCTTTCGAAAATTACTACATTTGATCATAAAAAACCCTAAAAATCATAATCATCTTTCCATGGCTTTCATTCTTTACAACCCTAATAAAATCACTTAAACACCCACCATGGTTTTGACCTTAAAAACCCCATTCCAATTTACTTAATTACTCACTATAATTCCTTCCAAAAATTCCATACATCCATTGCTTAAATAATTTAATTACATAATGTCCTTAATCCATTTATTTTTCTTAACCCTAATTTACCCATAAGGGTTTTGTCCATTTTTCATCCTTCCATGGGATGGATTTGAGATCCAAGGCCTATGATCCTTTGGCCACCATCAAATCTAATAAGAATGGATCCCAAATCTTAAACCCTAAAAATTCAAATCTCTTGTTTAGGAATTACTTACATTCCGACGTCTCCTCCGGCTTTTCTTTCTCCTCTTGATTTCCTTAGCCTCCTTTCTCCTTCTTCTTGATCTTTGATCGGCCAAGGTGCTTGATCAATGATAAAAACCTCCAAGCTTGGGTTCGGCCATCATGGTTGTGTTTGAGAGTGGGAGAGGAGGAGAAGAGGATGGTGAGGAAGAAAATTGAACTTCTCTCTTATGTTCTTCTTTTCTTCTCTTCTTTTCTCCTTAGCTTTCTTCTTCTTCTCCCTTGGGTGTGGGATGGCAATGGGAGAGTGAAAGATGGGAAGAGTAAAATGAGAATGGAATACGAGATGGGAAAAAGAGATAAGGCTTATCTCATTTGGTTGAGTAATTAATTCCTCCACCTACCATACATAAGATATTTTTCATGCTTTATGGTGGTGGTTGGGATAACCACCACCAAGCCAACGTTTTTCTTTTGACCTTGGAATGAGGTGTTTTGGTCTTCCACCTTTTGACCCCTTTGACCACCATTTGTTTAGTTTATTTAATTAATTAACTAGATAATTAACTTAGGTTAATTATTTCCTACTTAACCTAATCCCATTATTCCACCCATGGTTGACCAATTCAACCATGGTGGCTGGCCCCACCAATCCTTGGTCCACACGCCACCTCACTTGGTGAGGTGGAGGTGGGTCCCACTCGGCCATGTCACCATAATCAATTCCATCACCAACTTAGGTGATTTAAATTTAACTAATTCCATTCCAACTAGTTGGATCACCATTGGGCCCATGGCCCAATTACATTCACCTCCTATCCATTTACCTTAGAGCTTACATCATTTTGATCCATTGGGTCCCAAATGGGTATTGGGCCCAATTTGACCATCCTTGGCCCAATTGACCATCATTGACCCTTTAAATGAATTTAAATCCAATCCACGGTCCATTGGGCCATACTTGGGCCTTTGTCCATATTTTGATCCATTCACCATTTATTCCATCTAATTTCCAATTTTCACCATTAAAATAAATAATATCCACCTATATATTGATTTACAATTTCCGGGCCATTACAAGTGACCCTTTGGTTTGATCAAGAATTTATGAGGGAAATTGAGAGGTCATGGTGGCTGATTAACAAAAGTAAATAACACCAACACTTGGCCGATTACACCTTGAAGAATTTGGTTTCCATCTCTCCGTCTCCCTCTCTCAAGAACATCTTTTCTTGGACGGAACCAGCTGCTGTGTTTCACCATAGAGCAAGCACCATTTCGGCAAGAGATTAAGGAGGAAGGAAAGAAAGGAAGCACGAGGGAAGAAACAAGGAAATTGGTAAGTTTTTACATAAGTATTTTGTTAAATAAAAGTGTAGAAGGGAGTATGATTTGGCCATTATTTGGCTGAATCCATCAAGGGTTAGACCTTGGATGGTACTTCATAAATGAGATGAAAAATGGATCATAGGGTTCGACCACTTTGGATGGCCGAACCCCATGAAAAGAATGGGTTTATTTGGATGGTTTTTGTAAGATAAAAACATGGACTGTTTAAGATGTTAAATTAGACTTAGGATGCATGTTTTTGGAAGGTTAAATCATGGATTTAAGTGTCATACTTTGGGCCATGGAATGCCGATTACATCAGGGAATTTAACCTTGGATAAGATTGTTTAAAAAGGATAAAAAAATATGTCATTGGGTTCGGCCATCTTGGTTGGCCGAACCCCATGAAAAGAGTGGATTGGTTGGATGTTCTTAAAGGTCAAAAACCATGTCAAACCATGGTGACTTTTACATGTGTTAATTAGGTCATGTTGTGACCGAACCCCACCAATTGTCAATTGATGGACTTGGTGATCAATTCATAATGAAATTAAGCAAATGAGATACATGTATGAGGGACTTAAAGGACCAAATAAAGATGGGGAGGTTCGGCCATGTTGTATGGCCGAACCCCACTAAGGTGGTTTGGTGATGTACTTTGGTTTTTAAAGGAAAATTAAGTAAAGGAGTGTATAGTGGCAATATTGTAAATATGGAGGAAAAATTCAAAGATGAAATGATCAAAAGAATGGATATATGAGCCAAAACTCAAGGTGGTAAGGTTCGGCCATGTAGTATGGCCGAACCCTACCAAGGTTTTATTTGGAGGTATGGTTTAAGTGTATGGTTGTAATTATATGAAAGAGAGACCAAATTGTGAATAGGTGAGGTTCGGCCATGGCGTATGACCGAACCCCACATAGTGCATTTTTGGGACTTGGACGAAGTTGGAATTACATGGATGAATGTTTGATTTGCTGCTATGTAAATAAGGTATCGAGACTTGCGTGAACGGCGTACGAATCGTGAACGGGTGACGCTAAAGAAGAACGAACACTGAAGTGAATCTTCAGTAGGTTTCCTACCTACTTGTAACCACAATTATGATTTGGTTTTATCATGTTTTTATGAGATATGTTATATTTGATATTGTGTTTTAAATGTGGTTTTGAATGATGAGTTATGTATTTACTAATGATATACAATGCCTTGACATCTCATGCATGGCATGGGGTGATGGGAATGGAACAACATAATGATAAGTATCCTATCCAGAGGAAATGTGGATTACTCTGGATTAATTTGACATAAGCATCCCATCCAGAGGAAATGTGGATTACTCTGGATTAACTTGACATAAGCACACTACCCAGAGGAAATGTGGATTACTCTGATTTACCCATCCAGAGGAAATGAGGACTACTCCAGTATACCTGGATGTAAGAGTTTATTGAGATAATGGCTTTGTAGACTTGTGATGGGTAGGACTCATTACATGTGCATATACATAGCATTTGTTTTCAAACGTTTTATGGATTATCATGTACTATGATACATATGCATGTTTTATAAGCTAACCATGTGGTAGCCCTAATCGGGAACCTACTGGGCGCGTTGATCTAACGCCCTAATTCTATCCTTAGAGGATAATGCGGGAACAATGAAGGGGAAAGAGAAGGTTGATGACCAGGAGGGGAGCAAGCTTAAGAGCTCGATGTTGGAATGATTTTTATATTATTGTCTTATGAGTTACATTTTTATGGACATGTAATAAGTTAATACCTTTGCTATGGTTTGTTTATGATATTGACAACGGATGGTTGGATAAGTTACTTTAATAATTGAGACTTGTACTTACTATCTATTCAGTCTAATTCCGCAGTTAGTCTAGTTTATTCCTCATAACTTGTTTTAGTTCCATGTGTGGATTGTTATCGTGGGTTAGTCCATGCACACATGGGTGGCCAATTAAGGGTCGGACTTAGGTAGTTCGGACTTAGCTCGTATCGTGACGCCGCCCGCTCTCTTTCGGTGTTATTATGTTGTCATTAAAATAAAAATAAAAAATTTAGACTCTGATTTCTTGGAGAGGGCAGGGCGTTACAATGGGGGTACCTTGATGATGAGAATCCCATCAAGAGGTTATATGTACTTGTGATGGGTGGGACTCATTGCATTT